>LR812521.1:3154628-3263688 GCA_903798195.1 Danio kyathit
TCAGAAAAGGACAGTCGAAAATAAACTTTTTGACAAGGGGTGAGTAAATCAGGAAATGTCAGTAGTAACTAAGGTGAAAAAAATCACTTTACAATCTTAAAACCATATGCACTAAGTTGACTCCATCTGATTTAAAATGCAGTTCTACCCTCAAAACTAAAGTGTTACATTAAATTAAAATAATTATTTAAAGCCCAAGCAATGACAATCGTAAAGTTGATAAATATCGTTAAGTACTTACCTTTATGAAAATGTAGAGAGTAAACGTACTTAATCAGAGATATGTTGGCAATACCGTATACTTTGGCAATACCGTATATATTTTTGCGTCTTAATGCTGCAGGCCTGGACATTCGATGCATCTTTTATTACTGCTACATTATGTCCATATCCTTTCTTCAAAGTGGGAATTTTAAAATATCACCGTGATCATTTTTTTTTACCTTTTCAATCGTGTGATTTACTATTACAGCTCTTCACACAACAAGTACATAAGACTGTATTTACTCTACGAAAGAAGCTAAAACTGTATAACAGCTAATGTTGGGTGGTATCCAAATTATGATACCGTCAAACCTTCTCCCTATTTTACCTCAGTATACGGTATTACCGTGCATAATACAAAAATTATGATGTAAGGCTCAGACAGTGTCACCAAACTGTTGGCTTGTGCCTAATAGGGTTGTGCTGATAGACGATAGAATCGTGTATCGATGATAGGCAAAGATATCGTCAAGAGCTGAGACCTATGACGATTTTACAGACGATATTTAGCTCATTTCGCATTAATAGACCTATAACATGTTTTAATTGCATTATTAAATCAAATGAATAGTATTATTATTTTAATCATCATCATTAATAATATGATAATAAACGAACTACAAATAATTTGACAGCTTCAGCTGTTCACATCAACATCACTTGACCGACACTTTTGGACAAAAATTAATGATTTCGATTGATCTCTTGCTCTCTCTCTCTCTCTCTCTCTCTCTCTCTCTCTCTCTCTCTCTCTCTCTCTCTCTCTCTCTCTCTCTCTCTCTCTCTCTTTCTCTCTCTCTCTCTCAGCAGCAGCAGTTAAAGCGCGAGCTGCACGTGAGGGCACAGCCACATCTCATAGCTAATTAGTTTGCAACTTAGTTGCATAAAATAATAGGCTAAATAACAAATCTGGATTTAATTAACAAACAAGTTAAAGAAAACGATTTATAAAAATGAAACAACCGAAGAAGAAAATGAAAGAACTCTGAAACCAGCTCAAATGTTCTGGAATAAACCGTGTTGCGGTCGTTGGTCATGAGACTCCTTTATAACAGCACCCCCGCAAGATTCTCTCTTGCTTTCACAAAAAAAGAGTTATTTATCTTTTATATCCGTTATTAATAGCCTATTTAAGTTTTAAGGTGGCCTATAGCCTACTTTTCAGTGCATGCATTTACTGCTCCATCAAATACACGGAATATACATACTTGTCTTATTTGTGTTTAATTTAATGGAATAAACACGGACGCACATTTTTCAGAAAATAACCTATTAATTTTATTTAAAAATATGTAAGGCCTATATTTATTTATATAGGCTATTAAATATATTGTATTTCATTATTTAAACTATTAAATTAAATTACAACCTGTCTTTTACCATTCGTTTTGTCATTACAGAATTATTGAACAGATTATTAATAACTTCTCAAAGAACATTACTGAGCTCAGAGAAAAGTTTTAGGTCAAATAGGCTGTTTAATATTAGAGCAATAGGCTATTGCCGACTCGCAGCAGCCATGTCTAAACTGAAACTCTTATCGGAAAACAATAAACACATATGCCAAGTGCAACGTTGTGTTAGATCTTAGCAAATACAAATGTGACACTGTTGATGATTACTTTTGTGATGATCATCAGACCTGAAGCCGCACCGCGCTCAACTGAACAAAAACATGGAAAACTTCACCACATAGAAACAGTCACGTGCGGGCAGCGAGTCCTGCATCCGCCTCCCGTCTGAAAGGACCTTAATGCATCATTGTTTCGTCCGTGCGTAGATAAATATCATTTCATTCACTTTCATCCATGTATATTATATCCAATTTGCGGCAGTCCCGCGGGCCGTGGATAACAGCATGTACCCGAAATCACAATCAAATCCTGTCCCGCACCGCACTGTTGCATCGAGTTGTTTGAAATCATTTTAGTCTCATCGCCTATTTAGCTGTAAGAGCGCGGTGATTTGCATTGATTTGAATTATCCAAGATCAAATGTAATGCAAATGCAGTAGGTTATTAAGTACGTTTTTAAAAAAATCAGCCGAAAGGTTATTAAATGTTTAGATAAAGTTAAATATTGCAATAAAATATTATATATACAATATATAATATTATATATTATATAATATATATAAGGGACAGAGATGATGTGTTTGCGAACAGAAGAGCAAAACCAAAAACCAGCTAGATGATACAGAGTCCAGACAGCCTATAACAAGGCTGTCTGTAATAACACAAACACACATAGACACACAGCACCACGCTCTCTCTCATTCACACACATAGACACACACACACACACACACACATAGGCAGCACCAAGGTCACTTGGTGCGCGATTCACCATCTTACCTTACCTTACCTCACCTCTCTCTCTCTCTCTCTCTTCTCCACACTGTCTCGTGATGACAATCACGCATACAATTTTTTGGCATTAAATAAATAATATTTAATATGTAATTGTCTCCTATATAAGTGCATTGTTTTTTTTGATGGTGTAACATTATTGAAACTGATACCGTTGCTATTTTTAGATCCCAGGGTATACCATATTACCGTATTACCACCCAAGCCTACCTCAGATACCCCACAAATGGCGGCTAGACCCATAATGCAACTGAGCATTCACGAGGGTGACGTCACCTAACAAAGACCGATTGGAAATTTATTTGACTATTTTATTTTTTTAGGCAACAGCTGTGTTGTGCCGTGTTTCACTTTTATTAAATACATTTTTACATTTTTTCACTTTTATTAAATACAATACATTTTAACGGCGATATATAACTGTCATCTGGATGATATAGGACTAAATATGGTGTTATGGGTCAACTGGGGTTCATGTTAACTAGGGATGTGCATGTGCACGCAGATAGTTTTACTTGACTTTCATTAGGGATGCACCGATACCGATACTAGTAGGGGTAAAACGGATCACTGTTGATCCGTGATCCTTACTGATCACAACTCACGGTTCAGAAAGCACGTGACCCATGGATTAATAATTTATTTTGAACTTGTCGGTTAATTTAACATTTATAACCATTGCAGAGAGATCGCCTCCCACGTCATTCAAATCACCTGCATGAAAGCATTTTGGCTTCCCTGTAAGATATAATGATGACGGGAAAAGTTGTGGTGGGACCTACCTAAATGCTTTCTTAGGCTATTAATTTAATGTGTTTTCTGTTACTGTTTGTTTAGCCTGCATTAATGCATTCAGTGTAAAACTGCACAATTAAAAGATCGTCATCTGAGTTCAAACCGAGAGAGATTCAGTTTATACACTGTTTCAGTGAGTTACAAACAATTAAATATCACAGAAGTGCTGGGAGAACAGTTTATAGTTCAGATGTAAACACTGATGTTTATGGTAAAGATTAAAATCACCGTTTAATGAAACATGAAGCTGGTGAATTTTTGACGCTGGTAAAAGCAATTACACTGTGTAACCAACAGATGGCGACAAACAAACATCAAAATTATGTCACTGAATAGATTTTCAAAAATAATCCACCTACAGAATAATAAAACATGAAGTGTTATGTGTGAATTGTTGAATCATTAATTTAAGATAAATATGATCTGTTGTACAAGATGTTAGATTTCTATATTTAGCATTATCAGCAACAGTAGCAGAGATCATATTTCATATTGAATGCTTTTTTCTTTTCAGCTGTTCTTTCTTGGTTTTTATTTTTATTAACATTACAGGTTCTAAGTTCTGTTTGTTAAAGCAATGTTTTTGCAGTAATATTTTTATATAAATGGAAAGAAAATGACATTTGTCGCCTCACTTTTTTGCTGATCCGAAAAATGGTCCGATCCGTGACAAAAAAAACGTAGAGTGATCCGAACTGCAAATTTGTGATTCGTTACACCACTAGATACCAGTATCGGTAGCGGGTCGATACTTGGTTAAAATACTTGTACTCGTATCAGACATAAAGGCCGATACCACGCACCGATACCACTCAACAGTAATTCACTATGGATGTGATTGTTGTCCTACCTGACTTCAGTGTCTTAATGTATTAATTAGCCTAATGTATTATATATTAATAGCTTAGTCCTTATAAACAATCTGTTTATAAAATACATTATTAACGAATCTATAGGTTACTGAAGAATAAACTGAATATGAAATATGATCTTTGTATAATGATCACAGCTAAACAAGCTAGCACTCATTTTATATATAAACTATAAATAAAAAAATGAAATAAATTTTAAGTAATGGAACATTATGTAAATAATCTAGCTTAAAGACTACAGGCTAAATAAAGCACCTCGTCAGAGTTTAAACATCACTGCGGTCACTGCGCGCGTGTCAGTTTACAGCTTCTGTAAAGATCAGACAGCCTATACAGATCACACAATCTCAATAAAACACCATGTAAATGTATAAATATTTCGATAAGTGTTGTTAATGGAATATTTATATTGATATGAGCTTGCTTTTGGTTATATCGATGCCGGCTTTAAGCTCTTATAAATGACAGCGACACATGCTACATTTAGTTTTTATTGTAAAATATACATTATATACCAGTACACAGTAAAATAATATGTTTGAATAGCTTGCCTATTGGCAGCGTATATAGCCGTTAAGGTTAAATAGGCTAAGCATATTTTTATTAATATTAAAACAAATGAATACAAACTAGCCACCCTTTGATTTTTTTCGTTTTCGAAATTTTATTATCAAACGAAAAATGCAATAAATTGTTGATTTTGAGTTTCATTTTATTATAATTATTAGGCAACACAACTTCTACATATTGGCTCTGATTGTGTTTTTACAGATAACCTATAGAGATTTTTTTGGCTCAAAGACATTTATACCTGTTATTTTCAGTGCTGTATTTTGACAGATTTCGCAAAGGCTTCAGCTATTCTGTCAGCTGTACCAGCCTAGGGATGGGCGATATGGCCTAAAATCCATATTGCGATATACATTGCAGCCTCTTGTGATAACGATATATATTGCGATATATAAATTATAATAGAACCATTTCAGAACAGGTTACATAGACCCTTAGGAAAGCCAAACTGCTATTTTTTTTAAGAAATAAAGAAACGTTGCATGTCATTTTGAGAACATTTATTGTGCAAAAGCAAAACTGTAATTAAACAACACAATGTTGCAGATAAATAAACTAAATGTAGTGCCTTTTAGAAAGAAAGACTTTTCTTTTAAGTCCTTGGTTCCTAAATGCCAAGTTGCAGAGAACAAAAAAACTGGTGTCTTTTTAGTTAAAGATCCCCTATTATACATTAAATAGGGTCATATTTTGGTTGTAAGGGTCTCCAACAACAGTGTAATATGCATGCAAGGTGAAAAAACACTTTCATGGCCTTATAATCTGCATTTATTTTTACCTAATTTTCCTAGCGACTCCCATATGAATCGTTCAGTGATTCATTTGTTCCCAAACCCCTCCTTAGCGCGAAGCTAATCTGCGCTGATTGGCCCGATGACAGCCTGTTGCAATTGGTCGACAGCGTTCAGCACGAGACAGAGTGAAATGCCCAGCACAGCTTATCAACAATATAGAAGTAGTCAGAGTGCACACACGCTTCATATTATTGTGAGGCGTGGATTTCAGCAGTGGGTGAATGTAAATACAGACGATCGACTTGAAAATACTGGTGACTAACTATTTTATTGAGCAAAAACTCAAAAGAACTGGGGAGGAAACCGACACGCGTCTCCTAGCCTGTCACACTCTACCTCAGTGTTGCCAGATTTAGCTGACTGATTCCAGCCCAAAAACTATCCAAAACCCGCCAAAATGCAAAAAAAACCGCCCACTCATCTGGAAAACACGGTTGTGACAGTCGCGAAAAACAAGAGAAGTGTTTATACCCGCACAATCGAGTTAAAAACAGTCCAATTGAACGGGAAACCGCCCAATCTGGCAACTCTGCTCTACCTGCTCTTTTTTCACAGACACACACACACACACACACACACACACACACACACACACACACACACACACACACACACATTATTCTCCTCCTCAGAGGACACAACACAAAAATAAGTCCTTAACAGAAACATTCAAAAACAGAATACATAAGAATGTACATTAAAGAAACACCTTCACATTAGTTACTGACACCACAGAATAGAGTACCCAGTTCTAACCAGTGTTATTAGAGCCGGCGCCTCCATAGAATAGTGAGGGTGGTGTCCGTGAACTCCCTCGGTTCTCCCGTTCATCCGCGATGCCCACCCCCTCCCTCCCGGTTCTCACTTTCCCCCAGTCTCCTGGATTTTTTGTGTGTGCATGAGTGCATTAAAGCAGTTCAGTTAAACACATGACAAACAACAGGACTGCAAGCTCACAAACACGTTTAAATCCGCAAAGAAAGCGGCACGCGCCGCGTTTTTAGCGTGGTTTTAGTCGCGATATGTATAAGTGTTGTATGTTGTCATGGCTTACCTAAACTCTGCTTTTCCCAACGATCACCAACCCTCATTACAAAATGGAGGAATAATCCATGAGCTGTGTATTGATAGTTCCTGTGGAGCTCTGTCAGAGTCTCATACATCAGTAGTCTTTTCTGATCCTTCCTTTTTTGCAAAAAAAAAAAAACCTCAACCACTGACTCTTCACAGCTTCATCTTTGGGTAGAGAATATAACACGAACTTTCCCTCAAACTTCCAATAATATCCAGCTAAGCACAGCGTCTTCATGACTCATGACATCAGGATCTGTTTATCTTCCTCTCTTAGCTGCTGTGTTAGTGGGCGGGGCCGCAGGTTTAAATTCGTGGGTCTGCGCGCGCAACCATTATGTTTCGCATCTACGTAACGCCGAAACGGCTAAAGAATCGTTATCAAGACGATTCGTTTAAACCACTATGAGTCGACTCTTTTATAGATGAATTAATAGTTTTAAAAACTGTCCACTTTCAGATTTAAGCTTTAGCTGGATATTTCACTTCACTAAGAGCTGTGTTACACACTACATAGAAGGTCATTTTCAAAAACCCATAATAGGGGCTCTTTAAGGAACTTACACTGTACTGAAATTACTTCCAGTATTAAATAGTCAAATAAAATTGTGTATTGCAGATACTTTAAATAAAAACATATTTCTAACCTGCAGCCTAAGGTAACGCATTTGGTTTTAAACATTTGTTCTCCTAATGAAATTAAAACTGGTGTCTTGATCTGCTCTCTCTCTCTCTCTCCCTCTCTCTCTGTCTGCTGTAGTGTTGGTGCTGCTGAGAGATTGAGACGCACCAGACAAAGTTTGCGAATAAAGTAATGCAAAAATGAATACAATTAATATCGAAAGCGAAAGCAGATTCTCTGACATGTCCGGGGAAAAGAGAATGTATTGTCACCCCAAATAATGAGCTGGATCAGTCTATTTAGTCTTCGCGCTCTTCTCAAAGCTGCTACCTTAGTCAGAACAACAGTTCTGTATCCAGCGCGATACAGCGCGTCTCTGTGGGTCTGCATGCAGAGCATGTGAGTCTGTGGCAGAGTGTTCTCAGTTTCTCGCGAACACAGAACCGGGCCGCCCCAATAATATATCGGCCGCCCAGGTAAAATCTGTGTGGGAGGCGCTGATGTTCACTAGACAAGCCATGATATACCATGCATGAGGCTCGCAAGTTGTTCGCACACGTCTATTTTTTGTCGCAAATGCGAGCGAAATGGTCGCACTGTGGAGCCCTGTCCAAATAACAGATGTTGCACCAGTCTTTTTCAAGAGCTCCTCTGTTTCGCTGACGCTTTCAACCATGTTTATTCAAGATGATGCGTTGCAGCCGGCTGCAGCTCGTTGCTCTTAATTTCGCGGGTAGATTGCGTCATCAAACATGCATTATCGCGTTAGTGCAATAGAATTAGAATCTCTATCGTAGGCCAATTTTGTATCGTTTATATCGCATATCGTTTATATCGCCCATTACTATACCAGCCTCAGTTTTGCGGCTTGACTTGTGTGGCGTCTACGTATCAATGTCTGGATGACAGTGAGAGAGAGATGAGATCAGACCTCAGATTCGATGTGTGGCGGTTACTTTACTGCAAGTTTTAATATAGGCTCATCTAAATTAACTTTTCATTTGATTTAAAGCCGAAATATTGCCAGACAGACCAAGCAACTTTCGGTTTTGGAAGAGAGCCGCTACAGTGATAAAATATGCACACACACACAGGATACACTCTTGTAGGCCTATTCATTATTGATTTTTAACATTAAACGCATAATAATCAATGTATATGTGTGTGTGTGTATATATATATATATTCTTTTTTTTTTTTTTGATTATTGTTGTGACTATCCTTTATTAAGTTTCAACTTGGTCACATATTGAGTCTGCTGAGGGGTTTAGACACTTCCTTAGAAAATAATAGATAGAACGATACGTCTTAATTTGTGGCTGTTTATTGCAGCATTGTTTGAACAAAAAATTGTTATGAAATAAACAAAATCCAACAACTTTGGCTACCAAACATTGAAGGTCCCAGCAGGCCTTGCTCCGGTCGGCCACACCTAGGCCTTTTATGGCTTCCTCTGGCCTGCAGAGGGTGCAAATCTCCAAAATGAAAGAAATCATGATCCTGATCACTTCAGGTCTAAAATTATGCTTATTGTCTTCGGCAATCCTTCTAAGAGCATAACTTGCACAGCTGGGTGAAGATACAGCACCAAAGATATGTACTGTCATGCGGTACACAATCAAGACTCACATCACCTCCTGGCCACCAGAGAAACCTTAGGAAGTCAGTATCCTCTTCTGCTACTTTTACCTGGTGAAACATAGCTTCAAGGTCACCCATGATACCAACTGACTCTTGACGAAAGCTCATCAGCACTCCTGTAAGTCTGTTTATAAGATCAGGGCCTTGAAGCAACTCAAGAGTTGAGAGAGACACCTTTGAATAAGGCTCCACAGTCAAAGACTACTCTTATTTTCTTTTTCTTTGGATGGTACACAGCGTGATGACATATATCAGACTTTGCCCTTTGTACCTTGAAGCTGCTCTTTTCTTTGTACCTTGAAGCTGGACCTTCTCTGCAAACTCCTCATCAATAACTCCTCAAAGAAAGTTTGCATATTCCTCATGAAATACAGAGTTCCTCTTGAATTTCCTATTTAAACTTTCAAGATGCTGTTCAGCCACTTGTCAATTGTTTGGTAATGAAACATCATCCTTCTTAAAAGGCAATTTAAGGTTGTAATGTCCATTAACAAGTTTAACAGAATCGTCAGCAATTTTCTTGAACTGTTTGTCCTCCACAGACATTTCTTTGACATCCTCATATACTTTCTCACTAAAGTCAGCATTATATTGTGATATCATTAAGTCATGTAGACTCACCAGCCTTAGCATTGCTTGCATGATCATCTCTTAATGGGCCGTTTACCACCCACCCAAGCAAGGTTCTCACAGCATACGGACCATCATTATGGCTGTTGATGATCTCCCAGGGCTCCAGAACCTTGGAAGCATTAACGCCAATTAAAAGGCCAACATCTGAGCTGATGGTGGGAAGAGATACCCTCTTCAGGTATGACCATCTAGATACTTCACTTTGTGTTGGAATGTTGTTTTTGTTGACAGGTATGGAAGTTTGTGTATACACATCTGGAAGGGTAATGAAATTATTCTCACCCAAGGGACTCACCTCTAAACCAGATAACACATGACTTGTCACAGTCTTCTCTTGATTTATTGTTCTCAGTAGAATGTTGGTTTTCCTTCCAGTCAAGCCAAGTTGGTTCTTTGGAGATGTGGTGCAAAATGTGGCAGAGCTACCTGTATCTAGAAAGGCATAGGTTTGTAGAATTTTGTTGCCATTGTTTACTTTTACTTTGACTGGAACAATTGCTAGTACCTCTTACCGGCCGCAATATGACCACAATTACTGGAACAAATTTCCTGATTTGCATCAAGAGACTGCTCTTTGGAAGCCATTCCTTTATTTGCCTTTTCAATGTGAAGCGCCGTTGGATGTTTTTGATTGCAGACTTTACAGGTTTCACGTCTAGTGCATGTTTTACTCATGTGGCCTTGAATAAGACATCCAAAACATATCCCCTTCTCTTTTATGAACTGAATTTTGTCTTTATGCATCTCCTTTTTAAACTGGGAACACTCATCTAACTGATGGTTACTAGTACAAAACAGGCAGGAAGGAATTCTAGGTTTGAAACCTTTGTTAGGTGGCGTTTCAGCAGGCTTTGTTGTTGTCTCCACAGTGGTAGCAAAACTACTGTTAGAAGACTTTGGTTTTAAAGTCCTGACTGGAGTATTTGACCTCGATGTATTTTGGCTAATTGGATCTTGAATATTACCAAAAATGGGGTCTGTTATTATTTTCACTTGTCTTTCAATGAACTTGACCAAATCATTGAACTTGACTTTGTAGTTTGCTCCATCTTGAAGTTCTAAAACCTTTGTACGCCATCTTTCTCTAAGCTTGTATGGTAACTTGGATACAAGGGATTTTAGATTTGAAGTAAGATCCAACTCTTCCATAAATGACATCTCCTCCATAACATTACAACACCCTCTTAGGTACAGACCAAATGATTGCAGTGCCTTTGGATCTTCGGCTTTGATAGATGGCCATGACAACGCCTTATCAATGTAAGCACTAGAAATCTTAAACTCATTGTCAAAATGTTCTTTGAGAAGGGCTTTGGCTCTTACATGCCCTCTAACAGGGTCCATATGAAGACAAGTTTTTACCAATTCCTTTGCTTGCTCCCTGGTGTATTGTTCTAGAAAATACAATCTGTCTTGGGCATTGACAGTCTTTCATTCAATCACATGTTCAAAGCATCTAATAAATGCTCTAAAATTCAAAGGATCCCCATCAAAAACTTTAACTTCCTTAGAAGGCAAAGATGACATATTAGTTTGCTTAATTAAGGAGGATGTGATATCGTTTTGCTTTTTGAGCATGTTGAGTCATGCATAGATTAGATAACTGAGTTACCTGTGCATCCCTTTCTTTTAAAATGTTGACTTTAGCAGAAGTAGCTGCCAATTTAGCCTCCATTTCCAATTTTTCCTTTTGCTTCCTAGTCCATTTGCAAGCTAAGCCTTTGCTCCTCTTCTTCTAGAGAATGCTTTTAGGGCATTTTTAGGGCATCATACCTTGCTCGCAGAGCTGCCTGTTCTGCTTCTGTCACTATTAGGGCCGATAAATGAGAGCTTTGTGAGCTTCCTTTTGACCTATAAGACACTGAAGAAACACTGTCAGCAGGAGAAACCTCATCAATTTCCTTTGTTTTCACTGCCTTTGTTAACCAAGAATTTACACTTAACAGAAAATCTTAAACTGCATGACTCTTTGTTTTGTACCACTCTTCATCTTGTAGAAGTTCCTCTTCATTCAACAAACACTGGTAAGACTTGTGTGCATCCTTGAATTCTTCCAATAATTCATTATACTTCACCAAACTTTGTCTTACTTCGTCAATGTTCATCTCATCTTTTAACAATTCTTTGATGACATTTGATCTTCGTGTATTCGTATCTTGTTTTTCTATCTGTTTTCATCTTATTAATTTCATCAATTGTTTGTACAGAGTCTTCACAACCCAAATCCCATTGTTCCATAGCTTATTTATCAGTAATCTCAAGCAACTGAATTCATAGCAATCCAAATATGCTTAAGCAAATCCATTAATGGAAGAATGCCATCATTCAACAACATTTGGAGAAGCACATGTCCTTTGTTTCACAAACATTTCCAAAAATTCTTGTTCCAAAATTTGTAAACATCTTCAAATTCCTCCAAAATACTTCAATCCAATATGCTGACTTTTTGCAGTTACAATAGAAATTTCACATACCAATCTTAAAGCATGCTCAGGCCTAGTCTTCCAAATTCAATCCAAATGAATCCAAGCAATCATCCTCTCCAAGAATGTCCAGAGACTATTGTTGTGACTATCCTTCACTTTGGATACACATTGTTGTGACTATCAAATTTCAACTTAGTCACATCTTGAGTCTGCTGAGGGGTTTAGACACTTCCTTAGAAAATAATACATAGAACGATACGTCTTCATTTGTGGCTGTTTATTGCAGCATTGTTTGAACAAAAAACTGATATGAAATAAACAAAATCCAACGACTTTGGCTACCAAACATTGAAGCTAAGGTCTAATGACCATGTGCTACCAGCAGTCCTTGCTCAGGTCGGCCACACCCAGGCCTTCTATGGCTTTCTCTGGCCTGCAGGGGGTGCAAATCTCCAAAATGAAAGAAATCATGATTAACAACACAAACTTTTAAATAAAGTAAACAAATGGCTCCTACATACATATAATTTTACCAATTGGTCAGTTTGGGCTTTGCCCAGTTCTCCACAATAATGGCAGAGTTGCGAAAGGTCATCTTTAATAAATGAAAACTTTAAAATGGTATATTCATTATAGTTTACAGTGAATATACAAACAAACAAGACACACACACACTTTACCCAGAGCTTAATTTGTGAATTGTGAGGTCCCGGAACAGATCGGGGTAACGGATCCGGCATTTTACCCGAGGATGGTCAGGTGTTGCTAAATAGCAGCTATGTGCTATATACACTTTGGAATCTGGTAAAGTATTGTGCCACATTGGTATTTTAGTCTGCAAAAATGAATAATAATTAAAAATAAATATTGTTCTTATTGATGTTTGAAAGAGAGGCATTGTATTCATGAGATAAATGATTGTTATATGAAATTATGTTGGAAATTATGTCAGTGATGTCTTCAAATCACACAAACAAATCCGTCATGTCCAGTGTTGTGCAAGTTACTTCCAAACTGTAATACATTACAGATTACTTGTTACTGTTATTTAAAAGTAATCCCTTACATTACAATATTACTGTCTCAGAATTGTAATATGTTACATTACTCTTATATTACTGTAAGAAATCAATCTATGTTAAAAGATCAATTTAGAAATTATTAGCTCAGATCAATGACTCGGATCCTGAAGATTCGAATCATTAATTCGACTCAATTGAGTCAGATTGAATCAGATCAAAGATTCAAACTTGTCCCGCAAATGGAGACATCACATTTATTAATTCTCGTCTATATTATTTTCGTGGCCAAGCGATAATAACATAACACGGAATAGGGTTAACTTTTAGCAAGGTAACACGATCTGTAGTTTGAGGCAAAGACTTATAAAGCACAGAAACAATAACACGGTTCTTTCAAATGAGAAACGAAGATTTATTGTACTATACTATTCGACACACGAGGCTAACTACGTAGTAATCAAAACAACAAATAACAAACAAACAAATGCACACACACGTTCACACACACACACACACACACACACACAGGCAGTTCAGAGGATGCAAAATGAATTGAACAAACAGTCCAGCCGATCTTTTTCGTACTAGATCTTGGAATCACCTGAGAAACCACAAAAGCAGAGGATTGACTTATCTTTAACTGCTTAAAAGCATATGCACCCGATCAGCTAGAAACAACAGTTATTTGTGTTACTTGCGAATTTGTTGAAGTCTTTGTTGATTCGGATTTCCCTCTCCGGGTTGGAGGAAACACGTGGAGCTGCTGGTAGGTTGGCTTCTCGGTGACGTCGCTGGGGTCCACTCGGCGTGAGTGAGCTGTTGTCCCGGGTAACGACTCCGTAAAGAGTCTGTTCGTGGAAGTTTCAGCGGTTGCGAAACTTAACAGGTTTTGAAAGGAAAAGTCTGTGATGTTGGCCTAACCGCGTGGTGGCGATTAGGGGCGGAGAAGTATCAGCGGGCTTCTGCCAGCTAATGCTAAGAGGGTTGCGCACATGGTTGACGTAGCACGGAGGCTTTATAGGCTGGCTCTGAGCCATCCCTCTTGATACTGTCGTCCAATGAACGGCAAGATGAAGGGCGGGGCCACGCCCCGTCCCAGCGTAGGCAGGTTTACTAATTAATCCACTACAAGAGACTTAACGTGATAAAATCTCTGGTAAGATTGTAACTATCTGACATCAAACGTTACAATATGGATATAGTTTGTATCACAAAATTCTCATTTACAGCAATGTATTGCAAATAAAGAGTTATTCAGTTTAACACTAAACATGAGGCACATCAAACAAATACAGATAATTTCACCCTGTTATGATGGTGAAATCACACATTATGAACCTGGTTGGTTGAAATCAACACAGCACGTCAATACTTAGAAATGTCATTCAAAATATAAAATTTTGCCTTGGTTATAACATCTATACGAATCGTTTTCCTTAAGTCTCCTTCATTTCTCTTTGTTTCTGAATTCTGTCCATCTCGTGGTCAAACGCATGGTCGTCCACGTGAGGGTCCTCCAAGGGTCTCGTGATAAGAGAATTTGAAGGGCGTCTTTGTCTCGTTGGTTAACGATTAACCAAAATTAGCTGCAGCATCTGTCCGAGTTAGGGTCAGAGTCTTGGGGAAAACAGTCGGATAATTGTTATGCAGATCGTACAAGCCCTGGAGCAAATAAAGCAATTTGCGCTCAAAATTCCAAAGCCGGATTCGAACTGGTTTTGACCAGCGAGTCTCTACATTACTTTTTAGCTACTTTCACTAAAATAACTACAGAATTAGAACTTTACATTCTAAAATGACCAAATGTACTGCAGAGCATTTTACATCCAGTAGAAAGTGATATGATGTAGCAGAATGACTGTGACCTATCCAGGCTACTAACAATATAGTATATAATTGGCAACGTGAAGGCTCAAGACAATGCAAGAAAGGATGACAGTCAGATTCACAAATGATCTGTTAAAAGTATGGTAGAGGTAAAGTGGTTATCTGGCAATATCTGTGAATAGCTTGGCTATATTCATATTAGACACAACAGGCCTATATGTAAACTCCAATGCCATGACAACATGCAGATTTCTTTTCTCTTCTTATTGTTGCCATTATTGTATTCACTTTAAATTCAAGTGGCTCACAACCCAAAACTGTCCTGCACAAAGTGAGCATGATGAACAGCTTTCTCAATATAATGCTCGTGCACCGATTTCCTCTGTTTGTGGACAAAACTGCTTGCGAGCTCTCAAATATACGCTACTCGCGTGCAAATTTTCTCATGTTCTCTCAAAAATGCACTGCTCACGCACAAATGTTCTTGTGCGCTCTCTTTACACTTGCTCTCAGAGATTATATGCAGACTCACAATTTGTGTCTTGTGTTTCCTCTTCTATTCGTGCTTTTTGATATGATTTATATTGCTGCACTAATTAATAACAATAACCAATATGTTAAAATAGACTTATAATTTTTACTCCAATACACCATAACATTTTTGGCTGTATGTTATATGATGAGATATTTCCAGTTATAAATACTTAAAGACACAGAGAATAGACGTTGGATGTAAAGAATACGTTTTATTTTAAAAACATTTATTAAACATCTAAAAGGTGCACCATACTAATCAAATAAAAAACATTTAAACTAAAATATAACAAATGCAAGCAGAAATGTAACTGTGATAAAAAATAGGGAAAAACTTGATATGGTATTATAGCCTACTGGACTATTCACTCTTCAAATAAATCTCACGATCAATCTCATTTTATCATAGAAACTAAAATAAAGTGAACTAGTCTCTGCTGTCTTCCACGTTGTTGATGAGATTTTTCCTGTCATCCTCTTCATTTTAAGGAGAAGTTGTTCAACAGGGCCCCTGAACACACATATTGGCATGTACAGTGTTTTGAACAGTACTATAGTAAAGTACTTCCAATTAATCTGTTGTGGTAATACTATAGTTGCTATGGTAACACAACAAGTGTAATGTAAACAAATGACCCAATGCTGTAGTTTTTTTGTTTGTTTACACTATAGGGTATATTATACTACAATTCACCACACCCTACCTTAGTAAAACTACATTTTGTATTTCATTTTATGAGTTCACTATTCTTAATACTACAGTATGCTGAAGCATTCATTAACAAGTTGTAAATAATACTAGCCTAAAACATAGGCAGTATACCTAACACTCAAAAACACTAGTATTTATTATAGAATTTACCTTAAATTTTTAGTTTTTCGTGTATTGTTAATAAATAGTGTAGCAATATATAAACCATATCAACATTCTTGGGATAAAAAATTTAACAGGAGGATCTCTGGAGAGCAAAAGCACAAAAGGAAGAGGAAACACAAGGCACAGATGAGTCTGCATCATCTGATAGAGCGAGAGCAAATCATTTGCACGTGAACAGCCGTGTTTTGAGAGTTTTGTCCACGAACAGAGGAAACCGGCGTGTGAGCAAAGAGATTCGCTCGCTCGTCTTACATGAATGCGCTCTCGACTAATACTGGGCTTACGACATTTGTCAGTGAAATAACACCATATGCACGTACGTCCATCTCACGAATGTACTGTCTTCTGCCATTTTCATCTAATTGCCGCTTTTCCGATGCGCTGCGCTTAGTGGCTTACTGCGAACCGGGCTGAGCCAGCCAATAGCCCCGGACCTCGAGCTCAGAGGCTGAGCCAGAGGGAGATTGACAACACACGTGTATATTCACTAAACAAGAACTTACTTGCCGTATTTATTATTTGTTTATGTCTTGCGGGTGAAAAGTTTGTTGTAATGCACACGTTACTGAACATTTACCGAGTAAAATATTACTGAATTATTATTAGTAATGCCTTACACTACTGCGTTACTGGAAAATGTAATATGTTACAGTAATACATTTATTTTGTAATGCATTACTCCCAACACCGGTCATGTCATACATTTTACTTTTTGTCATTAGATTTGGGGCTGCCACTTAGTGGTTGTCACAGGACAAAATACAACAAAAGACAATATGGAACAAGAACCAATCAATAAAAATATCCCAAATCAGGGTCCAGTTTTTTTTCATTCCTGTCCTCATCACACAATCACACATAACACATCCTTTTCATCCTCAACATTCAAATTCAAACATGCAACTGAGCACAAGTATAATAAAAACACAAATTCAGTTCATTTAATTGTTTAGTTGATTATAACAAGCCAATTTAAAATAAAACTAGCTCGGGTATAGTGTTGTGCAATATAGGTAACTGAAATGAATGAAACAATTTGCCGTTATGCTAATTTCAGATCAGTTAAAAATCCAGGATAAATCTTTTCATTCAGGATGAACATTTCTGGAGTTCATTGGTATCAGCAAAACATTAAAGGAGGAAGTCAGAAAGACAAAAATAAATCCAGAAGAAAGAAAACAAGACAATAGAATAATCCATTACACAAAGTAGAATGTAAGGGACATAAATGGTTTTCAATAGATCGGTTGCAAATGTAAACAATACATATGTGGTTTACTCATGACTGTATAGATGGATAAAGTTAAGGAAGAAGACAGCCATCAGAGCTGTTTGTACAAGCAAGGGATAAAATCAGTTGAGAAAAAGAAAAATCTAAATGAATAATTTCTTACAATATAAGAAATTAGCACTTCATGTTTTCTTTAGGCAGCATACTTATGTTCTAATTTGTATGTCTAAACACAGCTCACAACAGAAACAATATAATGCACATAATTCTTTTAATAGCTTAAAGGAAAATAAGTTTTACATTAGCACATTGGACTGCTGGCAAGTTTGATGATCCTCCAATGAAAGAAATGTCCCAAGTTGACATGGGCGTGTTGTGAAAACGTGAGATGACAACATCGTAAACCTGCTAAACTGCGCTAAAAGCAGGAAAAGACGCATCAAATTCAAAGCGCTTGATATGTATACCAATGCATTTATATGCATACCAAGGAGTTTTTGTATCTATGGTCTGCGTGAAAAATTGCATGTG
This sequence comes from Danio kyathit, assembly GCA_903798195.1. Classification (NCBI taxonomy): domain Eukaryota; kingdom Metazoa; phylum Chordata; class Actinopteri; order Cypriniformes; family Danionidae; genus Danio; species Danio kyathit. The sequence goes on from LR812521.1 coordinate 3,172,708, forward strand.
ACTAATCTGTTGCCGTTCAACATCTGTGTGTATGCGCACATCTCCAGTTAACATAAACCCCAGTTGATCTATAACACTGAAATAAAAGTTACATTTATGTAATAATCAGCATCTATATTCAAAAGTCATGCATGGATTTTCATATCTGATTATTTAACACATCAAGACTTTAAAAATGTAAGTGATTGGCTGTGCTTGAGTTATACTGATAGGCTTGTTTATATGTTTGTAGGTAAATGCCTTTGTTGTTTGTAGTTTTGCAGGTGGTGAAAGTATTGATCAAAGGAAGCAGACCTTCATTATGGACCATCTGGTGAGCAACTCTGTTCATTTGTTTGAAAAGCATACATTTATATAGGGCTGGGCAATAAAGTTGGTATCGTTATTTATTGACCGAACACCATTGTCAATATGAAGACAATGCTATGTAGTTTTGGTATGACGGCTATAGTTTTATTAAAATGTGGCTGCTGAGCGGGCACCTTGGAAGCAGTGGCAATAAGCTTAGGGTGTAAGTTTGACATTTCCAATGGAGGAACGTGACTTGCATGACTCACATATGGGAGCGACTCGCACATGTTGTGCAAGCGGCATACACATGACGCACGCTCATTTTCCAGCCACACCTAGTTGAAAACATCTGAACTTTTCAGAGTGCCATAAGCGCACTGCAATTCATGTAAGCAGAACTAACCAATCTGGCGTTATTACTGAAATGTGTATATTTCATACAAAGTGTGAAGCAGACTAATGACCTCAGACAAACACAGCGCACCCAAACACTGCAGTGCTTTTTACTTTTTTCCATAAACGTGTATCAGAGCTGCAGCAATGTTTTGTTTGTTTGTCATCCTCTGAGAAAATGGTTGATGGTCGCCTAGTTACTAGACACCAGGGGTACGCGAGAACAACGCTCATGGTCAAGGAAATCACATGCACATGCCTGTCACTTCAGATCAGAACAACAACACGTAAAAATGAGTGCCGTATAGCAGCAGTGAGGATATTGTAAATAAAAAGGATGTAAGGATGTCACCAGAGTGGCTTTTTGGTTTCTTTTATTGTGCATCCAGCCACTAGTTCCCCATCTAAAAGAGTTTTTAGCATAGGGGTAATGTAGTCATCCAACTTCACAATCTGTAATGTTCAGTGTGTGTTTGAATAATGATGGTCGGCTCCTTTACAGAGTTAATCAAATCTGAGCTTTCAAGTAAACAACACAAATTATGATAGAGGTTTACTGTATCATTACTATTGACACCTTACAGATGCTGATTTACCTTTACTATTGCACACACTTTGTAACATCAAGTTTAATAGTTTTAAGATCAAATATTTCATACAATATTTTTGTTTTTGACTATTAAAACTGTTTGCCTTAGTAATGCTAGTAAATTAAAATAAAGTGGTTAAATGTAAAAATCCTAATATTCCAAATTGTATTGTTAAAAAGTACTCACTAATTATCAATAATGAATTATATAAAATTATATAAAAATTATCATGATCCTTTTTTTGCAATATTGCCCAGCCCTACATGTATAGTTGTTTTAATTGACAGCTAATTTTGTGCATTTTAGAGAATGCAGGTGCAAGATGCTGCTAAAATCCTGACGATCGGTAAAACTGGAAGTGGGAAAAGCGCGACAGGAAACACCCTCTTTAATGATCCAGTGTTGTTTGAGTCAAAAATCAGCTCTACTCCAGTGACCAGAGTCAGTCAAACACACACTGGAGCTGTGAATAATCGCAGAGTGACGCTCACTGATACTCCAGGCATCTCTGCTGATTCACGGCCTGAGCTGAAGAGAGCTCTTCATTTATGTGCAGCAGGAGCTCACGTCATTCTCTTCGTTCTGTCTTTAAGCACCTTCACTGAGCAGGAGATGAAGATTGTGAGTCTGTTTGAGGAGATGTTTGGGGCAGAAGCTCTCAGATTTACTCTGGTGCTCTTCACTCATGTAGACAATATAAACAACAGCAAGTTAAGAGCTCTGATCAGGAGAAACCGTCAGTTGTCTGACTTCATTAATCGATGTCGAGGAGGGGTCTGTGGAATAAATAATAAAGATCCAGCAAACCGACGGCAGGTGACGGAACTGATGGAGAAAGTAGAGAGACTGGTGTCCGAGAACAGAAACTCCTGTTACACACTGGAGATGATGGAGGACGAGGAGAAGAGGAGAGAGGAGGAGAAGAGACGAGAAGAGAGGAGGAAAAGAGAAGAGGAGGAGCAGAAAGAGAGAGAACATCAGATGAGATCAGATAGAGACAAAGAAGAGACGGAGATACGAGTCAGGAGAGAATGTGAAGATGAAAGAGCCAGAATACTGGAGGAGGAGGACACTAAGAAGAGGAGGAAACAGCTGATCCGTCATCAAATGAAAAGCTGCTTCTATGTTGTGACGCTTTGTGCTTTAACAGCAGGAGGAGTTTCAGTGTGGAAGAAAGACTTTTCATATACACAGGCATTATTCAGGGGACTCATGACTGGAGGATCAGCAGCAGGTGTAGGAATATTCACAGGACTTTTCGGGAGATTAATAATGACGAATCAGTGTCTGAGAGGCTGTTGTTCTCCTCATGAGCGTCCCGGTGATATTAGACAGTTTTTACTGAAGACAGCAGTTGTTGGGTGTGGTGGTGTACTTACTGGAGCTGTGATGCATCAGCTTGTAAAACAAAATCTGCTTCCTATTTCTGTGCTTTCTGGAGCTGCTGGAGCTTATACAGCATTGAGATATTGCAACACAGACTGGAGCTCTTGATCAATTATTTTTTTACACGATAAACAGTTGAGGACATAAAATCATTTACAATTGAAATTGTAATATTTTATTAAATATTTCCTAAGTGATGTTTAACAGAGAAAAGATTTACACATTATAGATTTAATAACTATTTTCCAATTACAGTTAGTACATTTATATTGTTTATTAGTGATGTGAGCCTTGCAAGTATGGTTTTGCACATGCTCAAAATTGGTCCTCTGCATTTAGCCCATCCAAGTGCGCGCACACATTTTGAGTGAGGAATAAACACACACACACACACACACACACACACACACACACACACACACACACACACACACACACACATACACAAGAAACAGACAATCAATGTTTTTTTTTTTTGTATTATTATTTTATAATAAGGAACTATGTAAAAAAAAAAAAAATTCAAACTAAAACAAATAAGACTTTTTTTTCAGAAGAAAAAAACCTAGAAAATACTGTGAAAAATGTGCTTGCTCTGTTAAACATGATTTGGGACATACTTAAAAGATTTTTACATAAGGGCGAATCATTTCTTCTTCAACTGTATATATTTCACTGGTGTGCTCAAAGTATTCTCTCACATTTGAGAGTGTATAATGGGATTCATTTATTACATCCAACCCCAGTCTAGGGTTGGAATGGCAAAATTAATAAACTGGTGGAGGGTTGAATGAAATGTTTCCCTTCTACTGACTCAATGACATGCTCATTGACAAATGTACACAAAAAAAAAAAAAAAATCTGTAAACTGACAGTTTTCTGTATTCTGTGATTCATGTTTTTATTCCTTCACATATCTCTGCTTTTTAAATTGCATTATGGGACCCTGATCATTTGTTCCCACAACTTTTAACCTTAAAAAGTGACTTTTATTGTCATTTGTATTAGTTTGCAGTGCTATATTGTCTGTGTTGGTGTTGTATATTACGCTACAGAAACCTTGTAATAAGCCAGTGCATTTTAAGTTATCTTACAGACTTGATTCTCTAGATATTGTTTCTAAAACAGTATCTTGTCTCAAACTACTAAAATGTCAATAAAAGTCACTTTGTCGACTTTTAATGCTGAAACTCTACAGTTAACAGTCCAGAGATAACCACCCCATAATGCAATTCACCACCGTAAATAAGCATAACACACAAAATATGGAAACTGTATTTAACAGTGATTTACAGTGTATGTGCAGCTTCCCACAAGAAAATAAATAAATAAAAAGGATAGATTAAAGTCTTGAAGTCTTTTTTTTGTTTGTTTTGTTTATAGTCTTTACAATATACTAAGAGTCATAGGTAAAAACATACTTGAAAATACTTGCTTCACTTTAGTTCATCTTTTTACTGCAAAGATCTCAGCTCTGCCTTACTGGGTGCTTCTAATGCAGGGGTCTCAAACTGCCAAGAAGGGTCTGGATGCAGAGTTGTACTTGCACTTTCAGGCTTGTACTCTCCCATGCAAGTGACGTCACTTGCAATCAACACAAATAAACCGAAAGCAAGTTTCCAGTTTGTTTGCGTTGTCAGTGACGACGTTGTCAAATAATTCAAAATAATAAATTTGAATTTTAAACATTTAAAAAAAAAAGAAAAAAGATCAACATAAGGCTGCCATTAAGTATTTCCTCTTAGTTTTAAGACCCTAGTATAACATCATGTAGTCGTAACAGAAGGACTGTCACAATATAAATGTTACTTACTTGTGTAACATGGGAGAAGAACCATGCATCAAGCAAAATACTGCCAAAAGAGAATAATTTATTATACAAAAATCAAAGATAAACAGAAAATAGTAATAATAAAGAAGAATAATATAGATAACAGCAAATAACCAAAAAGGTAAAATACAATTTATAATACCAAAAATAATCCAAAAACAATAAACCCCACAGGGAAAGAGGACAAAAGTGGCGCTGAAAGAAAAGAAAATAACAAAACCAAAAATCAAACTAACTCAGTATAATCCTTTGACCTAACTGAAAACAAAAGAATCGAAAGCAAGACTTCAGCGTTTACACGCCTTAATTTACCTACTCTAGTCTAAACTAACCAAACAGAAAAATACAAAGCCAGCGCTCACAACACTTAGCGAACCTGTGTAAAGACACCAGGTTTAGGAGTAAGGATATACGTCACGTGACATCTACCTCTCCAAATCCTCCCCGGGGGAAGCAAGGAATATCAGCAAATAATCTTAAATTAAGAATAGAAAGAAAATTAATGAAAATAAACAAGATGGCAATAACAGCTTTTGGTAAAGCAACATTAAGTACCAAAAAACAAAACAAATAACGGGAGGCAGATAAAAAATACAATGATTTATATTTTGAAAAGGGGAAAAACAATATACTATGCATAAAAACATTATAAATATACGTTGCACAATATAAATAAAACTGATTTTATTATAAATTTCAGCTAGGGTTACCACCCTACTTTTAATACAAAAAAATAAGGGACGCATACTGCAGCGGGGGCCACATCCCCAATCACAGGCCCAATAGCATGCCAGTGGTGGTAAATCGCAACTTAAAATATGTTTTCAGGAAAGTATGAACACTTGGACATTTAAATTATTTTATTGGAATCTGTGTAAACAGATCAGACGCAGTCAGTCTTTCTCTTTTACAGCTCTGCAGCACTGTTATAGCTGATGTTATGTTTAATAGTGTGGTACACCTGTGTTAGCTGCTGTAACCTAGAGGAGAGGAGAAAATACTAATCAACATAATATTAAAGGCTGGTATTGATAACAGATTTTGGCTAAAATATTTGTCATTATTTGCAGTAACACCTATCCAAACATGGAAACAGCACATACATAAACTAGCTACAAACATTAGAAATAGGCTATTTGAAAACTTTACTAGCTAATTTAAACTAGTAAATTGCAACTTTCCATATTTTTATTTTCTACATGGGCATTATGTTGTTTATTAATGTAATGTTTCATGTTAAAATTAATGCTTATGTGCCTGACTTATTATGATTTACTTGTAATAAATGTAATAGATTATTACATTGGAACATGATCCACTTACATTGTATTTACAGAATATTTACAAATGTGAAAACCAGGCCAAATCTAATTATAAGGGAAAGTTTGAAAATAATAAAAAATATGTCAACAACTGAAATCACAGTGAAATTAATGGCTACAATCAGAGTAAAACCATATGTATTTAATTTTAACTTTTACTGTTTTCTACATAAAATAAAGAACAGTCTATTACAAAAAAAAAAAAAGACTCCAGCTAGATTTTCACAGACTGGGTCACCGTCATTACCCTGTCTGCTTCGGGAGAGACTCAGGGTACGCAGAACTGTCTGACTGTGCATTGATTTTTGTGAGCTCTGTCATTGCGGGAATGTTGCTCTCCGGAGGCATGTTGTTGCACGTCCCACATGAGCCACAGAGAACGCTCTCCGACAAATCGTGCAGTTGGCTTGATAACAATTTCTACCACTCTGCAGTCAGGTATTTGAGAGTACCACTCTCTGCGGTACTTTTGCAGCCGCTTGCGTTTAAACTCTGAAGCTTTACGATGCGGGGGGTTACCTGGAGAAGCATCTGCCATTAGGCTACTTGACAGACTCATATTGGTCTTTGTCCAGTGAGGAGGGCGTGTCTTTTAAGCAAACTAACAATGACATCAAGTATTACCCAATCAAAAGTAGGAAATGTGCACATTAATATAGCGGATTTTTTTTTGACACTTTAAAATATTAATGATTGTTATACAGTACTGTGACGGTTGGGTTTAGGGTTGGGGTGGGGGTAGGCGTTAAAAAACTACTGTTTTTGGGTTACTGTGACTGTTGGGTTTAGAGGTGGGGTGGGGGTAGGCGTTAATAAAATACAATAAATGTGAAATTTAATAAATAATATGAATAATTCTCATTAAAGGTGCAGTATGTAAGTTTGACATCCAGTGGTTGAACTAGGTGTTGCACTCCTGGATAAAACTAAACACAAGTGCGGGATGCCAGATTGAGTACAGGAGCGACTGATTTACACCGTGTTCTAAATAAAAGCGAAGACACGAGAGGGAATATTCTCCATATTAAAAGGAGTTTTGGTTCTAACCAACACCTCAATTTGAGAAATTAGAAACGGCTTCTGTTACTCACAGCTGAACGTGTGAAACCTATGACAGTGATCACCTCAGGTACACCTCATGTGCTTTATTCATTGCTAAATGCTAACAATGAGAGTTTGAATGCCATTTTACAGGACATTTATTGCCATATACTGAAAGCAGCAGCAGATAGTTCACCTCAGATCTGGACAATACAATAAACTGTTAAACATTGAACTTCAGAACTAAATGTAGATGCTGAATCACTCATATGTGTTTAATGATGTTAAGGAGGGTTAACATGTATTACCTAGATTATAAACCTTACCGTTTCCTGAGTGAGTGCATATTCTGTGCTTCTGAATGGCTGTATTTCTGTACATTTCTGTCGTGTTTCGTCTGGTGCAAACAGCCAAACTGCTCATCACTGCCTATCTCGTAGAGTTGGGGTCGAGTCCACCTTTGTCGAGTCCAAGTCCTTAACCAGTCGAGTCCAAGTCCAAGTCCAAAAGGGGTCTAGTCGGACTCGGATGTTAAGGACTCGGACTTAAGTCCGAGTCGAGTCCAGACAGTCATAAAACTCATTCATTAATTTTCTTTTGGCTTAGTCCCTTATTAATCAGCGGTCACGACAGCGGAATGAACTGCCAACTAGTCCAGCATAAGTTTTACACAGCGGATGCCTTTCCAGCCGCAACCCATTCACTCTCATTCACACACACACACACACACACACACACACACACACACACACACACACACACACACACACACACTCATACACTATGTCCATTTTAGTTCATTCAATTCCCCTATAGCACATGTGTTTCGACTGTGGGGGAAACCGGAGCACCCGAAGGAAACCCACGCCAACACAGGGAGACCATGCAAACTCTACACAGAAATACTCCTGGCTCAGTCGGGACTCGAACCAGTGTCCTTCTTGCTGTGAGGTAACAGTGCTAAGCGCTGAGCCATGGTGCCACCTAAGTAAAAAAAATGGAAAATAATAATAATAAAATAATAATAATAATAAAAAATCTAATAAAATGTTCAATTAACAATTAAACTGTTAAATTAATATTTTAAACTTTTGATAAATTTTTACTAAATGCCTTGGAATTGTTTTGTTAGCTTGCTTTAAATGAAAATGAAAATAGGAGGATATGTAGAACTTTTATTATTTTACAAGACTCACACATTTGACATTATTCTCATGCCACTTTCTCATATTTCTTCTGTTTAACTTACGCTTGCATTTCCAAGGCAACAATGCATTTTATTTAACATTAATTCCAGAGAACTCTGCTATCAGCCCCAGTGTGGAAAATGAAACCATATTCATGCCGACTGACCCAGATCTGCACAGAACATAAAGGTTCAGCAAAGAGAGACCATTCGGCTTCGCTCTTGACTTAACAGGGAATTAACAGTCAGAAGAAATTTGTTATAAACAAAAAGTGAATAAATAGCAGGGGTTGATTGGGTGCGAAATAAAACCCAGCGGGAGTGAGACTGAAAAAACAGTCCAGCACAGATTTCTAGGCTGATTATCTGGGTCCTCATGTTAGCGATAGCCTAAAACAGGGGTTCTCAATGTCTACATTAAAAGGTCCAAATCTGAATTTTTATTAAGGTCAAAGATACGAAACAATTGATATTACAAAACTTGTTTTTAATAAACATCCATAAGATTCATCACAGGCACAGTGGGTATCACGGTGGCGCAGTGGGTAGCACAATCGCCTCACAGCAAGAAGGTCACTGATTCGAGCTGGCTTGTGGCAAAATAAATGCATACTTATCTGTTCATTCAACTTTGAACTGTCTATACTCTTCATCAAGTTTTCTTTTCCATGAGGCCGTCATCTTCATCCACTCAAATGATCGCTTTGCTGCGGTGTTAACGCAGGCACATGCACGATTATCCCGCTTGATCACGATTATGCCCGGCCCTAACCAATTTGGAGCCCTAGGCAAGATTTCAGGTGAATTCCAGTAAATTCCACTGCTAGTGAAACTGATTAGCTTTGTCTTGGACATTCTTTCATTTAAATAAAGCAATTGTACATTCAAAATACTTTGAAAGAAGTTTTTGCAATTGTGGGACACGCCGAAAAAAATACGCAGCGCTCATGCATTGTGAAACCTGCGTAACAGCCTTTCATGCTGAAGTGTCGGCACAGTGAGTTTTGCAAGTGGACAAAACAAAAATGAAAACAATATGATGATGATCTTATTTTACCTAAATATGCTGTGAAGCAGAGAGGAGGGATAAAGAGTCAGGGAGGTAAGATTAGGCCTAAAACAGTTCACCATTCAGGTCTAAAAAGACAACAGATAATTCTCATTCATTCATTTTCTTTTCGACTCAGTCCCTTTATTAATCTGGGGTCGCCACAGAGGAATGAACCGCCAACTTATCCAGCATATGTTTTACACAGCGGATGCCCTTCCAGCTGCAACCCAACACTGGAAAACCTCCATACACACTCATACACTACGGCCAATGTAGTTCATCAATTCCCTATAGCGCATGTGTTTGGACTGTGGGGGAAACCGGAGCACCTGGAGGAAACCCACGCCAACACGGGGAGAACATGCAAACTCCACACAGAAATGACAACTGGCCCAGCCGGGAATCAAACCAGCAACCTTCTTGCTGTGAGGCGACAGCGCTACCCACTGTGCTACCGTGCTGCCCACAGAAAATTCTATAAAATATATATTTTTTGTATGTTATGGAATTGTAAAATTAAATTAATATTCTTGCAAAAGACTTCTTAAATGATCTTAGTATATCAGTCCTGTTGTGTTCCAATTACATTTAGGACTAATTTCTGTTATTTATTTAGAATATTAATTGTATAATAATTATAATACCAACAATAATAATAATACTTTTATTTATTCAACATAAATCTAGATATTTTTAATATATTTATTAATAATAAATATTATAAACAAATGGAGGGTGGGGGGCTTTTGAGGATAGGTCATGGTCCTGGTCCTCATTTTTAAAAGACAGTGATGACATCAGCATACAACTATGCATAATTCTGAATAATTTCAAAATGAAACTATGAGATGATTAATTATGCTATACACATATTCTTGTGCGTTGTCATTGACTACATATAACTAGACTATTTTTAAATCAGAAATTTGTCATTATCAGATTCTCTCTTGCATATTCATCATGTAGGGCAGATATATACTGCCACTCACACTCAGTAAATGTTTATTCTCACACAGAAGACTCACATTGTGGACACAGGCACACTCAATCTCCATAATGTCTCTCATCAAAATATTACCTGAATATTAATTCTTACACAAACCTCATTCTATCTTTAAAAAGATTTTTCTTTTGCTTGAATTTGTAGACTTAGTCCAGTGATTACCCATTCTGAATGTTGACTGGATTTAAATATAACTCTACATTAAAACCATTTGTGCTAATATTGACTTAATATAACATGCAACTCCAAGCAAGATCATTATTACAACATTTTTGCTATTTTATCATTTAATTACTGCAATTTTACACACTCTTTATACTCTCCTAACCCTATCCCCCATAATCAGAAGCTGATCTGGGATCATTTTATTATACGGATCACGTCCGTCCGTCAGTCAGCATGCATAGGCTACACAGATTCAGAAGTTGTGACGATCGACGCACAGCTTTAATAGAAAGAAAGAGAATGCAGATGTTTTTATATTCATTTTAACCTGCTTTCAACCCAAAATAAAGCAAAAGCACAGTTCTCTTGATCAGCTCTTGCAGTGCTATCACATTTGAGATTTCATAGTAAGATTAAACATAAGTGGGAAGTATTGGAAAATTAAACGGGATGATATCGGGATGTCATTGTAATATTCTCAGTTTTCCTGTGTGACTCTTGTAGAGTCTGGATTTGAGAAGCCCTGGCCTAAATCAAGCGCTGAACGCATCTTTTTCTGGCTCAGAGCCAAAGCGCAAACTTTGAATCTGGCAGTTATTTGCGGATATATTGACACCAATATAAACAATAAAACATTATATTCAGTATGTATAAGCATCTTCCCTACGATATGAATATAAAATTCAAGAAAATAAGCTCTTCCCTTTCTTTGTTTTCTTTCAGCACGTCGGCAGAAGGCAAATTATTGCTGATTTTGAGTCATTATTGTCCTAGAGCCACGCATTGTGTGATATGGCTATTTTTGGTTACAAGTTTAAGGAAAAGACTTGCTACTGCTGCCTGCTAGTGATGGGAAGTTCAGATCATTTTACTGACTCGGGCCTTTGAGTCTCTTTCGCTTGAGTTTGTTCATCATGTGGCAGCATGTAAAGAGAATCAAACCGAATCAAAAGACTCGAGAAATGAACGAATCAATTATTTTTCCGGCTCTAAATGCATATGACTGGCTTCTGTCTTTCACGCGATGAACGAAGGGCTCAAACCCGAGAGAAGACTCAAAAAAGGAACTAATCTTCTGCTCCACCTGCACAGTTGTGCACGTGCACAAATGAACGAATCCCTCCGAAAGGACTCATCGTTCTCGAGTCATACAAAAGATTCGTCCAAAATGAACGAATCGTTCAAGAGTGCCTGCCGGTGCGGTTTAGTGGTCGCTAAATTCTTGTTAGTTTCATGCTGTTATTTATTAATTTTTAATCTCTTTATTTATGTTCTGAATGATGTGGACTCGACTGGACTCGGACATTTTGGACTCGGGAAAATATCCCAAGTCCGAGTCAAGTCCGAGTACAAGTTTACCCAAGTCCGAGTCCAATCAAAACTGGACTTGAGTCCGGACTCGAGTCCGAGTCCAAGTCCAAGTACACCAACACTAGTATCTCGTCATGAAGCGTGTTGTTAGGACACAGGGATACAATGTCACCTGCTCACCTAATGTTTACACTCGTAATATTTATATCATTTGCTAATTAATAACCTCATGTGGAACTGAATTTGTCTCATTTCGACGCCTGATACTGTCCATTTTGCTCACGGACGCTTTCAGAGCCTTTCTGAATGAATGAATGAAATACGCTGTTTTCCAACAAGGCAACCCGGAGTGCTGAAATATAATTGGCTAAACTGGCATTGTGCAGGTTAAATTTACCTAAACAAAGACAGCGTTCCGGCACGGAAAAACCATTTTCAAAGCAGAATATCTGACTTCAGCATTCTTTTTCAGTTAAACAAGTATGTTCACTAAGGATGTTTCTTAAATATCTGCACACATATTATGGTATTTTTATGCTTTAGAAGAGTCAAAAACTTACATACAGCCTCGTTTTGTCTGTAATACAGGCCCATAGCCAGCCTGGGGAAGGGGTTGTTATTTTTTTCTCAAGAAGTGGACCTTTTTGCAGTTATACGCCTCAGTTTCTATTTAACTAGGAGATTTAACTACTGCATTTAGTGACATTTTAAGCAGTACTTGATTTGCTGGATTAGCTAGTCAGATGTCATCATAACCACACTTTTTGATGTACTAAAAATATTTCCTAAAAACTAACAGATTCTAATAAAAATTTGTCTTGTTTTAATTTTTCTTTATTGCAAAAGTTTTAAACTGTAGCCTACTTTCATTTATTAGACGAAAAACAAACTGGCCAGCACATTCAACTGTCCTCAGTCACAATTTGGCCATTTTCAATAAAAAAATAATCATTAAAACATAATAATAATAATAATGATAATACAATAATAATGAATTCTTCAGATTTTTCTAGCCTCTTTGGTAAAAAAAAAAGTACATTTGAATATTTTTTGGCTATTGTTGATATCCAGGAATTTTCAAATTATAGTCCTCTTCTGGTGCTTCACACCTTTTTATTGCTCATTTTTATTTCAGGATTAAGGTCCAAGATTAAAAATAAAAGTTACCTGTAAAATGTTTTCTCTGTTTAAAAACAATACAGTAGTGAAAGAAGACTCACATCAGATTATAGTCCCACTGAAGCAACAGCCGTCAGAGGACTCTGTTTGGTCTTAAAGCCTTTTTCGATGGATAATTTTCATTATTTATGATGGTATAGCAGTCAAAATAGGACAAATGAGCTCATGTATGAGACAAATTCTGGACCTTTGTCAGTGAGGGGTGGGTCTTCCGAACACCCCCTGGCTACAGGCCTGAAAAGTTAGAGCACATGTTTTATGCTTATAGTAAACATGTTTTTAACAGAATTTTGGCTGTAAAAGTGCACCTACAGGTGTTTCAGGTGCAGGTCAGATTTTCTCCAGCTCATAATTTATTTTATTTATATTAATTTTGTCTAAAAATGATTAGACCTGTCCAGTTTCATCTGGAATGCATCCCAGATCACCTTCTGAAGTGGTTTGAGCGATCGGATTTATATCCGATCAGAATAAAACGAATGAAGTGACCAAACAGCCTCAAAAACACAGACGTGACGGCATTAGCGCCGTTTGCTGTTAAGTGACACCTGACGGCTGAGGACTCGCTTGCCATTAAAGCCTTCGTCGGACAGTTATTTAAAAAAATAATGGCAAAAATAGGGAAAGGGAGGTCATGTACTGGACAAGTCAATAAATGTACAGAACGTCCCGGCTAATCAGCCTTTAATGCGGCCAGTAAGCCTAGAACATCATGTTCAAAAAGACTGGCAAACAGGGTATAGGCTAAAGTAAGTTACTTCTTAACTGATGAAAATCTGTCCCTATCCATATGTTCAATATTTTGCGATAATGACGCCGCTGCCTGCCTTTTCTGCCTCTCTTGCTCTTTTCGACCCATAGCGTTACTCAGTATGGATGTCGCATCAAAGATTCAAATGTTACCACTCAGTGTGGGTTATATCACATGACTCGCATCACATTATTGTGGCTTTAAGGCTCCATGGGATTCCAATTACTGGCCATACTTATTTAAAATTACACTTTATTATATAATAATATAATATATTTATAGTTAATAAATATTGTAATAAATATATTATATAATATTAAATTATATAAAATAACTAATAGGACAAATTCTGGACCTTTTGGCCGTGGGGGGTGGTTCGTTCGAACCCCCCGAACCCCCCCTGGCTACGGGCATGTAATAGCTTGTCCCGGTACTGAATAAAAAAAAAAACGTACATGTCCTGCTAACATTTAAGCGCCGCTGAGCGCGTTCTTAAGCAGCTGATTTGCCATATTCACCAGTGCTCAACAGAAATGACTGTGATTGGCCGTGAAGGTAATCAGTTCACCGCACTTCACTGAGTGCAAACTGCAAACAGATGCACGAACAGTGGAGTGTTTTAAAGCCGCAAAGATCAGCCGAGTCATCAGCGGATCGCTCTTCTGTGTTTGCACTGGGTAAACAGCGGTGAAGTACAGTGAACTGATGACCTCCATGGCCAATCACAGTCCTTTCTGTTGAGCGCGTGAACACAATGGCAAATCAGCGCTGTTGCATTCAACAGTGCTTATGTTAGTGGGAAATTGATGGTTTTTATAAATTTCAGTAACGAAATTCAGTATCTTGACAGGTTAATGAACTGATTCTATCACTATATTAGACCTGAGTTTGATAAATGGCAGCTAAAACGTTTGTTTGGGAAAGATAACATTAGCTAACTAGTGGCATTTCCTTTAGCTTAGCTGAAAATGAGGTCCGATATCCCTTTTATTTTCACTTTCCATTCAGAACGGACCTTCGGGTCACTCAGAAGACAGTGAAATGAAATATTTGTGTCGCTTTCTCTTCGCTGATAAGATAGACAGCCAGGTACACAACATTCCTGTGTGACTCAGGCGATGCTTCCGAGTTTCTTCCCACCTCAGCCTCGATTTCGCTTTTTTAATGGCGGCCGCGTGAAATCAGTCTATTAGACCTTTTTCTTGGCTGCTGCATGGAGGGCGCAATAGCGACCAGCGTCTTCCGGTAGAATGACTTGATCCCCTCTCAAGGACATCAAAACAAGATGCATTGAGGGGTCAGCACTTTAAAAGCGACACATAGTTTTCTATGTTCCGTATTTAAAAAAAAATTATATTAACAATTAAAGTAATAGATAATATAATTATACATTTGTGCACCCCATAATAGTTTATACCATTGTGAATGCATAAGCGCTCCAATCAGTCTAAGCAGCGGGACGACAATATTCGTTCAACCGTCTGAAACCGGCAGATCTTCAGCACCGATGGACACCGTATGTGTTCAGAAGACACTTTTATTTTAAGACTCGTGTAGTGGCAATTTTCTTTAAGGAGGCTCTCTCAGTGGTCAAGAAGACAAATTCTTACCCAAAGTGTCTTTTAATGTTTTATTATTTGCAAAGAAGGTCATACAATCCAGCCTGATCTCACGAGGAAACGTAAGTATTTTACGTTTTGTCAGTTTAGTGGCTAATTCGTACAAATTCGTACGAGTTCAGTCGTACCAAAATATACGATTTTAAAAAGGAGGCGTGGCACCCAACCCCACCCCTAACCCCAACCGTCATTGGGTGATGGGCAAATCGTACTAATTTGTACAAATTAGATCAGGGGTGCTCAAACCTGTTCCTGGCGATCGACCTTCCTGCAGTTTTCAGTAGCAGCCCTTATCAAACACACCTGCCTGTAATTATCAAGTGCTCCTCACGTTCTAAATAATTGGTTCAGGTGTGTTTGATCAGGGTTGGAGCTGAAATCAGCTGGAAGGTCGATCGCCAGGAACAGGGTTGAGCACCCCTGAATTAGATCGTACAAATTCATACGAATTAGCCACTAAATCAAAAAGTTACGAATTGCTGTGAGATTTTGTTGGACAATCATACAGCAACACTGTTTCGGCGTCTCACTCTCTGCAGAAACCTGAGTGCGTTCTCTTTTTGTCTAGTTTGTAATACCCACAAGGTCATCAGTGACAAACAGGATGAATCACAGTTACATCAGCACTCATCTTCATTTTTGACCATCTACATTTCAGTCTTACATCCCATCCGAACATATAGCTTGTTAAATCACCATGTACTTATCTGTTTATCACCAGATAAGATCTGGATGTTTAAGTGGTCACACTTGGTCTAACTTAAACAGTACATTCATGGAAGAACAAAAGAACATACATTTATAATGTATATAAATGAATATAAGATGAATAAAATACATTTCCACCACACTCGTAATATATGTACATAAGTGTTTGTATCTACAAATAGCCAAAAAGTAAAGTCAAAATAGACGCATAGTTTGTATAGTTTTACATATAGTAACCACTGATACATTTGTGGCCGTAGTTAAAGAGAATTATTTATGTTATTTATAAAATTTCCCATTTATTGTATTTTATTATCGTCTACCCCCATTCCAATCCTAAACCCAACCGTCCCAGTACTGTAAAATATTAATTATTGATATACATTGTCATTAAAAAATTCCGCTATATTAATGTGCATATTGCACTTCCAGTCGGCCACATATCCAATCTAGACTTCATAGATATATACACTAGATATCGCATACAGACCCTGAGCATGCGTCAATAGTGCCACCACATTTGTACAGTGCTCCCAGCACAAACGTCATTCAACCGCACTAGACAAGAACGTGTGCCAATGTGAAGATGCTGGACTTTAGTGCTGTGTACGGGTGTAGTAACGAGCAAACAAAGAAAACAAAGCACAAAGGCATCACATTTCATAGGTAAGATTTAGTTTTTTACATTTTTATGTTATGAACTTTTGTGCTCAACAAGTAATGTTATTGATGATAATACAGACACTTACTGCATTCACTATAAGGCAACAGCATGCACAAAAGAGATGATAGTGTATGTATATATATATATATATATATATATATCCTGTGTGTGTGTGTGTAAAGGTGAAAATGGATAAAGAAATGAAACTACAATTAAATTTGCATGCTATAAAACAAGATCTGCAAGTTTTATCCTGAGTTACATGTGATTCGCATTAAATTTGGTGTTTAAAACAATTATGTTTGTAAATCAAATTTAAGTTAGAGAATAATAATTAATATGATAATGCCTTAAGTCCACATTGAGAAAAATAACTGAAAAAAGGTTGTGGGTGGTTCGCGCAAACTGAGGAGTGGGGTCCCTGGTCTGTCCAAAAAGCTGAGGACCGTACGGTGCAGAATTCCGGGAGTTTTCCGGGAGACAGAACAAAACTGGAGATGGGTCTTAAAAACGGGAGTGTTGGCAGGTATGCAGATGATTTGTGTCATCAAAAGCAGGCAACACCACAAACCTCCATTGATTAAAACAGTACCACCCTTATAAAGATGCTAAGAAATTACAGACCCAAACAAGTGTTGGTAAAGCGCAACTACCCAGCAGAGGTTCATGTCAGCATTTTCGAAAGCCGTGCCTTACGAGAAAAACCTCCCCGAAAAGACAGACGAAAGATATGACAGACAACACAATCTCAAACACATCTCAATGAACACTCGATGCCTGCTGTAAACTACAGGCTGCATTATTTAAGGGCATTTGTTACGACATTAATACAAACTTTTGTTGTCAAGCTTATGTTTCCTTATTAATATTAAGATATTTTCTTTGAAATCTGTAATGCCACTATTGTCCCTCATCGACAGTAAAATAACAAGCCTTTTTAAAGGACATAATCAGCGAGAAATCAGATGCTCAAGACAGAATCTTTAAAAAAAATGACATATTAAAAATGCAGCAAATATATGACAGACGTTTACATCAGCAGTGGATCATTAATTAAATCCTTATTTTCCACAAACAACTGAGGGTGGGTGATGCTTTGCTCTAAGGCGGGCACAAACTAAAAATATACACACTTTATATATTTTTCTTTGAAAATGTATCTTTTTGCAACAAATTTCATTATGTAACATATAATGTGTAACTTAATTCTAATGTACAAGAAGAATAAATGCTTTAGCGCCAAAACAATCCATTAAACTGTTTTCGCAGTTTCATTTTAATTCATTAACGAAGCTTATTTTTAGAAATATGGTCCATGACAAAGATTTACTCGGTTTATTATATTATAATCCACGCTATAAATTATAAACAAATATATACACAAAAACAAATCTGTATAGACCTTTGTGCCTTTTGGATGTTTTTTTTACATTAGAAATGCATTTTGTTTAGCTTTACGGTTGTTGTAAAAGTTTTTAAACTGTATGTATAAATGTGTCTACATAGTATTATCATCAGACATGTTTGAATAAGTGTATCGCTCACGTGCATACAGCCCGCTTACCTTAGTAACAGACGACAGAAATGAGGCGTGAGGGACAAGGTCCATCATAGATAGAGAACAACATTCAATATTTTTTTTTTGTCACGAAGTACAACGAAAAGCAGCCATACAGTCACATCTGCTATACATTTTAAGGAGGAGTGTAAATATTGCAGTTATGACAGAGTTAAATGTGTTCAGATGAAGAAAAAAACAAGAAAAATCAGTTGATAACGTAAAATTGACGTTAACGTATGTATTTTTACACATTTATTCACACTTTTGCATTACTGAAAGCAGGAGAGAGACCGACTGCACTGGTAAGCAGTATCTCCATAATATCGTTTATAAAAATAAATGATCAACAAATGAATCTGTCTTGACGGTCTTTACAAGTGAAGGCATTATCTACACACAATATGAATTGCCAATTAGAAAAATACGACAAACTATAAAATAATATTCATGAAAATACTTTAATACCAGAAAAATCCAAATGCCCAACACAAGCGAGCTGCGTTCCAGACAAGTTCAGCTTGATGACGTATAATGGCTCCGTCACTGCCTGAAGTCCCGATTAGCAACTTGATAGCAATCGTCTTATTAAAGACGTGCAACTGATTTAAAAAATCATGAGTGTGATGTGACTGATGTGTTTTATGTTGTAGAATAAAACGTAAAAGTATTTTGAGTTTGTGTTCGCCACAAACCTTATTTAAGCAATTCAACTGAAATTCCATTAAAAAAACCCATTGACTTTGGGACGAGGGAACCGGAACTTCTAAAATGCTAACTCCCTTCCGGGTTTTTGCATACAAATTGACGTCATAGTTCCCCCACTCTATTTGGAGCATGTTGGGGGCCTGGTGACGTTATCGCCCATAATAAAATGTGTAATGTTTTAATAACAGAAACAGCAACAGAACTTTCACCGGCACAAATCAGCACCAATGAAGCTGTTAAGACTTTCAAGTTTGGCTCTAGGGGTTAAAAGAGGTAACATTTTATGTGATTAAATTTCAACCCACCTGTTTACTGTAGTAAATAACACTTTCTATATTCAAGTGCATTTTTGTTTCCATGTATTAAATAAATAAACTGACACTTTTCTAATTAAATGACACACATATAAATATATATTGTTAAACTTACAGGCTAATTAACATATATTTTACGATTGTAATGATGATAATAAATAAGAAGTATTTTTTTAAGACTAAACAACACTTGATGTTTCTCTTTCAGTGACGGTTATAACGAGTACATTCTCTAAGTGCTTCTGTCATTGTCTTTAATCCTTTCTGTGCAAGACTGTATGGTATAGTTAATGCCACACGAACTGTAAAGTGTTTAATAATCATAGCAACATCATCTTGTAGGAACTCACCATGTTTATTGCAGAGTTAACTGTGACCAGTTGGCAAAGCCATGTTGCACCCCCTCGTCTCCTTAATTAAGTATCGCCCGAAGCTTAATTCCAATACACACTCTTCTTCCCCTTTATAAAACAAAGACGTGTTGTAACCCCAGTTACAAATTAATGGCCAATCCGCGCTTTTTGGACCATCTGCCATCCACAGGACTGTTGTAATTAAATTCTACAGCCAAAGGAAGAAAGACACATTTGTGTATCTCTGGGTGTACAGTCTCCCACCTCTTTTCCTGTCCAGGGAAATAGCAAAGTTATTGTTTCTGAACAAAAGGCCCGCGCGATTTTCGGACATTTCACTATTAAAAGTGTGTTTTGCTTTAATGTTTTATTGCTAATAGTTGTGTACGCTTTACTATGTATGTAAGCAAGTGTTTTCACTATAGTGTTGCATGTAAATGAAACGTAGCGTGTGTAACGCATGTAATTAACTGTATTTGATAAAGGCTGTGATGCTTGATGTCAAACTGGAGCCATAAGGCTTCAGGAAACGTTGGTTTGAATGATAAAACTGTATCTACAAATAGTAGTTAATTACAGAGCTTCATTGAATTTTTGATAACAGTAAGTGAAGTTTTATTTCCAACGCGTGACCATCGATTTCTCCTCCCTGGGCGTAGACATACAGGGAGAAGAGAGGCATGGTCTCGCTCAGTAGCCATGGATATTGGAGAATCACTGAGTGGGCTGGTCTAAGTTCTGCCCACTATAAAACCCCAAAAAATGTATCTTTTATGGCGTTTGCTTTGGTTTCACGAGGGGTTTCTACGCACAAACTTTGAGTTACACGCTTCCCGTCTTTACAATACGTCTGCCGGACATTGCTCTCGGAAGAATCACCCCTTCTGTCCTAGGGTCAGTCATTCAACTTTTCTGAACTCTGACTTCCTAAGTCTCGTAATTCTGCCAAGGAGCAAGCCACTGGAGGAATCCCCATTCAGCAAACTTCCCGCTTGCTGGCATCAAACTCTCCGTCACCGGGACAACGAGTCCCACGCTCCAGAAGACGAAGGAAAATCCCTCTCCAACAAAGGACATACCAACCATGTCAAAGCACTGCAACCAATCGGCTTCGCCAGGGTTCCCCTCAACCAGCTGACGAGTGAGACTGGTCATCAAAACGCAAGTAAACACAAACCAACTTTTCACTCCTGGCTGAAGCTGGTGTTAATTGAGTTTAACAGTAAATCCTAGTCAGATTTGGGATTCAATTCAATTCATCTTTATTTGTATAGCGCTTATACAATGTAGATTGTGTCAAAGCAGCTTCACATGGAAGATTATACACTGCAAAAAACCTTTTCTTAGTTAGATTTTTTTTGTCTTGTTTCTAGTCCAAATATCTAAAAATTCTTAAATCAAGAAGAATTTTCTAGACAAGCAAAACATGTTGTCTTGTTTTAAGAAATAATATGCCAAAATAAAGAGAGTTTTTCCGTAAAACAAGCAAAATAATCAGCCAATGGGGTAAGCAAAATAATCTTATGTCAAAAGGGAAAAACAAGATTATTTTGCTTACCCCATTGGCAGATTATTTTGCTTGTTTTAAGGAAAAACTCTCATTATTTTGGCATATTATTTCTTAAAACAAGACAACATGTTTTGCTTGTCTAGAAAATTCTTCTTGATTTAAGAATTTTTAGATATTTGGACTAGAAACAAGACAAAAAAAATCTAACTAAGAAAAGCTTTTTTGCAGTGTAGTGAATTGAAACAGTGTCAATTCAGTTTTCAGAGATTAAGTTCAGTTCAGTTTAGCTCAGTTCAGTGTGGTTTAATAATTACTACTGAGAGTCCAAACACTGAAGAGCAAATCCATCGATGCGCAGCTCTACAGATCCCGAACCATGCAAGCCAGTGGCGACAGCGGCGAGGAAAAAACTTCACCAATTGGCGAAAGTGAAGATTTAAAAAAAACCTAGAGAGAAACCAGGCTCAGTTGGGCACGACCATTTCTCCTATGGCCAAACGTCTTGTGCAGAGCTGCGGTCTAGGCGCAGCAAGGTGGACCTCAGTGAAGACTCGTCTGTCCTTGGAGCATCACAGGAATGAGTCTCATGCTCTTACTCCATGATGACCACCACAGCAGTTGCTCAGGATACGGCCTGGTCCAGAAAACCTTAGGATCATCTCGTCACTGGTCTTGGATCGCATTAGTGGCACTGCATAGTCTGAGGGCCTCGGGATGAGTACCCCCAGGTGGAAATACAGAATAAGGAGAATAATTAGCGTAGCTGCTGTTTATAGTGTATATAAACAAGAAGCAAAATCATGTGTGGGGCACATCATGCATCATACCGCTATGTACTGCACTGAGTGTACGCTTTGCTAAAAAGATAGGTCTTTAATCTAGTTTTGAAGAGCGAGAGTGTGTCTGAGCCTCGAACATTATCAGGAAGGCTATTCCAGAGTTTAGGGGCCATAAATGAGAAGGCTCGACCTCCTTTACTTGATTTTGCTATTCTAGGTACTACTAGAAGCCCTGAGTTTTGAGATCTTAAAGAGCGGGTTGGATTGTAGCGAGACAGGAGGTTGGTTAGATAAACAGGAGCTAGATTATTTAAAGCTTTATAGGTAAGGAGTAATATTTTAAATTCAACACGAAACTTAACAGGCAGCCAGTGTAAGGAGGATAAAAATGGGGTGATATGATCATATTTTCTAGACCTGGTAAGAACTCTGGCAGCTGCATTTTGTACTAGCTGAAGTTTGTTAATAGAGGATGCTGGGCAACCAGCAAACAGAGCATTACAGTAGTCTAGCCTAGAAGTCATGAAAGCATGGACTAGCTTTTCTGCATCTGATATAGATAGCATACTTCGCAATTTAGCAATATTTCTCAGATGAAAGAAAGCAGTTTTTGTGACATGGGATATATGATTTTCGAAAGATAAATTGCTGTCTAATATGACACACAGATCTTTTATAGTAGAGCTAACGCTAACTTTGTATCCCTCTAATTGCAGGTCGAGTTGTGAGAACTGCTGTGTACAGGATTTAGGCCCGATAAGTAATAATTCTGTTTTGTTTGAGTTTAAGAGAAGAAAATTGTTGGTCATCCAGTCTTGAACATCTTTAATACACTCAGTTAGCTTAGACAGTTCAGACATCTCATTAGGTTTAGTTGAAATGTATAATTGAGTATCGTCTGCATAGCAGTGAAAGTTGATCCCGTGTTTTCTAATAATGTCTCCCAGGGGAAGCATGTATATTGTAAACAGCAAAGGGCCTAAAACTGATCCTTGAGGGACGCCGTACTTTACTGGCCTTACTTGAGAAAGCTGCCCATTAATATTCACAAACTGGTAACGATCAGCTAAGTATGACCTAAACCATTGAAGGGCCTGACCTTGGACACCTGTAGAATTTAAGCGGTCTATGAGAATATTGTGGTCAATGGTGTCAAATGCGGCACTAAGATCGAGTAAAACTAATAGTGAGATGCACCCTTGGTCAGCAGCTAAGAGTAAATCGTTGGTTATTTTTACTAATGCGGTTTCTGTACTGTGATGAGGCCTGAAACCTGACTGAAACACTTCAAAAATATTGTTTGTCTGCAGAAAGGAGCATAATTGGGTAGAAACAATTTTTTCTAGTATTTTAGACATAAACGGAAGATTTGAAATAGGCCTATAATTAGCTCAGTTGCTCGGGTCCAGTTGTGGTTTCTTAAAATTGGCTTAATAACAGCTAGCTTGTAAGGATTTGGAACATGGCCTAAAGATAAAGAAGAGTTGATAACATTAAGGAGAGGTTCTCCTATAACAGGTATCAAGTCTTTCAGTAATTTTGTTGGAATTGGATCTAACATACATGAAGCTGGTTTAGAGCTATTTATAACTTTATCTAGCTCTTCCTGTTCTATGGTTTTGAAGCATTGTAGGTTAATTTGATTCAGTGGAAAATTTACTGGATCTGGAGTATAAGGTGGTGCAGAAAGTTTAACATTTTCTATTTTCTGTCTAAAGCCTTCTATTTTATCAGGGAAAACATTCATGAAGTCATCACTACTAATTTGCGGTGGGACATTTTGTTCCAAAGATGATCGATTATTTGTTAGTTTAGCAATGGTGCTAAATAAAAATCTAGGATTGTTATGATTATTTTCAATCAGGTTGCGGAGGTGCTCGGCCCTGGCAGATTTAAGAGCCCTCCTATAACTGGACATACTGTCTTTGTACGCAATTCTAAAAACCTCTAAATTAGTTTTTTTCCATTTACGTTCCAGAGCACGGGTTGCTGTTTTGAGAGCGCGAGTATGATTATTGTACCATGGTGTAGTTTTATTCTCTCTAGCCTTTTTTAATTTGATGGGTGCCACTGTATTTAGTGTGCTAGTAAAGATGGCATCCATATGGATGTTTGGGTCATTTAAGTCATTCAGAACTGTTTGTGTGTGTATCTGTATGTTTGTCTGTTTTACGTAGAATAGTTTACTGTGTGTAGCTGAATAAACTTGTGTTTCATTTTAAAATCTTTGTCAGAGTTTTTATGTGTTTCTAAGTTACTGCCTCAGCTACATAGTCTTGCTACCTTGCTTGTGTAAATAGAGAAATTCTGTTTGTTATATAATTACGTGGCCAACAATAATAATATAATAAATTTACTAAAGATAAAGTTACACTGCTTACTTCTATGAGGGTGGACCAATAGATGACGTAAGTGTACGTGTTAACCTATTTCTGATTGTGAGCCATCGTTCGGATCTTCTGATTCTAGTCCCTGAGAATTAATTTGATTTAATTCGAATTTATGAGCTAATTCTTAAAGTACCGGACATATTAGATGGTCCAGGCACTACAATCATTATGGGCATATGGACACAACTATGTGTGCACACAATAAAGTTTAAAGCGTAAATCCAATGCATTGGTTGCCCATGACTGACTGAACTTTTCGTATGTGTGTTTATTGTTTTTCACAATTTTCAAAATGGAAAATGAAATCAATATGAATGTTGAAATGGTTAATGTGACTGATCAAGGTTTAACATCTGTTGAAAACGAGTCTGAAAGAGAAAAAAGACCAGTTAAATAAACAGCTAAAGCTTTAGTTGAAAAACTAGACACTTTACAGAAGTTAAGAAAAGCAAAGCTAAACAAAGCACAAAAGCTAAAAGAGTCAATTAACAAGTTAATGTGTGATGACAATAAATACAAACCTGAGGTACGTTTGGTCTTTGAGGATTTTAAGAGGTTGTGTTCAGAGGCTAAAGACACTCATGAGTCACTTTTGGGTATTTTACCGGTTGAAGAGTGTGAAAAACATGATATCTGGTTTAAAGCAAAAATGATATCAAACAATGAGTTTTTGGACCGTACAAATAAATGGTTATCAGATAAACCAGAAGGTCACAAAATATCTGAAGTGGATAATCCAGAAAGTGATGTTGGTCAAAACACAGTAAACTCAGTGCACGCAGCAGTAGTAGTTCATCCATATAATCTGCATGTATTCAAGCAGAGGCAGAAAAGGCCGCACTCAAAAACAGGATCATAGGAATGGATAGAGTGATCAACAAATATCACAAACATCGGAACATGCTAATGTTAACTGTTCTGTTCAATTACAACGGAGTTTCCCCTAGGTTTAGTTTACAGGGGTGGTGGTGGGGGTAAATAACTCCTTATTTATCAGGAGTTGCCACAGTGGAATGAACCACCACAGAAAATAATATAACACAGATATAAAAATTGTTATGAAAAATTACAATGCAATTTGGAAACATTGCAAATGATGATAGAAGAATTCAACATGTCTCAATCCAGAAAAAGTTTGGAGTGTATGCTTGATGCATAAGAATTTGAATGCACACCTATAAATCTAATACTTCTTTACTAAAAGGAAACAGGCCTATATACTACTGTTTTAGCAATGAGTGTATTACAAGAATTGTATTTATTTAATAATTCCAGCCAGCTTTTAGTGAACTTGCAATATTGTCAAAACAGAACTTTCAGTTGTTATTTGTAAAAAGGCCTAAATACATGCAGGACCATTCAAATATTTTGCTCAGTGTGATGTATATCACACTAAATGTTCAAATATATATTGAATATTCGAAAAATTGTCATTTTTGTTAGGCGTACATTTTTATTGGGATATATTTTATAAAATTGTTATTTCTACAATATTGGTGAAAAGTGTGTAATTGCATATTTCTACATAAAGAAAGGTGCTATGTGCATTTATTGAATTAATTATTTTTGATTGCCATGTCTGCGTTATGACGTCACTGTACGATTCAGTGGGTGACGCTGCCGCGAGGTGCTTCATTCAGAGTGAATACACCATTGAAGAAGCCATGTTTTCATTACTCTCTTTTTTCATTTTTGTTTATTCACCTTTATAAACTTCGTTACAGGTAAATGTAAACTAAGATGCACATAACATTCTTCCATTTATGTATAAACACTGTTGTTGGGTGATATTGATGATTGATGACTTGCTGTTTGTTTTGCTTGCTCATAATGTGTCACGAGGTTAGCAGGTTTGTGCACGTTAACATGAGTGCCTTGCGATTAGCGCGATAGCCGCTACATGTGATCAAATGTTAGTACTGTATATTGACGCTGTTTGTGTATATAAGTTTGTGATGTTACATGTTTATGAGTTATTCTAAATGGGTATATGTAGATAATTTATTCATATAGTGCGTGAGTTATACATTATGGTTAAACAAATTAACCCTGTATATGCCTTTATTGAATGAAGTATATCAAATACTCGTTATTAAGCAGCTTGTAGGATTAACATATAGTTTTCATGTCATTGGTCAGAGTGGATACATATGACAATGTTATATATCTTTTTGGTGCTTATGTGTGAAATTTCAATATCTTTGTTTCTTAAAATGTGTCAGTTGAACTGTATAGAGAGAGAGAGAGTTTGTTAAATAGCTTGTTGGTTGTATTTACTTATTTCTTTTATTCTGAATTAGTGTGAACTCATTCTTGTTTACATTTAGCCACCACAGGGAAAGAATAATGCTGTAATGTGCTGAGATTGTGTTTTGGTCCTCTACTTTTAAAATTTCATTCAGAGTGAATACACCATTGAAGAAGCCATGTTTTCATCGCTCTCCTTTTTCATTTTTGTTTATTCACCTTTATAAACTTCTTTACAGGAGTATTACATCTACAACTATTGACAGCAGATCACTCAATGAGAGAGAGAGGGATTTGCACTCGCGATATCTTTACTGTTCAATTCATTCAACCTAATAAATGTAATGCTTAGTGTTGGACTCTCAAAGGGGTCCTTAGCATTCTCAAAAATGGGATGGGGGCACTCTGGTCAAATTTCAAAGTTTTATTTAGATTGAAGACAAAAGAGAAACCACAAGCAATATGTTCTGTGCAGGAGAGGTTCAGCAACTCTGTCTTCTTTCAGAGACACTTCCCTTTTATACCATGGTTGTTTACTATATCTGACTCCTTCCTCTTTCTGGCGAATTGTGCATCTTTTCTTGATGGTTGACCTCTGAAACAGATGCTTCGGAGCACGTACACACAGCTCATACATCCTGTCACTTCTAAGAATTTCTCTGCACCTTCCATGCACCCACACCCGAAAACAGGATGTGTTGTTCTCAGCAACCTGTAGCACTACTCTATACTGTGCACATTAATATACTAGTTAACCCTTTAGACAGTTTCACAGTAATTAATACTTTATAGTTTGATTGTTAAAGCCTTCTCATGCATGGAAAATATGTAAAAGTTTTTTCTCAATTGAAAAACACCACATTAGTCCATCACTGTGCCTCTCGCGATCTGTTCTCTTGCTCATTCACTCTTGTTGCCAAGATTATTTTAACTCATTTTGGGGATAACGGGGCTGGTATAAATTTGCGGGAGACTCAAGGTGCTTCCGGGAGCAGTCAAAAGGTTGGATGAAATGTTAGATAGGGGCGAAGCTCAGCAGTTCAAAACAGTGGAAATACCATGGCTAAACTTACAACAAAGAGAGCATCACTCGCGTGGGTCGAGCCAATAAACTATAAACAAAGGTCCCATCACATCTGTATATATTTTAGCTGCTGTGACACGAGCACATTACGCTCTCACACATCATTTTACCAGTGTTGTGACTGCTGTAGGCTATGCTTAATATACGGGGGCGAACGTGCGTCTTCGGTCCTGTCAGATTTGGCGCGTTCTCTCATTGCCATACAGCAGAGAGTGGCTATGTAGAACTCCACCATGCGCGATTCATAGAGCAGAAATTGGTAATTGCGCGACCATGTAGAGACAGAAATCACATGCCGTTGTGTAAATAAGATATGAAGCGACTCACTGGTTTTTAAAACCAGTTCGAATCAGGCTTGGAATTTGGGGCGCCAAATTGCCTCAGTCATTTAGATCTGGCTCGAGGGCTTATGCCATCACGATCATACCATATGTATGCCACACGTCAGTCATGTGCTCGCCTTGGACACATCCTGCTTGCAGCCAGATGTACAAATTTCATAGAGACAAAGACATCTCTGGAAAATTAGAGCATACGAATAAAAGACAATCTCTTAAAATGTTACAACTAAGGCAGATGTATCTTGGAATAAACGTAACGTATGAGGAAAACTATGGCATATTATTCAAACCAACCAGGTTAATGAATGTGTTGTCATAACACTTATAGCAGATTAAAATGATCTGTATGTGTCTGAAATCTATGATGTTTGGTGTTGAACGAAAGGTAGTGACCTTTGCAATACATTGGTGCAAGTGAAAAACAGTAGTACAAACAGTATTCGTCTTGTAACATTTGATGTAAGATAGTTACAAACTTACAAGAGATTTAACCACATGAAATCAATATGCAGTCTGTTAATGTTGACCCTTAATACGCTGGTACAGGGTGTGGCCCCGCCCTTCATGGCAACTGCTCATTGGAAGACAGTGCCGTGGGGATGGGCCAAATCAGGTCACTTAAAAACTCACTGCAGCCGTAAAACGTTGCTTTTTGCATTATCTGGCTTGTGCTCGCTGTTGCTCTCTGCTCCCTCTCGCCTGCCCGTACACCATGCCGCCACGCGATTGGGTCACCACGAACTCTCCATGCAAACCTCTTAAGTTTCGGGACCGTCGAAACCACACGAACTTCCGCAAACAGACTCTCAGCAGAGTCTGTTACCCCGGCAACCCAGGACAACACCAAAGACGTCACCAGAAGCGAGTCACCATCCGATCAGGAGCGCCATGTTTCCCCAGGCCAGCCCGGCAAGGAAACTCCAGTCAAGACTTCAGCAAATGCACACGTAACAAACAAATGTTGTCTCTTGCTGGTCTGGTGCATGTTGATCTTATAGCAGTTAAAGATAAGTAAAATCTCTGCTTTTGTGGTTCCTCAGGTGATTCTAAGATCTAGTAAGAAGTACTAGAATTAATTTGGGATGGTTGTCTACTCATTTTGCATCCTCTAAACTGCATCTGTGTGTGTATGTGTGAATGTGTGTGTGCGTTTGTTTGTTGTTTGCTTATTACGTAGTTAGTTTCATGTATCGTAGTGTAGTTCAATAAATCTTTGTTCTCCTTTTGTAAGAACTGTGTTCTTGTTTATGTGCTTCTAAGTCATTGCCTCGAGCTGTAGATTTTGTTACCTTGCTAAAAGTTAACCACATACTATGTTATGTTATTATCGATGGCCACGGAAAGAATTAGGGGTGTCAAAATTAATTGTTTCTTCGGTGCACCGTGATGCAGACACGGACAATTCGGTATTGGTTCAGTAATAATCATAACCGGTTATTATGTACTGACGTCATTTATCTCATATGCGCTATGTCGCTGTTACTCCCCTCGAGATGAAACAAAGGCTCAAGTTGTTCTTGATTTTAACTGATATTTATTCGGACACGAGTCTGTAGTATGTCTTGTACATAGCCTTGCATCCCTTTATGTCCCAACAATGTCGTCAGAACTACGAAAAGAAATACATAAACTTAAATTAACCCTTTAAAAGTGATGTTGCACGTAATGAACAAAATACATACAACCAATAAATAAAGTGCACATTCAACATGTAAGGAAATACACTTATTGGCTAATTATACATTAACATGCGGACACATATTCATACATGTTCACATACGTTAACACTATACGACACATACCTCATTGGCCTCTCTAACTCAAGAGGAATAAACTTGAAGGGTTACAGTTTCTCTTTAACAAACTATAACTTCTTTGTACTTCATACAGCTGTAATCCTTACAAACGTGTTATTAGCACAGCACCTTGTGGCTGTACTACTTGTAGCGCATCGGAAGAATATCTTGATTGCAACAATGAAATAATTCCCAAGCTAAACATAACAAGAAATACCCCCCCCCCCCCCCCCCACACACACACACTTTATAAGAAGCCCCTATTTTACTGTGATTGAGAGAATGAAAGTAAACTGCCTTTTTCTCTCTCTTTCACTGTGGCCCATTTGACCTGCTGGGCGTGACTTTTCCTCTCCTCTCGGCTGATACTTCAGAATACAGACACGGGCGCGTGTCTGCAGAGTCTTCTCCACCGCGTCTATTATGGATCAGCTGTGATCGCAACTGCAGTTTATCAGTGTCACTCATCTGTGAAGAGCGCCAGCGCCAATCGCAACCCTTTCTGTTGAGCGCATGACCAACAGACAAGGCTCAAAAAAGTGGGATATTTATATTTGTTTATTTGCTATAAATGCTCATGTTTTTTAAAGGTACTGTTTATATATCTTACTGTTTGTATTAAAGGACAAAATTGTATTACAAATAGTATATGATTATAAATATATTTATAGATTTTAATACAAGAATTGTTGTGCTGTGAAGAAAATGTAAAACATTTGCATCGTCAATGCACCGTGATGCACCCAGATATCGATTTGATCCGAATCAATGGCATGATAATCGTAACCGAACTGAACCGTGAAACCAGTGTAGGTTCACACCTCTAGAAATAATATAAACAAGATTGGTAAAATACGATTTCTTCTATTTGCGGGACAAATGGTAGATAAAGTGTGAATCTTTTAATCTGATTCAATCTGACTCAATTGAGTCAAATCAATGATCCAAATCTTCAAGGTCCGATTCATTGATACGAGCTAATAAATCCCTGATTGATCTTAATACGTAGGTTGATCCCCTGCAGATATTACATATGCCTATTAAGCTTGTTTATTATAAGTAGTTGTGATCTGGTGCTATATATAAAATACAATTAACTTGACTTCAAGGGGGGCGGGGAAAGCCGTTGGGAGGGCGGGGCACCCCCCTTAATATAATGGTAGGGGAAACACTGTTCCATAGTTCAGCATGCTACAAATATTTTACCTGCACTGGGTGATCTCTTGCTAGAAGTTTAAAAAAAAACAGGAGGAATTAACAACGCATCTTGTTCAACAGCAAGCAAATCCTCGTATTCTACCAAAGAAGGAAATTCCAACATTTGATGGTGACCCATTGCAGTATATTCCATTCATTAGAGCATTTGAGCATGGCATTGAGCAAAAAACAACCAATAAAAAGGATCAGTTGTATTTCCTCGAGCAGTTCACAAAGAGGCAGCCTAAAGATCTGGTTCGCAGTTCCAAATATACGTGTTCAGAAAAAGGCTATGCAATGGCCAAGAAGTTGTTGAAGGAACATTTTGGAAATGAGTTTAAGGTATCTACAGCCTATATGGAGAAAGCCCTAGGATGGCCCACTTTGAAGGCTGTAAATGTGGAAGGATTGCAGGCTTAAGCTTTGTTTTTACGTACTTGTTGTAATACAATGGATGAACTCTCATATACGCAAGAACTTAACATGCCTAGCAACATGAAATCAGTTGTAATGAAATTGCCTTACAAATTGAAGGAGCAATAGAGAGCTAAAGCCTTTAAGATTATGAAGTCTGTTCACGGCAGGCTAAAGTTGACATTGTTCAATTCATTGAAAAACGGGTTAAGATGGCATCTGATCCTGTTTTTGGTGACATTCAAGACAGGCATGGTGAAAGTAAACTTAAGGTTCAAACACACAAAATCTTTACAAGAAGTAGATTTGTCACTGACATTTAAACTTCAATTCCAGTAAAGAAGTCCAGTGATGCTTCAGCACAAACAAAATCTTGTCATGTGTCTACGTCTAATGGAGACTGTTTGCTTTGCAAAAATCAACATCTATTGGAAAGGTGCCATACATTAAAGAAAAGAACACACAGAGACAAGATTAAATTTCAAAGAGGTAATCGTGAAGCAACCTGAGGAAAAGCACAAAGAAACATCTGTTCAAACTTGTGGTCACACAGGGGCCGGGACTGAAAGGACTTTGATGTCAATTATTCCAGTTCAAGTCAAGTAACAAGGTAATGCAGACATATGCTTTTTTGGACCCAGGCAGTTCCGCCACTTTCTGTTCTGAACACTTGTCAGGAGGAGCGGTATAACCAACAGTCCAACTCTATAATTGGTCCGGGTTACCAGGGACTCTTATTGTCGATGGACAGGTGTCGATGTGTGACTGCAGACAACTACATTGGGCTGCATTGAGTTCCTTACTTTTCTTTTATCTTGTCGCGTTCACATCACTTTGATTTCTGTTCTATTCACTGCGTGCAAAACAATAACCACCAACCAATAAAAATGTGATTGTAATCGCAAGAAAGATGATTGGTTGAAAATATTGTTCAGGACCAATAGTTAAACGTGAATTTTGCTTTAACTCACACACTCAATCCACAGCATTCGCTGCACTCATTCTCTCTCTCTCTCTCACACACACATGCAGGTATTCACTGCGCACAAGTTAATGCCGAATCAATTAAAATAAATATCGGAAAGAAAAATACAAATATCTGACATTTCCCGGAACAGGATCCGGCAAGATCCGGCTCAAATTAAGCACTGATTAATATTTATTTCTATATTTATAATGTCCCGTTGGGCAGCAACTTGTTGTTGTGATTGAAGCGCGCAGGGACGAATGTCCGCAAGGCAGCCAGCAACCATGGAAGAAAACCCTCCATGGCCATGGAAATGTTTCTCTGCCTGCGTCAAACCCAGCCAATGTCCCGACCCCAAGACCCACATACCCCACCATGATTGGTGGGTTTGTTCAGCTCCACACACAACACTGTAAAGTGAAATACATATCAAACCCGCGGGCCGCACTAACATGAAACTTTTAAATGGTCTATAGGGTCCTTGGAATGAGTATCCCTAGGTCGAAAAGAGAATAAAGAAAATACTTAGCGTAGCTGCTGTTCATAGTGTATATAAACAAGATGCAAAAATGAAGTGCTATAAATGAAAATAGCAGTTATATAAACAAACATAGACACAAACATATAAAGCATATGAAAGTTTCTAACAAAATGTCTGGTGCATAAAGACAGGTGGAGTGTGTCCTACACAGAGATGGGAAGTAACGAAGTACAAATACTTGGTTACTGTACTTAAGTAGATTTTTTTGGTATCAGTACTTTACTCCACTACCTATTTTTCTGACAACTTTTTACTTTTATTTCTTACATTTTTACACAAATGTCTGTACTTTCTACTTCTTACATTTTTAAAACCACGGTCATTACTTTCGTTTTTATGGGTTTGGTGGCGTGATCTATATTATATTTCTTGTCATTGCGCAATAATATGAGCGCCTTTTTGTAGCAGTCAGTCTATTTTTCCTCATTGCGCGCCTGCGTGCTGCAGCGTGCCGCTTTTTCAAGGCTTTTGCGCACCGTACATGGGCTAGTTTCTGAAGATACTATGAGAAAGGCTCGGATGGCTACGCAGATATGACAGAGGGGGTCGGCGAATTTAACATGACTGATGCTGCCCTGTTTACAGAGTAATAAGACGGCTTTTGCTCGATCGGATCACAGGTAAACAAGAGAGACACATTCCAGTTCAAAAACATGCTGTTTAAATGCTTATAAGCTTTCTGTCCACTTTCGATTATACTGCACGGGTTTCTCTGGTCTTTCAATCTAATACTGTGAAAAATAGGGCTTTTTTAGTAAATGTAGTTGTACATATTTGTACATTTAGTACTAATACAATCAAATACTTTATAAAAAAATGTATGCATTGCGATTTATTTCCTTTATTTCTGATAAGTTCATATTTCCTAATACAGAATTTATGCTGGTTTTCAGTTTTTATAGATTTTTTTATTGACTATATTTTACATATTGGCCTATACTGTTGTCTTCAATTAATAATTTTTAACAAATATTTTACAACAACAAAAGTAAATATACTGGGCAATTTACAGTATGAATAAAAATATAATGCAAAAGATCCTGAATTTATCACGTGTAAAAAGATCATGCCCAAGCATGTTTTGTTGGTTGTAGTCACACCTGTATGTTGCTTTTCGCATATACAGTAATATATGTATTGCAGTTTTTCTCAGTCACTTTAACACATTTCTCATATCAGAATTGAAATTTGCAAAACAGTAGGCCTAAGTGCATTTCTCAAAACAACACGTATAAATAGCAAAACACCATGGATTACCTGCAAAAGTCAGTCTCCTGCTCAAAATCCTTCAGTTCATCTCTCAAAACTAAATTTCTGTTTCGATGAACATGTCAGTGGCGTCAGAATGACATGTCCTTGTGTCATTACTTAGTAGCAGAGATGTATAAAGTACTAGAGACCCAGACTTAAGTAAAAGTACAAGTGCTCTATCAAAAAGTGACTTGAGTAGAAGTTGAAGTGCTCTTTAAGCATCATACTTCAGTGGAAGTACTAAAGTATTCAACATTTTTTGTATTTAAGTATTGCAAGTAGTTTATTTAAAATTTTACTACTCAAGTACTGAAAGTAAAAGTACAAGTATTGTGTTATGTAGTTATTAAAGAAAGCAGTCAAAAGACATATCGTTTTGTTTATTTTAAATATCTTTTTGGGGCATGTGATTAAGCAGAACGAAAAGAACCATGGTTTACGATATATAATATAATATATATATAACAGGGTCGCTGCTGGCCAAAATGGTGCCCTATGTGAAATTTTACAGTGGTGCCCCCACAGAGGAACAAAAACACACAAACATATGTATTTAAACATGTATTTATTTATTTATATACATACATATGCATTTAAACATTCAAAATTATACTTAAATATTCAAATATTTACATTACAAAATAATAGTTTACATCAAAATAAACACTGACATGTGTTCTGCAGAAGCATTCCCAATTTCAAACATTTACAAAAGGTAAGGAATAAAACCCTCTCTGTACCTGTAGAGATGGACGGTCCTCAGTGCTGCATCCTGTACCTGTGCAGCTGCTGGTGCCTCTGGAGCAGTGCTGGTCATGCCACCTCATCTTCTTTTGTGACAAATTTCAGCATTGAACCTCCATGTACAATACAGAAGAAATTAGTCATTTAAAGATAAACTCATGACATACTATTAAAACAACGGGCTAGTCAAGCACTCTTCATAATGTGTCTAAACTACAGCCACAATGTGGATTTAACTTGCACTATAATCTATGGTGACAAACACTGACCCTTGCTGTCAGTATAAATCAAAGACATTTGTGGTTTATAGGAATTAAAAAGTGAATTAAAATTAGTGTATTTTTAAACAAAAACTGTAACATTTAGAACAAAAATCCTCATTAATGAATTCATGCAATAAAAATGGTTTATGGCTTGTGGCTTACAGTAATTTGACTCATTTATATTATTGATCTTTCAGAAATCACAGAATGAGTCAGTTTTGTTATTTCATATAGTAATGTACAAAAATGAAAAACCGGCCTAAAACACACAAATCCACTGATATAAAGACTAAAGAGACTTTATTGTCATTGCAGTGATACAAGCAACAGCTGCAATAAGAAATGTATAGAAATAGACAAACAATAAACAATGATAACTGCACAGAATTATATAATATATAATTATATAATATAATAACTATATAATAATAAATAATACATACAGTACATATGCATTGCACAATGATTTCACTGTATGTAGCTGTTGTGCAAACAGAATTGTAAACTATTGCACAAGTTAATAAAATAATTGAGTTTGTGTATTCATCAGCAACATGGGGAAGAGGGGCAAACGCGAAAACTCATAGAACATGTCCTGTCATAGTTTAAGCGCAATGCAGAGCCGCAAAGCAAGAAACTGAACGTAAACAACAACAAATAAGGCAGATTGGTGCAGTTTTGGCAAAGTTTAAACGTTAGCCTCACTAATCTACTTATACAACCAAAATATGTTTTCCAGATTTGTGGATATAAGTTACCTGAAAGTGACGCGATTTATCTTGTACTGTTTTCCTCTTCTCGGCTCCAGACTGCTGTTGTCTTTACCCGGGCATAAAGCTGCAACTTGCATCAAGCGCTGACGGAAGCGTCAGCCAATCAGATCGCTGTATGCAAATATACCAGCTCCGACAGTGGCCTATTGCTGACTAATTTCATTGGCTGACGCTGCTATGACGATCGCGTCAGCCCATGCACCACAGTCTATGGGCCCTACGCAGCCTGCGTACTCTGCGTATAGGGAGCGGCGGTACTGCCTGTGACAGAGCCATCTGGTACTCTGGCAATGATAATGTGGGTTTGGAATGATTTAAAACATTTTTATAATTGTAACGAGTAACGATGCAGCATATAAAAAAATTATCGGAGTAAAAGTATTAAACTCATCGAAAATATGTACTGAAGTAAAAGTAGAAGTAGGAGAAAAAACAATACTCCAGTCGAGTACAGATACAGCCTTTTAGTACTTAAGTACAGTAGTGAAGTAGTTCTACTTCGTTACTATACATCTCTGCTTAGTAGTCATGTTGTCAATAACAGTGTACTCTGGAGGGCTGTTCTGGTGTAAAGTATGGCAAATTCTTTTGGCTGTTTGTGTTGTAATTATTTGCCAGATCATGTCATTGTGATATAGAAAGGAAATGCCACCACCTCCTTTTAGACCTTTATTAGAAAAAGTCAACATTCAGTTGGGAGAAATGTACCGGTTGTAGTCAGATTGAGGAAAAAAGTCTAATAGAAATGTATAGAAAAATGCATTATGACAAAATATTATGACAACTTGTTGACAACTTGCATGTAAATTCTATGAACAAATTATTAAATATTGTGGGGAGTGAGACTATTAAACAGAGACCGAAATAATAAATTTTGATCAACATGACATCAGCAATTGATAATGTAGGAAACATCAGAGAATTGCAACAAACATTTTACATAGAAATTGGAAATGTAAGTTAGTTTATATTAATGTATCAGTAGGATGTGAGGTCTAGTTACCTAGTTCCCTATCTCACTCACTATCCTTTAGCTTCGTCCCTGATTTATCAGGGGTCGCCACAGCAGAATGAAACGTCAATTATTCCAGCATATGTTTTACACAGCGGATACCCTTCCTGCTGCAACCCAGTACTGGGAAACACCCATACACACTCATTCACAAACACACACTTATACACTACTGCCAATTTAGTTGCCTATTATTCACCTACACCGCATGTCTTTGGACTGTGGTTGAAATGGGTACTTTTTACTTTTGTACATTTTTCAAGCGGTACTTCTTTACTTTTACTTAAGTACAAAAGTGTAGTCAGTACTTCTACTTTTACCAGAGTCGTTTTAAACATGAGTATCTGTACTTCTACTTAAGTAAAAGATGTGTGTACTTTTGCCATCTCTGGTCCTACAGGTGGTTGTCAAGCCAGCTCACCTGTGTGGAGCACACTCATGCATCATACTGTTATGTGATGCATTGAGTGTATGCCTTAGGAGTCATAAATGCGAAGGCTCGACCTTCTTTACTCGACTTTGCTATTCTAGGTACTACCAGAAGCCCTGAGTTTTGAGATCTTAGAGCGGGTTGGATTGTAGCGAGACAGGAGGTTGGTTAGATAAACAGGAGCTAGATTATTTAAAGCTTTATAGGTAAGAAGCAATATTTTATAATCAATACGAAACTTAACAGGCAGCCAGTGTAAGGAGGATAAAATTGGGGTGATATGATCATATTTTCTAGACCTGGTAAGAACTCTGGCAGCTGCATTTTGTACTAGCTGAAGTTTGTTAATAGAGGATGCTGGGCAACCAGCAAACAGAGCATTACAGTAGTCTAGCCTAGAAATCATGAAAGCATGAACTAGCTTTTCTGCATCTGATATGGTTAGCATACTTCGTAACTTAGCGAAGTTCATCTTAGATGAAAGAAGGCAGTTTTTGTGACATTAGACAGCAATTAACTTTTGAAAATCATATATCCCATATGACACCCAGATCTTTTATAGTAGATCTAACGCTAACTTTGTATCCCTCTAATTGCAGGTCGAGTTGTGAGAACTGCTGAGTACAGGATTTAGGCCCGATAAGTAATAATTCTGTTTTGTCTGAGTTTAAGAGAAGAAAATTGTTGGTCATCCAGTCTTTAACATCTTTAATACACTCAGTTAGCTTAGACAGTTCAAACATCTCATTAGGTTTAGTTGAAATCGTCTGCATAGCAGTGAAAGTTGATCCCGTGTTTTCTAATAATGTCTCCCAGGGGAAGCATGTATATTGTAAACAGCAAAGGGCCTAAAACTGATCCTTGAGGGACGCCGTACTTTACTGGCCTTACTTGTGAAAGCTGCCCATTAATATTCACAAACTGGTAACGATCAGCTAAGTATGACCTAAACCATTGAAGAGCCTGTCCTTGGACACCTGTAGAATTTAAGAGGTCTATGGGAATATTGAGGTCAATAGTGTCAAATGCCCTAACTTTGTCTAGTATTTTAGACATAAACGGAAGATTTGAAATAGGCCTATAATTAGCTCAGTTGCTCGGGTCCAGTTGTGGTTTCTTAATAATAGGTTTAATAACAGCTAGCTTGTAAGGATTTGGAACATGGCCTAAAGATAAAGAAGAGTTGATAACATTAAGGAGAGGTTCTCCTGTAACAGGTAGCAGCTCTTTCAGTAATTTTGTTGGAATTGGATCTAACATACATGAAGCTGGTTTAGAACTATTTATAACTTTATCTAGCTCTTCCTGTTCTATGATTTTGAAGCATTGTAGGTTATTTTGATTCAGTGGAATGTTTACTAGATCTGGAGTATGAGGTGGTGCAGAAAGTTTAACATCTTCTATTTTCTGTCTAAAGCCTTCTATTTTATCACTGAAAAAATTCATGAAGTCATCACTACTGATTTGCAGTGGGACATTTTGTTCTAAAGATGATCGATTATTTGTTAGTTTAGCGATGGTGCTAAATAAAAATCTCGGATTGTTATGATTATTTTCTATCAGTTTGCGGAGGTGCTCGGCCCTGGCAGATTTAAGAGCCCTCCTATAGCTGGACATACTGTCTTTGTACGCAATTCTAAAAACCTCTAAATTAGTTTTTTTCCATTTACGTTCCAGAGCACGGGTTGCTGTTTTGAGACTTGAGAATGGTGTTGTTTAAAATTTTAAACTACTTCAAACTTTCAATTGAAGTAGTTTTATAGTTTGAGACAGTTGGCATAGAGAAGTACATATATGTCAGCATGTTCCTAGTATGGATTGGCATGTTTTTCACAAGGTGGTTGATAGGAGGTTCTGAGTTTGCGCTAAGGTGTTGCTAAGTGGTTGCTAGGGTGTTCTGAATGGTTGCTAAGGCATTGCTAGGTGATTGCTAGGGTGTTCTCAGTGGTTGCTAAGGATTGCTAGGCAGTTGCTAAGGTGTTCTGAGTGGTTTGCTAAGTGGTTGCTTAGAAATAATAAATTTATGTAGTATAACAGTATGTTGGCTTTCTCAAGCCACCATAATAATTGCCTGAAGCTTTAATATCTTCTTTAGGAAAAAGCATACACTTTGTTTTTTCAGCATTGAAACTTTTTGTATTTTTTTGCACATGTGAATAACTGATCAATAACTGGCTATAGCAACTATACAACAAATCACACACACACACACACACAAATCTTATTCATTTAAACATATTTATATTAGTAATTTGTGACTATAAACAATAACCTACCTCAGTCATCATTGCTTATTGTTTAGATATTATATTACAGACTCCATTATGTTTAACATTAACATATTAAAACATCATAAAATATATCTGATGAACCTGCTGAAATCTGTTAACTTTTGGACCCAACAACTCCACCAACAACTTCACCAATAATTCCACCAGCAGCTGCACCAACAGCAACTCCAAAACCAGTGCATGTACCCAAGCAACAAGCAGCAATTCCACCAACAATTCCACCAACAATTCCACCAACAACTGCACCAATTACAACACCAACACACATGGCTACATTAAAATACTTCCGATATTTGGAAAAAAATTGGTAAAATTTTTTTCCTTGATTATTTTGTTGTTCTGCTTGTTCTGATACTGGTGTTGCAGTCTCCTCTTGTAGTTTTCTCTCCTCTTCTTCCTCTTGTCTGCATCTCTGAGCGTCTTCATACATCTCATTACTGTAGTGTCCTCCTCCATTCTGCTGAATCATTGAGTCAATCTTCTGCAGTAGATCCTCCACCTGCTCTCTGTTATTCACATCTTTATTGTTGAACACATGATATCTGCCTCCACACTGCTGGACTACAGATCTTAAATCTTCACTCTCTTCAATGAGCTCTTCTACAGACTCTCCATCCAGCTGATCTCCATGAGTGAAGAGAATGATGGAGTATTTCAACACTTCTTCACCAAACAACATCTCAATCATCTGTGGAATCTGCTGCTCCTGTTCAGTGAATCTTTCATCAATTCTGAGCACAAAGAGGAAAGCGTGGGGTCCAGGACTGGAGATATACACACTTCTGGCGATCTCCATCATTAACTCTTCAGTGCTCATCTGAGTGTCGAAGAATCCAGGAGTGTCGACTACAGACACAGATCTGCCTGAAACTGTGGATTGTTTCTCTGAACATTTACGGGTCACTGAAATCATTCTCCTCTTAGATTTGAACTTTTTCTGTCTCAGGATTGTGTTTCCAACTGCACTTTTACCAACACCAGATTTACCCACAAGAACAATCCTCCTGGAACTTCCTTGTCTGGTGACTGAAGTTTTTATTGGCTTTTGTTTTTTCACAACATTCTTAAATTTCATTGTTCCGTTTGCTGTAAAAAAAAAAAAAAGCAAGCTTCAATTATGATGAGTAAAAAAATCTTTTTAACAGTCTTTAACAAAGAAACAATTGCGATTATATTCTCACTTGTAATAAAACCTCAGTTTTCAATTACAAACCATAACAGGTAGCCAAAATATGTTTAAAATAATTTAGTTTGGTCTTGGTAAATGTTAATAAAGCCAATTTAACAATGTAAAAATAAAATGTTTGTTTTTGCACTGGTAATTTTCAATATTTACTATATTAGAACAGTAAACAAAAATATATATATTTGTTGATTGAATTAATTAATTTACCAAGTTTTAAAAGTGATCGACTGCTTCATTTCCACTTTAAATCATATTCATGTAAAGCTGAACATAAAGAAGCTAAACACAAAGCCACTGATGTGCTCAAAGAATGTTAATGGCAGTTTATATGTTATATAAAAAAATATGCTTACCCATTGTCTTAAGAAATTTCTTGAGAACTTTTGTAAGCAGGCTTTTAACTTGTTTAATACATCCTTTCTTCTTGTTGTTGAACAGATGGTATCGTTGGTCATATTTCTGAACGAGTTTCTTCAGTTCCTCAGTCTCATTGATGAATTGTTTTAAGGTCTTCTTTTCTTCTTCCAGTTCATCTCCTCTAGTGAAGAGAATCCAGGTTTTCTCCAAGCGGTTTTGTCCAAGCATTTTCTCAATCTTCTCCACAGTTCTTCTTTCTTCTGCTGTAAATCTGTCAACTTTGATAACAAGAATAAAAGCACAAAGTTCTGCATCACATTTCTGAAAAACATTCTGATATTTCTGCTGTATCTCTTGCTCTTCTAGCTCAGTGTCATATAATCCCGGTGTATCATAAACAGTGACTGGAAACCCGCAGACCATTCCAGATTCCTCCAGTACATCTTTTGTGACAGAAGATCCACACTTCTCTGATCTGAAAGCTTGTCGTCCAAGTATTGTGTTTCCAGTTGCACTTTTCCCCACTCCTGTTTTTCCCAGCAACACCAAACTCAGACCTTTATTCACTTCTTCCATATTTAAGTTGTTCTGCAAGACAAAAAACATTTACCAAACATTAGTATCTACCAAACAGATGTTTACATTACTAAATAATAATAAAAAAATTCACAAATATGAGAAACAAAACTGATCCGTTTATATGCATAAATGTTCAGTTTATATAGTATATATACACAACTAGTAGTAACGTTTGTGTGGATCAAATATGAAAAAAAAAAATGTTTGAAAAGGGACATCAGTCAGTTAATTAAAATATTGATGACAACAAACATTTACTACAGTATTTATTCATCTTGGTTAACATTAGTTCATGGTAAGGGAAATATAATTTAATTTAAAAAATAGGGAACTCCAGCCACACTTATAATGAAGGAGAAAATTGTACGTATTTTTACCTATCAAGTCTTCCTCAAGGTAAAAAAACAACATCATACAAACATTTCAAAAGCTTTAAATATTAGGGGTGTAATGATTTATCATGGTACGATTTATTGCAATGCAAAAATGTCACAATATGTATCATGGCATTATGACTATCTTTATTACGATATAACATCCGTTTTCTCTTATTGGTTGAGTTGTTTGCACGTGAGATATGTTCCACCTGCTGTCGCATGTGAGTTCAGATTGCTTGAACTAGCTCCAGTAATGTTAGCAGGCCAAGATGATTGGAGTTAAAATAGACGATGCCCCATCCTCTTACAAGTAGGACGACCAGCAACATTTTGGTTTTTCAGTCACAGGAGAGGACGGCAATAAAAAAAACAGACAAAACACAATCTGTGTGTAAACACTGTAAAAAAATGCTGCCATACAAAACTGCGCACACGACGAATATGATGTGCCATTTAAGCCGTCACCACAGTGACAGCGGGTGTGAAAAGGAAAGAAAAACGTCAGACATCAATACAA
This sequence comes from Danio kyathit, assembly GCA_903798195.1. Lineage (NCBI taxonomy): Eukaryota > Metazoa > Chordata > Actinopteri > Cypriniformes > Danionidae > Danio > Danio kyathit. Next base: position 3,215,178 of record LR812521.1, read on the forward strand.
ACCAGCTTCGCTGCAAAATGGTCTCACTCGTGCCAAAGCTGAGGAAATAACAAGATGCATAGGAGTATTTATGGCAAAAGACATAAGACCATTTTCTGTGGTGAACAATGTTGGATTGTTCATACACTTAATCTCGATTCGCAAGCAGGTTTGAATGTTCCCGTGTTAGTGGATTGCTTGGTCGAGTGAGAAAAGTCATGGCTTTTTTTTCCAATCGCAATGCCACTGCAACAGCTGTGCTCTCGACAAAGCAAAAGATGCTTGAGATTGCATCACACAAGCTTATCATGGATGTTACTACACAATGGACCGGCTCAATGGATATGCTGGAGCGCTACTTTGAGCAACAAGCTGCAATAACAGCAACTCTTTTGAGCGCAAAAATGCACGTCAACTTGATACTCTTGATAGCGCCGACATCAGCGACGCCGAAGAAATAGTAAACCTCCTTAAACTGCTGAAAAAGGCCACGACTGTCCTGTCTGATGAAAAAACAGCCACCCTTTCACTCATCGTGCCCTTGAAATCTATGATAGTACAGAACATGACACGCGACGAGCAGGATTCCCCAACTATAGCCAACATAAAGACAGCCAAAAAACCTAAACTTAAACCTAAAAACCTCTCAGACAGATACACAGAAGTTCAGGATTATCTTCAAGAAAGTACTGCCTTGGACCCCAAATTTAGATCCTTGCCCCACCTACTCCCTGATCAATGCGAAGAGGTTTTCCAGCGTTTGAAGAACAAATCTACAGCAGGTGTATTTGCATTACAAATTGTTTGAGATTCTGTATATTTGCATTTGTGAGTTTACTATACAATATTATATAACTTAATTACGTATTAAAATATAATTCTCTAAAATCTACACTCTAAAAAAAGGAACATAACCATTTTTTTTTTAAATGTCTCATGGTAAATCACTTAAACGTTTACTATTTTAGGTCTGTTAGGATTACCTTAATCATTTACATTTGCTAAATGCCAGAATAATAAGAGATTTTTTTTTTTGAGAGTTTTTTATTAATTTCTAGTCAGTCAAAAGTTTACACTCATTTCCTTGGTATTTTTTAAGCTTTGCTTTTAAACTTTATAACTTTGGTCAAATGTTTTGGGTCTCCTTCCACAAGCTTCTCACAATAGTTTGCAGGAATTTTGGCCCATTCCTCCTGACAGAATTGGTGTAACTGAGTCAGTCTTGCTCGCACCAGCTTTTTCAACTCTGCCCACACATTTTCTACAGGATTGAGCTCAGGGCTTTGTGATGGCCACTCCAAAACATTCACTCTGTTGTCCTTAAAGCACATTTTAACTAATTTGGCAGTATGCTTAGGGTCATGGTCTGTTTGGAAGACCCATTTGTGGCCAAGTTTTAATTTCCTGGCTGATGTCTTGAGATGTTGCTTCAGTATTTCTACATAATGTTCTTTCTTCATGATGCAATCTTTGCTGTAAAGTGGACCAGTCCCTCCTGCAGCAAAACAGCCCCACAACATGATGCTGCCGCCCCCATACTTCACAGTTGGGATGGTGTTCCTAGGCTTGTAAGCTTTCCCCTTTGTCCTCCAAATGTAACACTGGTCATTATGGCCAAACAGTTAAATCTTAGTTCCATCAGACCATAGGACATGTCTCCAAACATTAGTCTTTTTCCCAGTGTAATTTAGCAAATTGTAATCTGGCTTTTTTGTTGATTCTGGCTTGTTGATTTTCCCATGTTGTCACACAAGGAAGCAGTGTGTTTGAGGTTCCCCTTCGGGAGGGGAACTTCAATGCTATGTGGAAATTTCCACTATGGGGATTTCATTCAGAAAGCCAATCATCTGAAAGAGTATGTAAACGGGCCAATGAAATGCCAATGAGTTGGCAGCTTCAGCTTGCGCACCTGATGCTCGTTGCAATTAATTTGGCTATAAGAGCACAGCACGCGCAAAGCCAAGCATAATTTTTTTAGCGGAAGAGACTTTCACCTCAACAGCTAAGGGGCAATCATTATGGTGAAGGAACATAGCATTTCCGTTCCCCCCCTCGGGGAACGAGGGTTACCTTAGTAACCGGAGCATTCCCCTTCGGGAGGGGAACTTCAATGCTATGTGGAAAAACTTCCACTATGGGGAAATGTATGGAAAACGCCATAATGATTGAACCTTACCTTCGCCCCCAATGAGAGGTTTGCCAGGCAAGAGAGAGCGTGAGCGCACCTGCATCACCAGAGGCGCGGTCTTCCAACGTGTTCCCTGGCCCTTACTTATCCCACTTCAACAGAAGATTTACAGATTTAGATATATTTTTCGGGAGTCGCAAATGCGTCTAGATAATTTCTAGGAATTTAATACGACAGTACGTTGGGAAAGCGTGCAGTCCCGATAGGGAGGACACTGCGGAGGCCACCTGCTACCCAAGTGGGGAGACTGGTGGCAAGAGAGCATATGGACTAGCCCTGAGAAGGGGGGAGTACGCATATGAATATAAGATGGTTAGCGGTGAGGGAAGACACGGGTCCGCCTGTGAGGGGGGACTGCACCGTGGCAGTATAAGCATATGGGATCGCACATAGCGGGCACCTATACCCAGAACGCGGGCTGACCAGCGGGCATACCAACAATGTAACGGGCCAGCGCCTAACTCCTCCGCTGAGTCAGATGCTGGGGGCCTCGGAGGAATATCTGCAGGGTTCGCCAAGCGGGGAACTTTACTGACAGAGTGAATAAACGCACGTATCTCCGTGTTAGAGAGAATGGCGCAGCAAGCGTTTTACAACACCTAACCTAATTTCACATTCACCGCGTGAGGAAATGGGCTCCCCTCAAGATTAATGAATCTCACAAAAGGTGTCGCCCAGCCCGCAGCTCTACAATGTCTGTTAGAGAGGCGCCGCGTGTTAATGCCCTAAAGAACGCTGTAGGAACCAAAGGAAACTCTGGCACATTTCGCTGACCGAAAAAGCCTCCAGATACCCACCCATTTGGCCAATGCGAACGCGACCAGCAGAGCTGTCTACCTGGACGAAAATCTTAAGACACTGAGTCGAGTGATCGAGCAGACCTCTCCTAAGAGAGATCTCCAAGTGGGTATAAGAGGGGAACAGGAATAATTAATATCCACGTCTTGCGCCTCTGGGAACTGGATGATAAGATGATGCTTCCCAGCGCGCCGCCATCACCGCATCCTCAGGGCGAGGATGATCGTAACGCCAACCCCTCAAAGCGGAGGGGACAGCCTTAGCTCCAGCCAACTGAAAGAAGATAGCATCACTCTGATCTGGCATGTTTGGGGTTTCCTTCTCGGGGAAAAAGGTAACCACACAGCGAACAGGCTCCACTTCAGTGTGTGGGCACCTGAGTGACGTGTTAACCACCTAATCGGTTGGTCACCTAAGTCCTCCGTGCTCCATCTATGAACCATACGTGAGGCATAGATCTAGGTGCGGGTACCAAACGGTGCCTATATCCCCTGCTTCCAGGGGATGTCCCAGGGAGGGGCCATCACGATGAGAGAGTTGAAAGCAGGTCCGATTGGGCCAGAGTGGCACAATACAAGAGCTGTTCCTCGACCTCCCTGACTTTAAACAGTGTCTGTGCGAGTAGGCTCACTGGAGAAATGCATATTACGCACACCCCGGGGCCAGCTGTGTAGCCAGTGGACTTCGCAGGGTTCGCTAAGTGGGGAACTCAAGCGAGAGCGCACAAATCTCTGAGTTAGAGAGAGAAAAGCGCTGGCCAGTCGGGGGTGGAGTCTCTATTTTCCCAGGCGAAACTGCTGTGAGAGCGCATGGGCTGCACGGTAAGCTCGGTGGGGAAAAATGGAATGCAGCGATTGCACCGCGTATGACTCCGGGGGAGCAGACGGCGAGCGAGCTGAGACATGCGGCAAGAGCGGATACCCCCCATACGGTTGATATACGGCACCACCGCCGTGCTCTCCGTACTGACCAGCACGTGCTGTCGCTCCAGCACCGGTAAAAAACGGCGGAGAGCGAGGAACACTGCCAACAGCTCTAGGCGATTGATATGCCAATGCAACTGGGTTCCTTTCCACAGGTCCGCAGCTGCATGCCCGCAACACACGGCCCCCCAGCCCATTCTGGAAGCAACTGTCAAAACGACAATATGTCTGGATGCCTGTCCTAGAGGCACTCAGGCCTGTAGGAACGAGGGGTCATTCCAGGGGCTGAGGGCGCGGCGACACAGCGCAGTGACAGTTACTTGGTGTGTGCCCGCGTGCCATGCGCGTCTGGGGACTCGATCGTGAAGCCAGTGCTGAAGTGGTCTCATATGGAGTAATCCGAGCGGCGTGACAGCGGCTGCGTATGCCATATGCCTCAGGAGCCTCTGAAAAGATTTCAGTGGGACCACTATTTTGCTGTCGAACTCTCTCAGACAGTTCAGCATTAGTTGAGCGCGCTCTCCGGAGAGGCGCGCTGTCATGGTGACCGAGTCCAGCTCCAACCCGAAAAAAGAGATCCTCTGCACAGGGGCGAGTTTGCTCTTTTCTCGGTTGACCTGAAACCCCAATAGGTGGAGCTGCTGGTGCACCTTGTCCCTGTGCATAATCAATTGCTCCCACAAATGGGCTAAAAATCAGCCAGTTGCCGAGATAATGGAGTATGCGGATGCCCGCGAGCGGAAGGGGCGCTAGGGCACCCTCTGCGAGCTTGGTGAAGACCCGCGGAGATGGTGGCGTGGAGTATGGAGACATGAAGTACGCGTCCTTCAGGTCTATTGCTGCAGACCAATCCCGAGGACGAACGCACTGGGGGATGCGCTTCTGCGTAAGCATTTTGAACGGCAGCTTGAGCAGACAGCAGTTCAAAACGCGCAGATTTAGGATTGGCCATAGCCCACCGCTCTTTTAGGTACGATGAAGTACAGGCTGTAAACCCGCTCTCCATCTCGGCTGGAGGGATCGGTTATCCATCCTTCGTCAGGAGGACAGCAATCTTCTCTCGCAAGACAGGGGCGGGCACAGGGCTGACCCTGGTGAGAAACACCCCGTGAACTTGGGAGGCCATTCGCGAACTGAATCGCGTAGCCGAGTCTGATCGTGTGTATGAGCCACCGCGAAGGGCTGGGCCGCGCTAACCAGGCAGGCAGAGCCCTCGCTAATGGACTCACCGCTACAATCACTGACATACCAGCAGTGGGGCAGCGCGGAGTGGGAGTGCTGGTCCGGGGAGTGCTGGGGTCCCGCGGAAGAGCTGGAGGCGAGAGATTCACTCTCACTTTACACCCAGACTCCGAAGGGGAGGGCTGGATGCGTGAGAGAAAGGAGACCGTCCTCCCAGACCTTGTGAGCCGCTGGCGAAGTGGATCGATCCCGCGAGCTGGAAGGCTTTTCATCACGTCCCAGACTGGCAGTATTTGGGCTATCACATCCAGGGAGGGAAAAAATGCTATCTCTCTGAGGAGCCCGGCCCCCCACCGGGGAGAGAGCAGGTTCCCTCTTCTCCGGATGGCCTGTCTCAGGAGCGCTTCGCGGTCCGTTAACCGGACTTAACGGCACCCTGGGACAGGGAGCGCTGGTTGCCTGTGAGGTGCTCGGCGCTGCCGCTGGCCGGAGGCGCAGGCGGGGGCGGAGCAGCACTCGTAGATGGGCGCTCTCAGCGACAAGCAGTGGATGTGGATGGTTCAGCGGGGGAGGAGCGGTCTACATCCCCGCTGATGAATGGTCCATCGTATCCGACTGCACTGCCGTGAATTCCTGGGTGAATCCACCAACGGTGTCGCCGAACAGGCCAGACTGGTATATGGGCTAGTCAAGAAAGTGAACTTTGTCGACTCCGCGCATATTTTTGCCAGGTTTAGCCCGAGGTGACGCTCCTGGACCACTAATGTGGCCATCGTCCTTCCCAGGGCACACGCAGCGGACTTGAGGTCAATGGAGCTCAGTCGGGTGCGGTGCGGGGCTTGTAACAAGCCTGGGTTGGAACCACCCTCGTGCAGCTGGGCAAGTGCACGCGCATGGACTCTAGCATGCAGGGTGGAAGCAGCCTGAACCGCGGCTGTGTGGGCTCTGGCTCGGGAGGCAGAAGACCAACACGCCTTAGACGGGAGATGAGGCTGACTCCAGCAGAAGGAGGCACCACGTGGGCCCGTGGTGGCACTCTCAATCTGGGGAATCGACTCATACTCCCTGGCTGCTCCACCATCAAAGGTGGTGAGGCGGAGGCGCACGCAGATCAGGGAGAGAAAGGTTCCCTCAAGACTGTGTGAGCCCACTGTGCACTTCCGGGAAGAAAGAGATGGGAGGCTAGAAGGTCTTGCCTTTTAATCCTCCACATACACCCATCTAGTCGATCCGGCCGCGGGGTTGGGGTATAAACCATCTCCAGACCCACGACCGAAACAGCTCGGGAAAGCACGGTTATCATGTCTGTTTCAAGATCGGCCGCCGCCGCACTTGCTCCCAAGGGGAGGGAGCGGAGGGGGGGGGAAATCCTTCATCAGACCATGACAGCCCACCTCCGATGCAGTGGTGGACATCAGAGCCTTGGTGTCATCAAGTGAGACGGCGGCTATCCGAGGATGGAGCGCTTCTCTCACTCGAAGCTTGGATGGAGCGCGTGGAGGAGCGAGAGGTCCGCAAGCCCGAGGGCGGCAGATTTACTCCCACTGTAACCCTCAGATCTGCCCGAGTGCCCACCGCGAAGTGGGGGACAACTGGGGTGGGTAGCTCTTTTGCAAGAGCGAGCCGCGATCTTAACTGCGCAACAGACATGCCACTGCAGTGATGGCATGCACTGCCCGCGAGCACCGCATTAACATGCTGGACCCCCAGACATGAAACGCAGTGCTCGTGTCCATCATCCGAGGGCAGGAATCCACCGCATCCAGAAACGCACAGTCGGAGCAACGTCTTGAAAAAGATGTGCTGCACGACCGTGTTGCTCTTTTAGGAAATTCGCAACAATACATACCGTTCTGGAGGACCGGACCCAAAGGACGCCAGGCAAGGGAGAACCCAGCTCGACCATCTGCCGCTGCGTGTCACACACTCTGGACCGGGAGATCGCTCTCGTTCACTCTCTGTCTGAAACTCAGCTGGAGGAACCCTCATCGACTCTCTCAGAAGCCTGTTGAAGTCTCTGAAGTGAAAATGATGCTTGGCTTTGCGCGTGCTGTGCTCTTATAGCCAAATTAATTGCAACGAGCATCAGGTGCGCAAGCTGAAGCTGCCAACTCATTGGCATTTCATTGGCCCGTTTACATACTCTTTCAGATGATTGGCTTTCTGAATGAAATCCCCATAGTGGAAGTTTCCACATAGCATTGAAGTTCCCCTCCCGAAGGGGAACCACTTTACCTCTACCATACTTTTAACAGATCCTTTGTGAATCTGACTGTCATCCTTTCTTGCATTGTCTTGAGCCTTCACGTTGCCAGTTATATACAATATTGTTAGTAGCCTGGATAAGTCACAGTCATTCTGCTACATCATATCGCTCTCTACTGTATGTAAAATGCTCTGCAGTATTGGTCGTTTTAGAATGTATAATTCTAATTCTGTAGTTATTTTGGTGAAAGTAACTAAAAAGTAATATAAGAGTAATGTAACATATTACAATTTTGAGACATTAATATTGTAATGTAAGGGATTACTTTTAAATAACAGTAACAAGTAATCTGTAATTTATTACAGTTTGGAAGTAACTTGCACTTGGAAGTAACTTGTCTGAATGTGTGAATATAAAACTAACATTACCTCAATCAGGGACAGTTGCAGTCATGGAATGTTGTGACTGTCATCTGTGTCCACAACGACATGTTTGAGCAAAGCATTTACAGAAACACTTCTGTGCTGAGTTCCATGAAACAGAGGTGTTTTTTTTTTACATATGTATCTGCCAAAATACTGTACCTTTCTTTGCACAAGTAACAGAAGAGGCACGCCACGAGAACACAACTGATTTAGTTTTATTTTATATTTATTCACAATTTTACATTTGCTGACAAATTAATTTCAAATGATATACAGTGAATAATACTATTTTGAATTATAAACAGTAAATAATATTTCAAATTATGTACATTGAATAATGTAAAAGGCTTATTCTGAACTAAAAAAAATATATATACAGTACAGGCCTGTAGCCAGCCTGCTGAAAGGAGTGTTTTTCTTTTCTCAAAAAGTGGACCTTTTTGCAGTTATATGCCTCAGTTTTTATTTCAAGAGTTCACACTTAGATATTGCTTGATGCTATTAGCAGGTTTGGCATGCTGTCCCGGGAGAGAACCCCGAGCTCGGAGATAGTTGAGCCCAGGGCTCCCGCCTCGTCGATTGAGCATGTAAGGGGAGTACGAGATCAGGTAGTTCTCGAGAGCTCCCCAAAATGCAAAGTGACCCGGGACAGCAGCCGTGTATTCGAAGAAACTCCACAAAAGGCTAGAAATGCTATATACGGCTGTTGGATATAGTGTTTTTTTGAGAAAAGGAAAGTAAAGAGGGCTCCTGCGGGAGCAAAGGGTGACACAGACTCCTGCGGGAGCCCATGCAAAATTGGTGTGGGCAATGAGTACTCCTGCTGGAGTAGAGACTCAGGGTGATCCCTGCGGGAGTCAGAGCCATGGGGTGGGTGGGGATCCTGCTGGAGTCAGAAAAAAGGGGAGGGGGAGGTGAGGACTCCGGCTGGATAGGGGGGTGAAGGGGGCAGGGGGGGGGAGTAAATTGCTCGAGGAACACTTCTAACAGAGATAGAGCTGGGAAGTGGCAGCACTATATATAAATATATATATATATATATATATATATATATATATATATATATATATATATATATATATATGTATATATATATATATATATATATATATATATATATATATAAAATGGGGAAAACTAGGGCCTGGAGAGGGCGTTTGAAGACTCCTGCGGGAGTCAAAGCTCGTGGGCACTCCTGCGGGAGTTAGAGCTGTATGTGCCATCTCCAGCTGGGATCAGGAAAGATGAAGGGCAGGTGGAGGTCCCAGCTGAAGGGTGAGTGGCAGTTGGGCGATGACCCCTGTGGGGGTCAGGTGCTCGGGACCGCTCCTGCGGGAGCTAGAGCTTGGGAGTGACAGCACTTTATAAAAAATATAAATAAATATATATATATATACATATATATATATATATATATATATATATATATATATAAAAATGGGGAAAACTAAGGCCTGGAGAGGGCGTTTTGAAGATTCCTGTGGGAGTCGAAACTCGTGGGCACTCCTGCGGGAGTTAGAGCTGAATGTGCCGTCTCTAGCTGGGATCGGAAAAAGAGGAAGGGCAGGTGGAGGTCCCAGCTGAAGAGTGAGTGGCAGTTGGGTGATGGGGGTCAGGTGCTCGGAACCACTCCTGCGGGAGCTAGAGCTTGGGAGTGACGGCACTATATATAAATATATATTTGGATGCCTTAGTAAGAAGGCTGGTACAAAAATCAGATGTGGAACCTAACTTTAACTTGTGGAAAAATTATAGATTCTGCTTAGATAGCTTTTATAGAGCTGGCTTGGATGTGTTTGTGCATGGAGATAAGTGATGAATAAACTGGTTGTAAGCGGGGAAATTAGGGAATGAAGTGTTGTACAGGGAATGAAAGTTTTCTGTGCAGTCAGGAATTAGGTAGTGCTGTCGCCTCACAGCAAGAACGTCGCTGGGTCGCAGGTTCGAACCTCGGCTGGGCTGGGTCAGTTGGCGTTTCTGTGTGGAGTTTGCATGTTTTCCCTGGATTCGCGTGGGTTTCCTCCGGGTGCTCCGGTTTTTCCCCACAGTCCAAAAACATGCGGTACAGGTGAATTGGGTAAGCTAAATTGTCCGTAGTGTATGAGTGTGAATGAGTGTGTGGATGTTCCCAGAGATGGGTTGCGGCTGGAAGGGCATCCGCTGCGTAAAATCGTGCTGGATAAGTTGGCGGTTCATTCCGCTGTGGCGACCCTGGATTAATAAAGGGACTAAGCCAACAAGAAAATGAATGATGATGCGAATTGTGTATGCGGAGATTATGGGGATATCATCTCCGAGGGAGGGATGGGGGTCGGATGCTTCTGGTACCGGTTTCTGGAAATAAAAGCGAGAAAGAGTCAGCAATTTAGTTATGAAACCAGGAAATGTACAACAGTTATAATGAATTTTTTTATTTGGCTGAAGTCCAAATAAAGTGATGGAGAAGCAGCATTAGAGCGGTAGAATGATAACGCCCTTATTAATGCAGTGAACAACGGCTTCGTTGTAACAGTGAACGATAATCTTGGAGGCGGGCCATTAATTTCTCTGCTATATGGACCATCGGTAGCGAGCCGGTGGCCATGGTAATATCCCTCGAAGCCTACGGCGGGGGTGGCGTCTGTGTAAAGGTGGATATCTACTGGGGATGAAGTTAAATTGTTATAAAATGAGCAGCCGTTTCAGCACTTAAGGAAAGAGAGCCTAAAGCAAGTCACGCGTCAGAAGCGCCGTTCGGCAACGCGCAGCGTCACGCCATGCATTTAGATTTCTAAACATAGGTTTCTTATCAGGGCACGCGCGCCAGCGCCGCGAGTTGGCGGCTGCCCGCTGCGCTCCGCCACGACTCAGGACACTATTAGAATTCTGCCGCGCCACAGATCGCCATCCGAAAAAGTTCCATTCCAAAATACATGCGAAGGTGTGCATCCGCTGTACAACACTATCAACTGTCATGTGCGCGCCGTGTTGCCCCTCATGCCGGGTTCAATACTGCCAAGATCGGATAAAGATACATTCTCATCTAATCCAGATACTGAGCGGAGTTCGGTGACTGTCATTTGTTGGAGATGAGAGACGTGTGATGATGCTGGAGGAGGTAAGTGGCGTTTAAAGTAAATTGAGTAGTTGAGTTCTAGCTGGAGTGGAGCGGATAGGCCTTTAGCCTCTTGCTAGAGCCTCGGTCTTGAGCCAATTTGCAGGCTGAGCTGGGTGTTGTTGAGACAGGGCTGGTGATTCAGGGAGAACGGAGCTTTCTTTCCTGTCCGAGGCTGCACTGTTGCTTTTGTTGATTATGTGTTCGCCGCCGCTGTTGTTGTTGATGGTAATGGTGGTGGTATTGTAGCTGGAGTAAGTAGGAGGTTGGTTTGTCAGTGAGTAGCTTTCGGAGGAGCTGGAGCGGACCTGTCGTTAGCTTCTTCAGAATACGAAGATAAAGGAGTAGTTTTTTACTAGGCTACTTATAGTGAGTTTGGATTAATCTGATTGGCTAACTAATGATTGTAGATGAGAGACCAGCTGCGGTCAATCATTTCAAGTGCTCCTCTCGAAATTAGTTTGTGAAATTTCACTTAACCAAGGTTTTAATGCTGCATTTTAAGCTCTATATTTAGCTGGATTAGCATGTTGGATGGTCATCATAACGACACATTTTTTTATGTACCAAAATATTTCCTAATGATTTAAAATAAAGAAATATGAAAAAAAAACTATTTTTCTTCTTGTCGGCTTTGTCCCTTGCGGGGTCGCCACAGCGGAATGAACCGCCAAAACTATTTTTAAAATACAAATTTATGACATCATATATCATTAGAAGACAAATAGGAATCTAGGCTACAGTTTTTAATTAAACTTTAACATTGTCATTTATTAGGGCAAAAAACAAACATTATACTAATAAAATAATAATAATAATAATAATAATAGTGTAGAGCTAATGACTTTTATTGTAAAAAAAAAGTATATTTGAAAATTCATGGATAACAAAAATAGCCTAATTAGTACTAAAATTAATTTTAATATCGGTCTGCTTTTAGTGCTTCACAACTTTTATTGATCAGTTTTTGTGTCAAAAAATAAGTTCCAAGATTTAGAATAAATGTCCCTTGTAAAATGTTTTCTCTATTTAAAAACAATACAGTAGCGAAAGATGACTTCAGTTGGTCTTAAAGCCTTTTTCAATGTTTTTTTCCCCTAAATTTATAATGGCATAGCAGACAACATAAAAAACTTAAAATTGGTTACCTGTCTTTTTTGGCAAAATACCTTGTGATATGTATGATATTCCTTCAATTAAGCAAAGTAAATAGCATTTATAAGGTGTTTGGGTTTTTAAATATATGTGTTATTTTCATAGCCTGACCATAGCCCTGAATTAGCTCATCATCAGGCTATTTATAGCCCACTGATAGTCTAAACTGATTGACTGTAGTATTTGGCCGTGCAGCGCGTGCAATGGTTAAGACATCACGTCAGCATTATCAGTATTACATCCACAAGTGTTAAGGTGTAATTTCGTGACATGTTCTATAGCCATCATTTAGCTCTGAATTAGATGGGCTTTACCCACCTCGCAAAAATAACATAAACATTTTAATTGTAGACTTACTTTTATTTTAAGTTAAAAATAAATATGGTGTAATAAATCTTATATATAATATCTTATATATCTTACGGTAGAACAAGCCAGATCTAATCAGTTAAGCAAAACTGACGCAGCTCCGTACTCCACACCATAGATGGCGCTATTGCACATTTGTCGAGTCGGTTCGGTTAAAATCAAGAGGAAGAAAGCTGTTGTCGTTTGAAATTGACGCAAGTGCCCTGCAAGGTAAGTTTAATCTGCTTTAATATCATGTTGTTTGGCAATGTTTTTTATTATATGTGCATGTTTTAATATAGTATTACGCTAATATCAATGCACAGACACCTTTTATTCCATAAATCTTAGACGAGAATAAAAACGGTGTGAAGGAGTGTTAATGTTACCTTTTAAACACGCAAAATTAAACGCTTATTAAGCAAAGTTCGGTGATTAAGTGCATTTATTTTGTAAATTACGAGGGTCTTCATTAAATTGCCTCATGAAGTCAATGAAAAAGTCAGTCATGACGTGAAACTTCTGCAGTTCTAGCTTTTATAAGAATTGTTTACTTGTGATTTCATAACAAAAGAGACACAAACACCAATTTAATTATAATTTTAGTTAGAGCCATTTGTCTCTTACAAAAAACTCATTCAAGCATAATTTGACAAGACATCCTCTATTGTGTATGCTGCTACAAGATTATTGATTTAGATTTGATAAATAAACTTGACTATTTATGGAAAATGTAATTTTTAGTAATATGAGTAACTGTATTTTGACTTGTCACAGTATAATCAAGTATAAAGTAAGCTGTTGGTTATTATTATTTTTATTATTATAATGCTTCACTAATATTTGTAACTGTTTGTTTTACTCCACAGATATTTGAGTGTGGCTATGTAAAAGAAGCAGTCTAGCAGGTATGAGTTGCTTAAACATTTTAGATTAAAACATTTACAATATGGCCTCATTTGCTGGGTTCTCTGTCCATATGCAGATTGCCACATGTACATTCACCAGCTGGAAGAAGCTTTCGAGTCACATCAAACACACAGAATGAAAATTTTAAACAATATTAAAGCATTATCCATATAACTGCTGTTGACATAAAGACACATTGAATATAGCACATTGATACTAAAATAGTTAAAATAAGTGAGTAAATAAATAATCAGCCTTAAGCTGTAAACCTGTGGCTAATGTTTTTTTTTTTTGTTGATAGGTGATGTTTTTTTTCTAGTTGTAACATGTAACCATCAAGCGTGATTGTGTCCTGAAGATCTACGTCATTTGAAGAGTCTGTGCATCTACCTCAATGAAGACTTGTAAAAGAGTATGTGGTAAGTGTGTGAACGCGCCCTCCTTTCATAAATGTGTTTGTAAATCTCACAAGAGTTTAGAACACATCTCAGTATTCTTTTTCCCTTTTTCACCAGGACTGAAAGTGCAGAGGCTGAATCTCACAATGCACACACAGCAGTGGAGATCTTTATCATTTGGGCTGAGGATGCTGGTCCTGGGGACAGAGCTACAGATGTTGGTGTAGAAGTTCTGCAGAACCTGCTGAGTGTCACATATGGATTGGATGGACTTTGAGTTCATGTACACTTAAAGGGTTTGTTCAACCAGAAATTAAAACGTTTAATTATTCATGTCTTTCCAAACATTGGTTTGTCTTTGGAGTACAGATTAAGATACTTTAGGTGAAATCTGAGAGCTCTCTCATTCTCTATAGACAGCAATGGTCCCAACTTGTTTAAAGTCCAGAGAAATACCTAAAACCACATGCTTCCAGTTGTTCAATCAGAATATTATCAAGCTACAAGAATAATTTTGAGTGCATATAAAGCAAACATAACAGCCTTTGAGTTTCTTTCTTCTGTTGAACACAAGATATTTTGAAGAAAGCCGAATACCTGTAACCATTGACTTACATTGTATGTTTTTTACAGGTTTTCAGCTTTCTTCAAAATATCTTCTTCTGTGTTCAAGAGAAAAAAAACATTGTTTTTATCTTGTTTGTTTTGTCATAACTTTGACATTTTATATATTTATTTTGTATTGTTTAATGTTTTTAATTTTGTTAATGTTGCTTTTATTAATAAAAGCTTTTGTTTAATCAGTTTGAATGGAGTGCCTTATTGAGAACATGTTGATATGTATATGTGTATTTTTGTTGTTTATAAAATGTATAAACATAGCTATTCATTAGCTGAAAATTTGATGACTTGTTTATTCTTGGGCTATGCTTAGACGTCTATTAGATTTTCACTGACAGCCCAAATTTAGCCGTGATTTAGCCTAGACCAAATTTCACCGGCTATTAGATGTCTGTATGTAGTCGTCTATTAGCCGTCTAAATGTAGACGTCTAATCTTGGGCTATGCTTAGACGTCTATTAGATTTTCAATGACAGCCCAAATTTAGCCGTGATTTAGCCTAGACGTCTAGGCTATGTTTAGACGTCTAATAGACGTCTTTTAAACCAAAAAATGCTTGCTGGGTGCCCACTCAGTACCCATGTAGCCCAAGTGGGCCCCACATTACTGTGTTTGCTGGGTTACATCTTTTTCTTTTTTTACGTACATTTTACTTGCAATAGTTGCAAGCTGTCGTTTTTTTTTTTTAAACTAATCAACTCATTTTCGACACTAAAATGTGTTTTCATTACGTTTTAAGCTGGAGTTATACTTTCGCCTGGCGCCGCATCGCGCACCTCCGCTGACTGCGCGCAGACCTCGCGAAACGGATGAGGCTTTTATACTTGCTGCGTTCGCGTTGTGATATTCTTTAAAACGACAGGGGGCGGTCAAAAGTAACTGACCGTAAAGTCAGACAGATAAACAGAGAAGTAGAACGTTTCCGGAACTACGTCATATCATTAATATCATTCAAGATTTTTAAACGAATTATTCTTATTGTTTTTATAAATTATTTTAATGATTATAAGGATTTTTATAACCATTCAAGATTTGTTTTAATCAAACTTTGATGCATCACTTGCTTTTGTTCATATCTCGGACAGTTTTACCTATCAAAGTTTATTAAAATATCAATGAGGAGAGAACATGGGTTGCTCTACAAATATATTTCTATTATGACAAGAATAAAAGCCAAAAAAAAGCACACTTAGTTAAAAATACAGATGTTTTTTTTTATTTAGCCCGCTCCCCAATTCACACATTATGTCTGGCTAGTTTCTGTCCTCTTATTATGCTAAAAAGGCAATAATAGTCCAAACATTCCTGACCATTATCACCAATAAAGCCTGGAAAAACAGGGCATCAGTATATTGTAAACTGATAGGTTCAAATATTCTTTCCCAGTTATCAAAGAAATAATTTGATTCTTAATTATAGTTTTGTAATTATTAAATTGTTTTAAATTCAAAATTGTAATATATACATCAGTGTAAATCCTATAAATGGTGGAAAAACATATTTCTGTAATTGTGTAGCTGGGTCTCCACTTTTGCCATGGCCTCTTTTGGCTTTAACAGACTATCCCTCAGGTTTTTCTAAAAAATTTTAACAAAAACTTTCCTCCTTTCCCACTGCTGTTGCAACTTCTAGCCTTTTGGGGGGGCCGGTGCCCCCGTGTCAATAAGCTTGGCCCCCCCTCTGGCCCCCCTAAATTTCAATAATATCACGCGTATTTTTGTGTCAAAACGTCACGGAGAAGCGAGATCAGCCATCGGTGGCAGACTGCGGAGATATGACTGAGTTGCAAGATGTAGCTGACTGATTCCAGCCCAAAAACTATCCAAAACCCGCTGAAATGCATATACATGCATGCAATCAAAGTCAAAACCACCCAATCTGGCAACACTGACTGAGGCCTCTCTACGCTCTCGGTGTCGCGCGCACTCGCTCTATGGAATAAAATCACTGTCATAAAGATTTCGTGCGGAAATAAAATTCACGCATCTGCAATGATAAAATCGTAAAGGAAAACGGAACGTACTCGTAATTTTACGAGGGTACAATTCCAAAATCTGCGATTAGAACAGACACAGACACGACATTTTCTTTGTCTGTTTGTACATGACTGATAAATTTACGATGAGTGTACTTTACAAACACGAATACAGTTTCAACACGGACACGAAATCCTGTTTACGAGTACGAATCAAAAAGCGACACTCCACTGTCAAAATGACGTCACCGCTCTCACAGGCATTAATAAACAAACGAGAGTCATCGATCACAACGGCGCGCCTGCTGAGCACCCGAGCTCTCACACACAGTCTCTCAGGTAATATTTTCGTTATTCCCTCTTTGAGAAATGTCCGTCTTAAGCTGTAATAAAGGTTGAGACTTAATGAGGTCCATTTTCACTGTGTTTATTGGACATTTTACAGAATCAAAATTAAGAACGGGCCGAGGATAGTGAGCATAATGTAAGTTAATGTTACAGGCTGCGAGCGCAGACATTGATAATCGCTTAACGGTGTTTAACTGTAACATGACATCTGTTGATTAAGTAAGCCTTTTTTAAAGCCAGATTAATAGACCATTGATCTATTATGTAATGAAGATAGCAAAAGGCAAGTGTAATATTTGAGGGTTTCTGCTTACCAGAGGTGTGTAACGTTAAACATTTTCATGAGACGATGAATCAAAATAAAAATTAAAAAGCCGTTCATTTCACTGTGATTTCAGTTGTTGATATGATTTTACTCAGTTAATATTAAATACATATATTTTTATGTATAACATACAACAGTAAATTACAAAAAAAAAAAAAGACTCCAGCTAGATTTTCACAGACTGGGTCACTGTCATTACCATGTCTGCTTCGGGAGAGACTTGGGGTGTCATGTTCATGTTTTGTAATAATGACGCCACGTTGGAACAAGTGTCTTCTTTATTTACAAGTTCAGTCTCCTCGTGCCCTCTTGTTCTCACCCACTCCTCCAATCTCACATAACCTCTTACAAACCGCTGGTGCCATCTAGTGGTCACACACACGTCACAACATACAATCACAACATCCCCCTTTTTCTCACGCAAAAACATTAACATGAACTTTTACATCTTTTGTCAGTAACTTTATCCATTTCTCATTCAGTAAGACCCTATCTTTTATAAACAGTGAATATGTATCTTTCTCAGTTTGCTTAACCTAAATTCAACCCAAAATACCTTGTCCAACAGGTTTAACATATAAACTATTTAAATTTCTCTTCTTTCATTTACCCACTATAAATTCAGTCTATTAGGCTTTCTGACTTCTCTGATTCATACACACCTACTCCTGAGTTGAGAAGGTCCACCAGTGTCACCATCCATGACAGGTATGTGAATTGTCTCAGGTTCACCACAGGTCACACTTAGCTTTCCAACAGTTTCGAGTGGAGTTTTTAGCAAACTGCGACGATTACGCCTGAGGATTTGTCCATCATCAGTTCTCACTGTATAGAGAAATACTTCTTGGAGGTACTTCTTGCAGAACAGTTGCTCTTGTGCTCCATCCATCAGCATCCTTAACTCTGACTTGGTTGTTAGATGTCAGAGGCGGGAGATGTTTTGTGGTCCTGTCATAAAAGCACTTTTGCCTCATTTTTTAACTTGTGTTCAATCTTGGCAGGATTCTTTTGTTTCAATTTGTCATTCGTATGACTCGGTAGGGTAGGCTGAAGTTTTCTCTTCATCAACAGTTCAGCTGGTGAGAATCCGCACTGAAGAGGTGATGCTCTGACTCTGATCCGTACCTGGCTCTATTAAGCTACACTGTCAGCTGCTTTCTTTAAGAGCTGCTTCAGAATGTGAACCCCTTTTTCAGCTTGCCCATTTGACTGTGCATAATGCGGGCTTGATGTCATATGCTTGAAGTCATACTGTGCTGCAAACTTCTGCCATTCTTTGCTGTTGAAGCATGGACCATTGTCACTCACCACAGTTTGTGGAATGCCATGCCTGGCGAAGATTGACTTGGCATGTGTTTTGACACAGGTCGATGAAAAGTTTGCCAATAGCGCCATCTCAGGGAAGTTTGAGTAGTAATCAATTACCACTAAATAGTCCTTTCCCCTAAGATGAAACAAGTCCATTCCTACTTTAAGCCATGGTGCTGTTGGAAACTCGGCTACCACCATTGGCTCTTTACTCTGCTTGCTTCTGTGTTTCTGACATGTTTCACAGTTACTTATGAGTGTTTCAATGTCTTTGTTAATTCCAGGCCAAAAAAAAACTGACTCTCTCGCTCTCCTTTTGCACTTTTCAGTACCGAGATGACCTTCATGTATCCTGTGCAACATGTCCATTCTTAAAGCCTGCAGAATGACAATCCTGCCCTTTTTTAAAAGCAGACCATCCACAGCACTGAGTTCTCCTCTGATATGATAAAATTGTGGAGATGCACCAACTGGCCATCCCTCATCCATGTTTCTCATGACATGCTGCAACTCCACGTCCTTCGCTGTAGCCTCCACAATCTGACTCGACTTGTGTCCGACACAGGCAGTGCCGCTGACACCATATTCACGTGACACTGTATGTCCTCGTCAGTTGTACTCACACTGTTGTCTGCAGTTGCCCTGGATAGAGCATCCACGAGGACTAGGTTTTTTCCTGGAGTATATATCAGTTCAAAATCATACCTCTGCATTTTCATCATTAAACGCTGTATCCGTGGAGACATTTCTTTCAGATAATTTTTGATGATGGAGACCAGTGGTCGATGATCAGTCTCAGCTGTGAAAGATGGCAGTCCATACACATAGCTATGAAAACGTTCCAAACCATATGCCAGCCCCAGACATTCTTTCTCAATCTGAGCGTATCAGCATTCAGTTTTGGTCACAGCCCTTGAAGCATAGGCTACCAGTTTCCAGTGCTCTCCCTCAGCCTGGAGTAAAACCAATGCCATCTTTGGAAGCATCTGTAGACAGTTTAATCCTCTTGGTGTGGTCATAAAATGACAATACGGGTGCTGTGGTCAGCGTGTTCTTAAGTTGCTGCCACTCATTCTCATGTTTAGCTGTTCATTTAAAATCATAGTCTCTGTGCAATAGCTCACATATACATGATGTCTTCGCTGTTAGATTGGGAATGAATTTGCCTATGAAATTGACCATTCCCATGATGCGTAGCACACCTGTCTTGTCAGTGGGCCTTGGCATGTTCTGTATTGCATGTATTTTATCCTGGTCCGGTTGAACACCACGAGCCGAAAGCTTATCTCCTAGGAAAAGGATTTCTTCCATGCCAAACTCACACTTATTCTTGTTGAGTTTTAGTCCATACATTTGTATGCGCTCCATCACTCTGCACAGTCTCTCGCCGTGTTCTTGAGCTGTGGACCCCCATATGATGATGTCATTAATGTAGACTCGAACTCCTTCCAAACCCTCAATGATCTGCTCCATGGCTTTGTGGAATATTTCAGGTGCTGACTTTATTCCAAAAGGCAGTCAGAGAAAACAGTATCTGCCAAAGGGAGTATTAAAGGTACAGTACTTTGTGCTGTTTTTATCTAGTCTCAGCTGTCTGAAACCTTGTGAGGCATCCAGCTTCGTGAAGTACCTGGCACCTGACATTTCATTGGTGATTTCTTCACTTGTGGGTATTTGATAGTGTTCACGCTTTATGCTCTCATTTAAGTCTTTAGGATCCAAACATATTCTCAGCTCACCATTTTTTTTCTTTGTGATGACCATTGAGTTGACCCAGTCTGTAGGCTCATTAACCTTTTTGATCACTGCTAACTTGATCATTCTGTCCAACTCTTTCTTTAGGCCATCCTTCAATGGAGTTGGAACTCGTGCTGCGTGCACAACTGGATGAGCGTCTTCCTTCAACTGTATTTTATATGTGAAGGGCAAAACACCAAACCCTTTGAACAGATCTGAGAATTTCTGAATTATTGTGTCCACAGAGTTATTTACTGGGCTCTTGGGTGGGATAACACTATACACCCTTTTTACAAGTCCCAATGCTTCACAAGCTCTGTCACCTAGAAGTGATTCACGTGCCTCATTCACAACAAAGAAGAACAGGTGGTGCACTTTTCCTTTTACTGTGGTACTCAGCCTGCATGTGCACAAACATTTAATTGGCCGCCTGTTGTAATCTTTTAATCCTGATTCTTTCTTCTTTATGTGTAGCTTATTTTCCATTGCTTTTATATCATTTATGTTTATGAGTTTCGCTTTTGCACCAGTGTCCAGTCTCATGTTGACTATAGTTCCATTTATCAGTATTGGAGACATCCATTTATCATCACTTTCATCTTCATTTTTTTTGTCTTTATTATTTTCTCGTTCATTTTCACAATTTACTAGTCCAACAAAGAATGTGTCACTGAGATCAGGCTCTTCAACTAAGTTGACAGTTTTTCCTCTCATTCCCTCTTTTCGTTTGGAGAAACACTGTTTAGCAAAATGATTCTCGCCTTGGCAGCTGGAGCATTTCTTACCAAAAGCTGGACACTGTCTGGGCTTGTGCCGCGAGCCGCAACGCTTACAGCTGTACATTATTTCCTCTGGCTGCTGTGCAGGCCGGGTCTGTGTGCGTCTTTTCTGTTGATATTTTACTGCTCCAACCACTGCCGCACCATCACTCACTTGTGATGAAGCTACTGCAGACATCTCATTGAACGTCTTCACATGTTTGTGTGACAACTCACTCGCCTGGCATATCTTAATAGCTCCCGCCAGCGTCAGCTCAGTCTCACGTAGTAGCCTTTCCCTGATTTTATTATCCTCCACACCGAACACGACCTGGTCCCGGATCATGGAGTCCTTCAGCGTCGCGAAGTTGCAGGACTGCGTCTTTAACCGCAGATCCATCAGGAAACTATCGAAGGGCTCATGTTCCCGCTGTGTGCGAGACCGAAACACGTACCTCTCATACGTCTCGGATAACAATGAGCGCCAAATTTGCTCAGCACCGCATCCAACTTGTCACCATCACCAGGGTTGTCAAACACGAATGTGTTATATACTTCTATGGCCTGTGGCCCTGCAATTGTTAGCAGCAGCGCTACCTTTCTAGCATCTGGCTTCGTCTCGAGTCCCATCGCTGCAACTTACAGGTGGAACTGCTGTTTAAAGGTGCGCCAGTTTTCGTCAACATTTCCTGCTAGTTTCAAGCTTTCCGGCGGTTTTAATTCCATGTTGACTTTTATAATTTACTCCTGGTACCATGTCATGTTCATGTTCTGTAATAATGATGCCAAGTTGAAACAAGTGTCTTCTTTATTAACAAGTTCAGTGTCCTCATGCCCTCTTGTTCTCACCGGCTGCGTTCGAAACCGCGTACTTCTCTACTATTAGGTATGGAAAAAGCAGTAGGCGAGCGATTGAGTATGTTCGAATCCTCAACGTTCAAAAAAGAGTAGGCGAGAATTATCTTAATCCTCGCAAGATTCGGCCGTACGCATACTCAATTTGTCTAGATATGTGCATACTCACCCACAACATAATAGGAGAAAACAGTACGTGAAGAAAGAAGTACGTTTGAAACTTCAGTAATCAAAAAAGTGTAGGCGAGAAAGCCCCGGATGCCCTACTGCTTCTGGCCAGCTTCCGGAGTATTCCTCAGATGGTTACTTATCTATCCCAGGAGGCCATGGGAAAGCCTTCAGCACGGGGAAGAAGAAGCAGGAGAAGAGGATACGTCATAATATTGAGGAAAAACGGGACGCGGACGCTTTGAAACGTAAGTTATTGGACAGCAAATGATGCCCCCTGAGTTAAATCGCATGTGTTGAGCTAACGGTAGTGTACAGTGAACTGTAGAGTTGCTGACAGTGTAAAGATGCTTTATAGTAACGTTATGTTTGTTTTATTTTGCTCTAAAACACAATTATGTAGGAACTTGAAGCACATAACGTTACGCTTCAAACGTGAATTTACATAAACAAAAGACGATTATTAAATGTCTGACATAAATATATGAGAAGTGTTGCAGATCAGCAAATGACAACATTAAACAGACACCTGAGTGAGTGATGTGTTTGTGCTGATGTAGAAGTCACTGCTGTCGACACTGTTTACATTAGCTAACGTTCCATATAATATTGATAAATCTAAATAAACCATAATTCATTTGTTGTATCTGTTCATTTGTATAGGGGATAATGAGGAATTTATTTGTATTTATTTTCAAACACTAAATGACATTAATCTGTTAAAATGACTTTTTATTTTGTATGATCTGAACTGTCCTCAGACAGGTGCCGTGGAGATGCAGCACAACATGCAGTTCTACATGATTGTAGAACAAGTTTGAATAAAGCTTTGTTTCATGTGTTGTGGACTTATTTGTCTTGGTTATTTTTATTCATTCTATTAATCATATATTAATGTTTTCTTTTATGATCAATAAATGAAATAATATTTTTTCAATAATGTATACATTAGTTCATATTTTTACTGAAAATGAAGATGTACTCACATTGGCTGCATTTGTCTAGTGACTATTAATGCATAGCTGTGGCATATAAAACAAATGTTAATTTGTATTTTGTTTCATTTATATATATGATTTGTTTGATTTATATAGATGTCCTTCATTATTGAAATTAAAAATATATATTTTAAGGTATAGAATAAATTAAAATGTTAATTCCCTGCTTCAAATTGTGGTCATGTAAAACAAGCAGACTAAAGCACTACTGTACGCAAAGATGAACATCACTCTTGGATGGCCTACAGTAAGTAACAGCAGACTATTGATGCCAATATAATAAAATATTACAAGAATTCTCCATATCTTCTGGTATATATATGAAACATTTAAATGCCATCTGTTCTAAAAGCTCCGGTGTGTATATTCAGTAAATCCAATTTTATGGCAAAAATAGGTTCTTTGCATTGCCTAATAAATACGAAAATATTGGAGGCTGAGAAAAATGCTCATTTTAGAAGAAACTTTCAGATGGCATTAGGTTTTTGCGTCTTAACGCTATATATAATATTGTAAGAAAAAGGCGTTGAAAATTATTAGGTAATAATAATTAAAGAACTTATCATTTGTACAGGCTCTGGAAAACATGCTTGTATCGTTTACAATTTACAAAAATGACGTGATGTAATGGGTTTCTTGTGTTATAAGAGATTCTATGCACACAGATGCACAATGAGAAGGTTAAATATATATGCGTTGAATAATCAAACAAGTCAGGAAAACAAACGAGATTTAGGCAGGTTACTTGTGGATGAAAAATGTTATACAAACAATAAAGATAACAACAAATTAATGTGAACTTTTTAAAAAATAAAAATATTAATTTAAATTAAGATTCATTCGACCTGCAATTTCTTTAAAGTTGTTGCGCTTCTAACGTCAGTCACATGATCACGTAAACATGGCGGATGAGGTACGATCCTATTCATACTTAACGAGATTTGGCTGTTGAGTGCCTACTCTTTTAGTCCTCGTTAAGTAAGTACTTATTGAAATTGAGTACCTACTCAATGAGTATGCGGTTTCGAACGCAGCCACCCACTCCTCCAATCTCACATAACCTCTTACAAACCGCTGGTGCCATCTAGTGGTCACACACGTCACAACATACAATCACAACAGGGGTACGAAGAACACTCTGACTGTGCATTGATTTTTGTGAGCTCTGTCATTGCGGGAATGCTGCTCTTTGCATGTTGTCGCACGTCCCGCATGAGCCACAGAGAACGCTCTTTGACAAATCGTGCAGTTGGCTTAATAACAATTTCTACCATTCTGCAGCCAGGTATTTGTTTACTCCCACTCTCTGCGGTACTTTTGCAGCCGCTTGCGTTTAGACACAGGGGTTACAGTACCTGGAGAAGCATCTGCCATTAGGCTACTTGACAGACTCTGCTTAAAGGACACGCTCTCCTCACTGGACAAAGACCAATTAAACTAACGATGACATCAAGTATTATCCAATCAAAAGTAGGAAATGAGACATCTTCATAAAATGTGTGTGGGATGATTTGCATGAAAAGCTACTTTAAAAAAAAAGATTAAAAAATACGGGACAAAACCCGTCCCGTATTGATTCAAAACGGGACGCGCAATTTCATTCTCAAATACGGGACAATTCCGTATTTTAAGGGACGGGTGGCAACCCTACTGCACACACTTACCAAATCTGTCGAGACAGGACAATCACACTGGAACTGTGTCTTTTTTTAAAAAGGAGACGAGCGGGAAATCCGGATTTCACCATTTCCAGATGCGAAAAGCTCTCGGGTAAAAAATGTTCCTTACAAACGCATTTCTGTCGTGTGTCGCGTTCACTGAGTCCACACATGAGTCCAGCTGCGCTCTCATAGAGGGAAAATGAAAACAAAACCTTCGTTGCAGCACATTAATAAATGTAACACAGACGACCCGTGTCTCCAAATTCTTGTTCTTTCACTTGTTTTGGCAACACAACGTGGCGTCTCTCTGCCGTCTGAACACTGTAACAGGTAAACAGTCTCCGACGCTATCATGCATATTAATGAAGTTGCGCTGCAAACACAATAGAGCGCGCTGATTGGTTCGAACAAAGTCTTTCTCATGAATTAATGCCGCACACTCAAAGACGTTACAATGTTCTGCCAGGTTCAGACAGCCACCCTCCACGCTGGAATACACACAAGTATCTCATGGCCGTGACGCAGCTTCAAAAATTTGTTTCAAACTGTAAGAACGAATTTGCTCAAAATAACGCAAAAACAAACAATTTTCACTTTTTAGTGATTTTAGTGTTTATAGCAGCGTGGGACACATATATGACTGTCAACAGCTCAAAACATGTGTTTTGGTGTTTCGTGACCCTTTAACTACATGAGTAATTTTAACCGCTAATACAGCAGATTCATAGACAATTACATCGATAATCAGCATTTTTGCCGCAACTAATTTACGAATGAGTCTGCATTAACTACATTGAAGAGAATTGCTTTATTTAAGGTGAATAAAATACCTTACTGATGTTCCACATTAACTGTGCTGGAGTCGCGCACCTGACTTGTGTGAGTAGGTGAGAGAGCTGGCAGGCAGTTGGCCAAACCACTGTGAGGAAGGGGAGGGGGAACTGTTTCTAAATGCATTTTAAATGATAAATGCGTTTTTTTTTACTTAGACAATTATTTTAGGTTTACATACATATATTTTTCACCATAGAGAGTGCAGGTTTTTATATATAAATATATTTTGGTGGGGGGACAACCCTTGGATGGCAGGGGACATGTTCCCCCTGGGATTTACGCCCATGGGTGCACCGCAAATCAAAAGCATCAGCAGCGCTTTAATAAATGGCCTTAGCAGAAGGCATCGTGCATATCAAAAACAGGCAAAGTAACAGATTAATATTATTCAACATATCCCAGATTTTTAAAGAAAATTTTTAGATGTAATCCCATTTGTAATCTTTAAGATTTTCAGAAGTAACTGTAATTTAATTACACATTTTTTTCTTAGTAATTGTAACGAATTACTGTTACTTTTATTTTGTAATTAAATTACGTAACGCCGTTACATGTAACTAGTTACTCCCCAACACTGGTTGTAACAGGGTGTTACAGTTAAGCCACACACTGTTGGACACCAATTAAACTAACAAAATAATTTTTTTTTAATTTTGAGTGTAATGTTGAGAACTTTTTAAATAAAAATGTTTTTTTTTTAATAGAAAATATTGTTTTAATAGAAAAAAATATGTTATTGCTAATAATGCAAATAAATTCATTGAATAATAAAGAATAATAATGCAAATAGATTCAAATGTGTTTATCCAAAAAACAAATAAATAAATAAACATACTGTGCTATGTAGAATAAAAAGAGAAATTACTGAGGAAATACAGCTACTATTTAAAGTAAACTGAATTTTAATTAATTGTGTGAAATCTGCCTTTATAAGCATGTGTTACAACCCCCTGTGTGTTACAACTTGCCCCGCAGGTGGGGTAAATAACATTTTCACTCCTGGCACTATTGGCAATACTGCACAGAAACCATAGGTCCGCCAATCATAATTCCAGTGCTCATTTGTAGGAAAGGCTTGTGTGTTGTTGATAAAAAAAAATATGGTTTGTCTAACCCCATTACCCCTGCTCTGCCCTACCCCAGCCGGCACACGACCGACCTTCAACGTTGAAATATGGTTGAAATAAGGTCAGGTGTGTTTTTAACATTGAAATAATGTTGATACAACGTTTAATGTTCAACGGTTGAAAAACTTCCTGCATAGGACCAGGCTTCAACGTTGAATTGCGGTTGAAAATACGTCAGTTGTTGTTTCAAAGGTGAAACAATGTTGAATGATAAATGGTTGAAAAAAGTTACAGAAATCATTAAACAAGTCAACGTTGACATTTTTTAATCGTGATCTGTATGTTGAATTAACGTCGTGGCTTCACCCTATTTTCAACAACGTTTTTGGTGGTTACCATGGTATCATCGGAGGACTCGGCGCACGCGGCCACGCGCAGCGCTTCATGCATGGGAAGTTTGAATCGTAATTACGGACACCTGCAGTGCAACAGAATTCAGAGGTAAGCATGTTTTTCGATGCTTTACATGTTTTATTTATCCCCAGTCTTGTTTTACACACAGTTAATCTTGAAGGTGACTTTTGAGTTGTAGTGTTTCGAATTTTGAAGCATTTAAAACTTTCCAGTTTGGTTTTTAGTCTTGTTTGCGCTCCGGTGACGCAGTAGCTAATCTCGAGCTAATGCTACATGTTTAACTTTAGTCTATATTAGTGTTTTTACCTGTTTTAATTGTCAAATTCAAATCGATAAACTCCAAACGCGGTTTAAAGTTACTGAGCAACGTTATAAGACAATATCTTTTTTATACGCTGTATTGTTACTACAAAGTGAACTGCTGTCGTTTCACTGTTGTGTTTTTGTTTACTTTTAGAGATACTAACTCCAGAGACGCTCTAACTTGCACAGCATTGAATGGAAAAGGCTTTGTCCACATGTAAGTTTACTAAGTTATCTGTTAAAAATCTTGGTGCTTTGGTTGGTGATATTCTCTTTCTAATCTGTTTGTTTATTGATTGTTAGGCTATGTTGTGTGATATTATATTGTTATATTGATATTATTATTGTGATATTATGTTGCGAGGTTATGCTATGTGACACTATTATGGGACAAATATGTATTTAGTCAGAAATGAATGCTTGAATTACACTTTGTACAGTAGCAGATAAGAGGTGTAATGGGTTTTAACTTTCTAGGTTTTCTAGAAGGTCCAGTTGAGGGCATGAAGAGCATGCAGATGGCCTAAACCTGTCAGCCAGGACAGACTGCAGTACTACACAATGCCAATGCTTTTGTATGGATGTCTGACTACTACGGTGTTCTCTCAAGGTATTACTGGAGCAAAACAACAGCACCCGTTACAGTGAAATTTGTATTCTTAAAAAAACAGTGATATGTGTAGCAGCAGTACATGTGATGTCATTGAGAAGTCATAAAAACAAATAAACATGCTATTTAAAAAAAAATCTAAATATTAAAAACTTGAGGATTAAGATGACAAATGAAACGCATCATCTGTCTTGTGAAAAGGGTCTACATAAGATCTCTGGTGTTTTCAAACTGAAAGGGATAGTTCACCCAAAATTGAAAATTTACTTACATTTTACTCCCCAAGTGGTTTAAAACCATTATGAGTTTAGTCTGTTGAACACAAAAGAGGCTATTCTGAAGAAAGATAAAAACCTGTAAACATTGACAACCATAGTTGGAAAAAAACAAATACTGTAGAAGTCAATGGTTATAGATTTCCAGCTTTCTTCAAAATATCTTCTTTTGTTCAACATGGTGAGTAAATGATGACAGAATTTACTTTTTGAACTATCCCTTTTCTCTGTCCTACATGCAGGCTTTTGCAAAAGTGCTGCTCCTAGAGTTTCTCTCAACCTGTATGTCTAAAAAGCTTTAAACAGCTTTTACAGTACATGTAATGGTTTACAACAACTTGTAATTATTAGATGTGGTGAATGTTTCATGATTCTTTACTGCAGCCAAGTAATTTTTTTCGAGAATCTGAAATCTGAATTCTGGAACATGCTGGCACCGGTGATAACTAAAGGCCTTCTGATGATATCACACCTAATTCTTCACTTCTCTTAGTTCTTCGAGTCTCTTACAGTTAATATTTTTTCTTCTCCAACTTTTTGTTTGCTTGTTGCAAATTCCTCTTGATAAATCTTATGTATGACTATAGGAATTATCCTAAAAAAAGCTGGCTACGCATTGTGACTTTGAGAAACAGTTATCAAATAACCTTAAGTTTTTACTGAGCAATGTTATCAATAATATATTAAACATGCAATATAATAATTATTATAAAGTGAACTACTGTTGTTTCACTGTTGTTGTTTCCTTTTACTTTAGATATGTTCTCCTAACTAGAGGCGCACTACACAGCATTGAATGGAAAAGGCTTTGCCCGTATGTAAGTTTGCTAAGTTCATTTTATGTCAAGTTTCTTTTTTCTTTGGTCGGTAAATAATGTTCTGTTTATAATTGCCTGTGTTCACAAACCAGCTTTGTCCTCGTTTCTTTATTGATTGTTATACTATGTTCTGGTGTGTGTTTTGTTTTCCTTTGTGTCTGTTTGTCTCTCTTGTATACTGCGGTTTACTCGTAGCAGTACCTAATTGTGCATGGTTTGTATGTGCGTTCAATTTAAAAATAGAAATTTTGCATCATTAATCTTATCAAATTAAATGTAAATGAAACCCAAACAAGATCAGTGAAGTAGGAATATTCAGATGGATGAGTCAAAATTATTGAATGTGACGATTTTATAGGACAAATTTGGATTCAATTAAAAATAAATTTGAGTTTGAATTTCACTTTGTATAATAGCAGATACCAACTTGGTTGTAACCTAGTATTTCATTTATTGCAGGTTTTCTGGAAGCTCCAGTTGAGGGCATCAAGGACATACCGATGGCCTAAACCAGTGTCAGCCTGGACAGACGTCTATTGCAGTTCTGCTACACCACACCAAACTCTCTGCTTTTCTATGGATGTCTGACTACGGTGTTCTCTGAAGGTGTCACTGGAGCAAAATAACAGCACCTGTTACAGTGAAATTTGTGTTAAAATCACAGAGAAAAGTTATTTTTAGAATTTGCAAATGTTTTTTCTTCCTCCCTTCTCTCTCTCTCTCTCCAAACTAAACGTTGGTTTGTGCCTGTTTTGGTGATTTCGATGTGATATTTGACTCATTTGCCATGAAGCTATAGTTTTGTCTTTCTCCATGTACAGCAAGGGTCCCAAGATGTTTAAAGTCCAGAAAAGGAACTAAAAACTTTGTCAAAACATCGCTTCTATCTTCAGTGGTTCAACTGTAATCATACAAAACTCAAAAACACATTTGTGCATCAAAAGTACTGTAAAAATAACTGGTTTGCCTCTGCCACAACAGGTCAGGGTGTGCGCTTACTGCTCGTAGTAAACACACAACAGGTTAGGGTGTGCGCTTACTGCTCATAGTAAACACACACGCTGATCTAATGTGGGAGAGATATACGCAAACAATTTTGTATTTACTGTTTTGTTTTGCCTCACTAAAGTGTTGTAGCTTGGCATGTTCTCAGTTGAACTACTGAAGTCACATGGAATGTTTTGACAATGTTTTTTTGTGCCTTATCTGGACTATGACCATCTCGGGACCATTGCTGTCTGTAGAGGATGAGGAGCATTTAATCTAAAATATTCTAGTTTGTGTTCTGAAGATGAACAGGTCTCTGGGATGACACAAGTAATTAATAACATAACCTATGTGAATACTTAATGTGACATTTTTTTAAAGACCAATGTAATAGTGAAATTTATCTACTAGGTGAATAGTCCTACATTCACAAACGTGAGCCATCATTGTAGGACCCATGTGAACATGCAATTTTAATGATACTAAAAGTAATGGAATAACAAATTACTGTTGTATTATTTAAGTTATAGGCTATAATAAGTCAAATAGATGTGAACATGTCAAGGTGTAACTGTTGTGTTTGTGAGAGAGAATCCAATCATATATTCTACACATTTTCTTGATGTTCCACTGTCACATGTGCTCAGTTTTGCTGCAGTATTGCTAAACACAATAGATGTACTTTATGCAAAAAGACAAAAACAACTAAATATTTAGCATGCAGACCTGCAAAGTGAAGGTGCAATGTCAGATTTATAGATTATAGCAGGAGTTTTCACTATTGTGAAAGTCAAGTCATTCATTCACAATGAATTGGAGTGGCAGACCTCATTATTGATTTTGTAGGATACTCACCTGGTGTTTGAGAATAAAAGATGTATTTAACTGCTAGACAGATATAGATGTTTTTAGTGTTTTACATTTAATTTTTTGTCCCCGGTGCCAGCTTTTACCTCAAGCGTTTCTCTCAACATATAAAACCTTAAACAGATGTAATGTATTTTACTTGTGATTCTTAGCTGTGGGTGATGTTTTATGATTTTTTTACTGCAGCCACTTTAAAAATTTGTATTTTGTAAACTTTGTAAACAGAATTGTATTTTGGAGACTGTGTTGGTTGAAGCGTAGTTTAGTTATTTAGTTAGTTATTATCTGTCTTTCTGAAGATGGTAACACTTTACAATAATGTTGTGTTAGTTAATGTATTTACTAACATGAACAAAGAACAATACATTTAAAACGTCTTTCATATAAAGGAAATACAGTTCATGTCAGCTCAGTGTATTAATGTTAACAAGCATACATTTTTATTTTAATAGCATTGGGACATACTTTAATTAAATGATTAATAAATGCTGTAAGTATTTATTCTTTGTTCATGTTAGTAAATATGAAATGACTTCAACTCATGCAACCTAATTAAAAAGTGACCATTTAAATGTTTGTGTATTTGAGTGTACTGCATGTACAGTAACCTGCATGGTTTTAATGAACGATTGTATGCTGTAAATGTTGCTGTATATTTAGAATAAATGATAATGTGGTGTATTGAATAAATTGATACACAGGCTAAGTTGTGTATTTGTATTGTTTTTTATTAGTAAAAATTTGTTTGCTATATGTATGGACTTTGTGTTATATGTAATTTCTATTTAACTTACGTTGAAATGTACGACGGTGAAACAACGTCAAGGTATCAACGTTGATCCAATTTGCAAAATCGAAAGGTAATTCAACCTTAATTCAACGTCTACAAAACGACCAAAATTCACCCATGAAGAAGGTAAGAGTGAAACAACGTCGTGATTTCAACGGTGAATCACCGGTGGTGATCCGACAGTGAAACAACGTCACTATATAAACGTTGATCCAATTTGCAAAATCGAAAGGTAATTTAACGTTGATCCAACCATAGACCTGACGTTGATTCAACGTTGAATCACCGTTGAAATGCCGGCTGGGACGCCACGGATATGCGGAAGAGGAAAATGTTGAAGCAGAAACAATAGTCTAATGCTAACGTTGTCTTTATCAACTCTTAAAATCGAAGACATTTTACTAAAAAAAAAGAAAGTATTTTAATACCAGATCATTTAATAAAACTTACATTTCTGGTCACCTAATTGGCAGGGCAACATTAAAAGAAATAATGAAATGCTTTGATCGCATATGTAGCCTACCCTAATCGTAAACAACAACAACCAAAAAGTTACTAGACTAGTTACTGCGAAGTTACTACCGATGACGCACTTTGGCTGTTTGCTGTAACTTCATGTAAACTTGATAAGTTCGAGTCTTCTAAAATATTTCATCTGAGATCATGTTAAGTGTATGCGTCTTTAAACTTACCTCACATCGAATTAACTTTTAAAAGTTTCTGGATTTGTCCTCAAGGCTCGAACGTCAGTTTGCACTACAGTACTTTCGTTTTTGTACTTTCTTTGTATGATTGCCGAAGGGCGGAGCAAAAGTACAAAATCAAAATGGAGTGGAAAGCTGAGAGAAAGCATCGGGAATACAGCGCACAAAAATAGTTTGAGACTGCCATAATAGTAGACAGTATACGACTGTAATTAGGTGATTTAACATTACAATAAAGCCAAAGTTTACATTAGTGAACACGATCGAGGCCCCATTGCAATTGTTGGCTTTTAACATACAAGCATCAGAATAAAATAAAAATACATAATATAAAATCTAAGGTAAACCTGGCTATATTTATACTAGATGTTAAGTTCTGGATATGAAGTAATCAAAACACTAAACAAAATTGTGCATCACTTTGTATTTTCTTAATGCATTACAGTGGACGTATAATGACTGTTACACAAACTTATAATATGTTGTATAATGTAATTAATGCTCATAACAATGACAATACATTATACTTACCTGTTTGTGATTTTAGCATTTAGAAATATGATGCAAATTGACAACTTCATTTATAATCAAAAAGGGGTTTCTTAACGTATACATAATCCCTTAAAACTTCTCTTAGCGCATTGTATCATTTCATTGATACCAATAATAATGCTAAAGTGTGTGTGGTTTTAGTATCATGATTTCAGTCATATAAGAAACTATTTTATTCACTTTTCTATATTTTAAAAGGTTATTTGCCCCACATTGTTCACTCAGGTTTAGCTCAATTCAGTACTACATCTAAATGAAAGTAAGCATTCAAGCAGCTTCATAATGTGGTCATAATATTCATAGGTGCTTTAAGTAAAGGAACAGAAGCTCTGTATTTTTAAGATATCTGAAAGAGGTTATCAGGAATTAACTTTAAGGTAAAATCTGAGATGTATGGAAAAGAACAAGGGATGATAGAGTACAATACTGTGCAGATCATAAATGACCAATCTGGTATTATAATGCATCATACTCTTAAATAGTCATTTATAAGGAAATGTGGATTTACTATAAAGCATACATAAAAACAAACATTTTCCACAATGCATCAGGCTTTATTGATAGAATGTCTTACCCATTGTAAATTGTAGCTGAAGATAATATTTAGCAGCTGTTATGAAATCTGTTACTACATGAAGAAATTTCAAAGGACTCAATAAATCAGCTCGAATTGGCAGTACAAACTATACAGACATTTTAATCAGAATTATGGTACAAATGTATTTATACAAAAAGAATAAAGCATGCAATCCATTTTATAATACTGAACACTAATCATTTACAGTATATGTCACAGAGTTGGAGGCTTTGTAACATGGCAAAGATCTCTGTCAACTTTCTCTCATTAATATGAGTCTGTTCTGCCTCCAGTCTGGCCTCTCTGAGTTTTTCCTCATAATATCGCTGGTACTCAGTCATTTCATTCTTGTTCCTCTCATTCAGTCGTTGCAGCTCTTGGATCTTCTCTTCTTTCTCCTGTTCTGATGCTGTCAGCGTCTGTATTTTCTCCTCCAGGATCCTCTTCTCCTCAGTGAATCTGCACTCCAGTTCTCTCTCCTTTTCCTGTAGTTTCTGCTCATATTCTCGTCTCAGCTCTTCTTCTTTAGTTTTCAGCATGAGCTCCACACCCTGGTAAGAATCACTGGAGTAAAACTGGTCTCCATTAGCAGTGATCAAGTTCTCCACTTTCTCCAGGAGCTGCAGAACCTGACTGCGATCCTCCATGTTTTTATTGTTGAAGACGTGATATCTTCCCCCGCAGCGTCTGATGATTTCTTTCAGGTCCTCTTCAGCTTCACTGATGTATTCCTCAATAGTGCTGCTGGTCAGTTCATCTCCGTGTGTGAAGAGGATGATGGTGTGTTTATCTGCTGCTTCTCCAAACACAGCTCTGATTTTCTCCACTGAGTTTCTTTCTTCTTCAGTGAACGGGCCGAGCTGAATGACCAGGATGATGGCGTGAGGTCCAGGAGCTGTCATATTAATGCATTTACTGATCTCCTGCTTCAGATATTCCTCTGAAACATCCGTGTCAAACAGACCTGGAGTGTCCACCAGAGTGACTTCTCTTCCAGCCACTACTCTAGTCTCCTTCCAGCACTCTTTGGTCACTGATGAACCACTGCTAGCAGCTCTGAAGACTTTTCTTCCCAGGATTGTGTTTCCAGACGAGCTTTTACCTGCTCCAGTCTTTCCTACGAGCACCATCCTCCTTAAAGACACTGGATGAATAGAGAAAAAGGTCATGTGAATCCTACAATACATTTAAATATATAATCCAAAACCAAAAAAGGGGATGTTAGGAATGTACAGTATATATTTGTGTGTACTCACTATTAGGATGCTCCAAAGTAAAGCTTCCTCTTCTGACTACCAGAAAGTGAGGACAAACATTTCATTAATTTTTATTTTCCTACTTCAAATAATAAAACAAATTATAAATGACTCTCACTCTCTCTCACACACACACACACACACAAACACACAGACATATTTACTGTGTGTGTACAGTTGAAGTCAGAATTATTCGCCCCCTTTGAATATTTTTCTTCTTTTTTAAATATTTCCCAAATGATGTTTAACAGAGCAAGGAAATGTTCACAGTATTATTCATTCATTCATTTTCTTTTCGGCTTAGTCCCTTTATTAATCCGGGGTCGCCACAGCGGAATGAACCGCCAACTTATCCAGCATGTGTTTTACGCAGCGGATGCCCTTCCAGCCGCAGCCCATCACTGGGAAGTTTTCACAGTATGTCTGATAATATTTTTTCTTCTGGAGAAAGTCTTATTTGTTTTATTTTGTTAATTTCGAAATAATTTGTTTATTTTCGTTTATTTCGTTATTTTCGTTAACACCATTTTAAGGTCAATATTATTAGCCCCTTTAAGCTATATCAGTTTTCGATAGTCTACAGAACAAACCATCATTACACAATAACTTGCCTAATTACCCTAACCTGCCTAGTTAACCTAGTGAAGCCTTTAAATGTCACTTTAAGCTGTATAGAAGTGTCTTGAAGAATATCTAGTCAAATATTATTTTCTGTCATCATGGCAAAGATAAAATAAATCAGTTATTAGAGATGAGTTATTAAAACCATTATGATTAGAAATGTGTTGAAGAAATCTGCTCTCTGTTAAACAGAAATTGGGGATAAAAATAAACAGGGGGGCGAATAATTATGACTTCAACTGTATATATGTATGTAATTTCCACATGAAACGTTTAAAGTCCTGTCCCATTTCCAGGGTCAGCCACCCTAGATTTCAGCTTGGACTTTAGCTTCTAGCGGTTCTGAAGATCTTGATTAGCAGGTTCAGATGTGTTTACATTAGGCTTAAAAATTAACTTTACTGGACTGTGGCCCTCCTGGAACAGATCTGAACACCTCTTTATGATTTATGCTCATTACATCTATCACTCTAGAGTTGGAGCAAAACTGTGCAGGACACCGTCCCTCCAGTACTAAGTTTGCCCACCCCTGCTCTAATCAAACACACCTGAACATGCTAATCAGTGTCTTCAAGATCACTAGAATTCTATAAGCAGGTGTGTTTGATTAGAGTTGGAGCTAAACTGTGCAGAACACCGGCCCTTTAGGACCGAGTTTGCCCATCCCTGCTCTAGAGCATTGCATCTTTTCAAAAGGTTCATGTTTTAAGGATGGTATTTTTGAAGAAATTAAATGGAACAACAAAAATAATAATAATTTATGCATGATTTAGCTATGCTTGATGTGCTTCTTGTCTCTGAACCAGGTCTATAGAGTGAAAAGATATAACCTGTGAACTGCCGTATAAACTAATCAATCCTTGTCGAATTTTAATGATATTTAATGTGATTTATAGGTTCGTTTATATACTGTCAAGGATTCCTATTTACTTTATTATTATTATTATTATTTCTTTTCTTTGAGGATAACTCCGCCTTGCTCCTGCCGCTAATTTGGGCTCTCGGCTTTATAAGTGGAAACTGAGGGTGCATGTGGCACTTTGTTTTCCAGTGCATCCTCCTGTTCTTTGCTCTATTGAGAGTATGACCCGTACTTGTTGAGAATCTCTACGTATTTTGTCCTGATGAAGGTCCGAGAATTCTGTGCGCGTCTTGTGCAGCCGCAGCTGAGGAGCCATGCCAGTGTTGTTGTTGTTTATTCAATTCTATGTTGATTTATGTTTTATTTATGTTCTTTGTATGTCTGTTTGTTTAAGTAGTTATTTTGGTTGAGTAATATTGTTTAATCTATATATTTATGTTGCCACTTTATTTTGATAAGGACACTTATTTTTTGGTCTCTAAATAAACAGAGAATTGTACTTTTCTGAGTTGCGTGTCCATTTATGTTGTTAACCTCTCCCTAGCTGAGCCTTAAAAAATAGGGGTTTGTAACAATACACATACTAATGAAGAGGAATTGCTTATAAGTAGGTCTACAAATTTAACTGAGGATGCAATGATGACGTGGGGAATACAGGAAAACAAGACTGTCACCTTAAGCTAAATGAATTATCTAATAAAATAAAATAGGATAGACTGAAAATACAATAACTAAAATGTTGTGTAAATCTATAAATGTTTCTCTCTGACCTGACATATAAAAGAGAAGCTCACAAAAGCATGCAATGTAACTGATGAATCTGGATTATTAGTTGAGTGATGAGGTCCTCTACTGGTGATTGAGCGAATTCTCAGGGTCAGCTTCCCTAGATTTCAGCTTGGACTTTAGCTTCTATCATGCGATTCTGAAGATCTTGATTAGCAGGTTCAGATGTGTTTACATTAGGCTTAAAAATTAACTTTACTGGACTGTGGCCCTCCTGGATCAGATCTGAACACCTCTTTATGATTTATGCTCATTCAGGGACTACATCCATCACTCTAGAGCAGGAGTGGGCAAACTCAGTACTGGAGGGACGGTGTCCTGCAGAGTTGAGCTCCAACCTGCCTCAACACACCTGCAAGGATGTTTCTAGAAAGCCTAGTAAGAGCTTGATTAGCTAGCCCAGGTGTGTTTGATTCAGGTTGGAACTAAACTTTGCAGGACACCGGCTCTCCAGGACTAAATTTGGACACCCCTGCTCTAGAGCATTGCAAATTTTTCAAAAGGTACAAGTCTGCTATTTAAGGCACACTTTAATCTACTAATATGGATTCTTTAAGTACAAACGTGTAACTTTTGAAAAGATTCTGCCCTGGAGAAAGTGCTTTTATTGAAGAGAGTGAAATCAAAGGAATTCACAAAACACACTGATGACGTGATAGATAAATACAGATTTTAGCAGTCTCTATTCAAGAATCATCGGTATAAATTGTAGAAATAGCTAGTTTTAACATGAGATGGAAATAACGAGATGCTAAAAAAACAAAGTGATTTTCGGAACTGGAGGTAAACAGCATATCGCAGTGAAATCGAAAGTAGTTTATAACTACACGCACGTCTGCACTAAGTTATTATATCGATTAATGTTCATCTCAGTTCTTTCCGAAACGAAAAAATACCTTTTGGGTCTGTTGTTGTGTCGCTTGATGTAGCCATGATTGAGATTTGTTCACATCTACCGCAGATAATGCCGAATCCCCACGGCGAATACCGGTGTTCCGGAGATTTCAGTTCCCCCTGTTCCTCCTTCACAGCGCATGCGCAACTTCTCAGTAATGACGTCATGCTTTCGCTTCGCTATTGAATCAGCTCGTGTGTTGGTTTTGCTGTATTAACAAGCCCAATGTTGGTCGCATTAAACAATTTTGTATTCTACTTTGTAATTGTAATTTTTGCACTCACTCATTCATTGTTTTGTTGTTAATGTGTGCGTTAGCGTGTTCTGTTCTCCCGTGTTTCTTTTTCAAACAAGCCTTGTCGAAAAAATAGCGCTGCAAAATTAGTGTCTCTTGTTGTGTTAGGTAACTCACGATGATGCTTGTAATGTTTAAAATTGCATAGGCTATTCATGTAAACACTTGTCACTTATCTGCATATGAAAACACATGGGAACAGATTTTCTGTAAGCCAGGGAAGTTTCCTGATAGTGGTAAAGTTGGTTTTATATTGCGATATTCAGACATTCTCCTTAATAATATAATTTCAGAAAAGTATAATTTGCAAATTCTAAATAGGGAAATCATATTAGCAGCTAATGACTATCAAAGTACAGCATTGTTCACAGTCAAATAAACAGTTTTAATGTTGTTTTGAAGTCATATTTGCATGCTAATTCCGATCGAATATTCAAAGTAGCATGGTAAACAATATAGTGACTGCTAAATGAACGAATGTGCGAATATAAAACTAACTTTACCTATATAGTTTCCTGGATTAAATAACAAAACAACAATACAATAATGTCTTTTTAATGTCATAATTGTATCTAACAGTTTTCATCTGCAGAGAGGGTATTTATATTAAAATTATGGATACAGCACAGAACACAGTTAAATAATGACTCAAATGTTTTTATTAACTTTTAAACACTTCTTTACTATGTATAAAGGGGTGTTAACATTGAAAAGACATGGAAAACAGATTCTTTTACATGGCCCAAAGAAGTGTTTCCCCACTACATATTACATATTTAGAATACAAAACAAAATACAGTGGTGCTGGTGATGTTGTAATGGAATAATTATGTCTAATGACTATTATTTAAAGAATCTTTTCTTACACTAAAACAATAGGGGACAGATTCTTTTGCAAGGCACAAGGAAGTGTTAACCCCTATATATTACCTTTTGTGGATTTAAAGGACACTACAGTGATGCTGGTAACATTTTTTTAATGGTATAATTATGTCTGAACTTTTATATTTTCAGAAAAGTGTATTTACAGTGATTTATGTTATTTTTGTGGACTACACAATGATTATATACATTCACCTGCTTGGGTAAATGGTTACTTTTATATTATAAACAATTTTTGTACCTTTGGTTCTTGTTAACAAAAGCTGTTAAACATTATTTTAA
Source organism: Danio kyathit (assembly GCA_903798195.1). Classification (NCBI taxonomy): domain Eukaryota; kingdom Metazoa; phylum Chordata; class Actinopteri; order Cypriniformes; family Danionidae; genus Danio; species Danio kyathit. The sequence continues at coordinate 3,254,214 of LR812521.1, forward strand.
TGTTGAGGCAATTGTGGTTAATACCCTACATGATCTTTCAGATTGCCTGTGATTAGTGTGCCAGGTTATCACCAGTCATGTGTTGGCAGAATGAAGTAGGGCTGTGCGATATTGAAAAAAAAAAAAACAAACAAACTGATATTGCAATATTTTGTTGTTCTGCCTTATATATTGTGATTTAAATACCATTACACCAGATAGGTTGAATAGCTCTGTTTGGAAATAACTAATTAATTTACATTGATTGGCATAATTTTGTAGGGGACTGATTGAAACATGCATAAAACAATTTACAAGCATAGATAAATAGAGCAAAGACAAAACTGAGATAAACAGTGTGTTACGTTCCTACAAAAAACCCCTAGGGGTAAATCAAAATAAATAGGAACGAACAAATGAAGAAAGAGGGGAGAGTACTGCCTCCAGACCCAGAATCATAAAACACATTCTTAAATCAACTTTCTGATTACCATCAGGCAATAATGGGTTTATTTTGCGTAGCAAAAGAATATAATATGCATCTTAAATATTAAAGAACATAATACAAAACAAAAATAATACCTCAGGATATGGGGGTCAAAAACAGCAAACAAAACAATCCAATAACTAATTTAAAGACAAACTAACTTACCGAACAAAATAAACATTCCCAAAAGAAAAATACAACTTACTTCCCTTTCTCCCTGCCTACCCACCAAAACAGGAGAAAAAGGACACCCCATACCTTACTAATACCGTCATAAATGAATTCATATTATAAAAAAAAAAAAAAAAAAAAAAAGAAAGCACACGAGGCACAAGCCCATGGTCTGGGACTGGAGCAGCTTCTTTTATGTTTTTTTTTTTTTTTTTTTTTTTTTTTGTGGAGCATTCAGTACAGAAATTGAATAATCAAATGTGAAATAACACTAGTCTTCCTTATAAAAAATTAAATACAATTAATATTTGTTAAATATATAAATGTTCTTGTGCCTGAATGTATTAAACTCTTTAAAATCACATGCAAAAGATACTTTTTAACTTAATGTTGGTTAAAATCTGCAGTGAGTCCACAAATCACATGTACTCTGAACTGCTGTGCTGCTCAACATTGCAGATGTGACTACTGCAGATGGGCACATTGCAATATTAATGCTGATAAGATATATTGTACAGCCTATAATGAAGATTATTATTGCCCAGCTTGCTTTAAACACTTTTGAAAAATGTGTACATATGTTTGATTGGTTCTTTTTAAAATATTTTTAGTTTAGTTTTTTCCAGTTTATATATATATATATATATATATATATATATATATATATATATATATATATATATATATATATATATGTGTGTGTGTGTGTGTGTGTGTGGTGATAAGCAACATTGAAATTGTGTAGGGTTGTTCAAATAGTAAACTCATTTAATGTATCATCCTTTTCATTTAGGCCTACTTGTGTGTTTTTTTTTTTTTATCTAACAAAATTGTTAGATTAAATCTGATGTTAAAAAGGCATTGTATTGTGTTTTCAAATGCTCAGAAGGTAACACTTTCCTCTGCTTCGGGAAAATCCGTACCCCTGTGTTTTCAGTGTAAAGACATTTTTTGAAGATACATGAAGTATAACAAGTATCACTGTGCTTTATTTGAAATAAAACACACTAGAAATTGTGCAGTGTAGTATCGTTTATTTTTTTTCGACAAGGCAACAGTTTGAAAGAAACGAGCAAACGTGTGCTAACAACAGCAAATACAATAGACATGGGTGTCCATGCAAATAATTACAAAATTTTATAAGATCTGTGATTAAATAAACACTGGGCTTACGCAAATACAGCAAAACAACCACGAACGCGAAGCGAATTCATGACGTCATGATTTGTGTACATAAAGGCTGCGTTCGAAACCGCATACTCATTGAGTAGGTACTCAATTTCAATAAGTACTTAATTAACGAGGACTAAAAGAGTAGGCACTCAACAGCCAAATCTCGTTAAGTATGAATAGGATCGTACCTCATCCGCCATGTTTACGTGATCATGTGACTGACGTTAGAAGCGCAACAACTTTAAAGAAATTGCAGGTCGAATGAATCTTAATTTAAATTAATATTTTTATTTTTTAAAAAGTTCACATTAATTTGTTGTTATCTTTATTGTTTGTATAACATTTTTCATCCACAAGTAACCTGCCTAAATCTCGTTTGTTTTGCTGACTTGTTTGATTATTCAACGCATATATATTTAACCTTCTCATTGTGCATCTGTGTGCATAGAATCTCTTATAACACAAGAAACCCATTACATCACGTCATTTTTGTAAATTGTAAACGATACAAGCATGTTTTCCAGAGCCTGTACAAATGATAAGTTCTTTAATTATTATTACCTAATAATTTTCAACGCCTTTTTCTTACAATATTATATATAGCGTTAAGACGCAAAAACCTAATGCCATCTGAAAGTTTCTTCTAAAATGAGCATTTTTCTCAGCCTCCAATATTTTCGTATTTATTAGGCAATGCAAAGAACCTATTTTTGCCATAAAATTGGATTTACTGAATATACACACCGGAGCTTTTAGAACAGATGGCATTTAAATGTTTCATATATATACCAGAAGATATGGAGAATTCTTGTAATATTTTATTATATTGGCATCAATAGTCTGCTGTTACTTACTGTAGGCCATCCAAGAGTGATGTTCATCTTTGCGTACAGTAGTGCTTTAGTCTGCTTGTTTTACATGACCACAATTTGAAGCAGGGAATTAACATTTTAATTTATTCTATACCTTAAAATATATATTTTTAATTTCAATAATGAAGGACATCTATATAAATCAAACAAATCATATATATAAATGAAACAAAATACAAATTAACATTTGTTTTATATGCCACAGCTATGCATTAATAGTCACTAGACAAATGCAGCCAATGTGAGTACATCTTCATTTTCAGTAAAAATATGAACTAATGTATACATTATTGAAAAAATATTATTTCATTTATTGATCATAAAAGAAAACATTAATATATGATTAATAGAATGAATAAAAATAACCAAGACAAATAAGTCCACAACACATGAAACAAAGCTTTATTCAAACTTGTTCTACAATCATGTAGAACTGCATGTTGTGCTGCATCTCCACGGCACCTGTCTGAGGACAGTTCAGATCATACAAAATAAAAAGTCATTTTAACAGATTAATGTCATTAGTGTTTGAAAATAAATACAAATAAATTCCTCATTATCCCCTATACAAATGAACAGATACAACAAATGAATTATGGTTTATTTAGATTTATCAATATTATATGGAACGTTAGCTAATGTAAACAGTGTCGACAGCAGTGACTTCTACATCAGCACAAACACATCACTCACTCAGGTGTCTGTTTAATGTTGTCATTTGCTGATCTGCAACACTTCTCATATATTTATGTCAGACATTTAATAATCGTCTTTTTGTTTATGTAAATTCACGTTTGAAGCGTAACGTTATGTGCTTCAAGTTCCTACATAATTGTGTTTTAGAGCAAAATAAATCAAACATAACGTTACTATAAAGCATCTTTACACTGTCAGCAACTCTACAGTTCACTGTACACTACCGTTAGCTCAACACATGCGATTTAACTCAGGGGGCATCATTTGCTGTCCAATAACTTACGTTTCAAAGCGTCCGCGTCCCGTTTTTCCTCAATATTATGACGTATCCTCTTCTCCTGCTTCTTCTTCCCCGTGCTGAAGGCTTTCCCATGGCCTCCTGGGATAGATAAGTAACCATCTGAGGAATACTCCGGAAGCTGGCCAGAAGCAGTAGGGCATCCGGGGCTTTCTCGCCTACACTTTTTTGATTACTGAAGTTTCAAACGTACTTCTTTCTTCGCGTACTGTTTTCTCCTATTATGTTGTGCTTGAGTATGCACATATCTAGACAAATTGAGTATGCGTACGGCCGAATCTCGCGAGGATTAAGATAATTCTCGCCTACTCTTTTTTGAACGTTGAGGATTCGAACATACTCAATCGCTCGCCTACTGCTTTTTCCATACCTAATAGTAGAGAAGTACGCGGTTTCGAACGCAGCCAAAATCAGCCGTAAAGTTGCGCATGCGCTGTGAAGGGGGAACAGGGGAACTGAATTCTCCGGAACACCGGAAGCAGGAAGCAGAATGATGACATATAAATATCCATAGATATATACATATATCTATGATAAATATCTATGGAATGGTGATACGAAGTATTTCTGCCATTTGTAAAATCACTGAGATCCTAAATATGATTACAATATAGGTAACAATAATATAGATTTGTGTTAACTCATATAAATTGTGCAGTGAGCTTTATTTCTGTTGCGTCTTTTTAATTTAGTATTTAAAAAGTTAAAATATTAATAAATTTCATTAATAATTTCAACCAAAAAATCCAGGGCTCTTTTGGTCCAAATAATAATAATAATAATAATAAAAATAATAATAATAACAACAATAATACAAAATCTGTATTTTTATTGCTTTTTAGTTTGTTGATAATAGGATTAAATTACTACATTAATATCATTAAATTACTAAAATGTATTTTAGGTTTACGTTTATAATACAAATAAAATTTTATATCACTTTTACAATCATGAAAACCAAAAACACATTCTTATGAGTGAACTCAAAATCCGGGTTCCATAATATGATCAAATATAACACTAAAACTCTAGAGCAGTGCTTTTACAGAGGTTTCTGTTCCTCTAGTCAACCACTGGAACACCATGTGAGACTGCATCAGCAAAAAATAAAACCTCATTTGGGCTAACAGAATTTCCCAGATGTAACAAATAATTTGTGCATTTGCTTGGGGCATATATTGGCCAGACAGCTGACAAAACTGAATTCTAAAACCTATTAAAACTAAAAAAATAAATTCCCATCAAGAGATATTTGAATCCTCTCAACATTACGATGTGTCTAAACAAAACTTTAAAGCATGGATGTTTTATTTGAAAGTAATACTTATAGTTGCCATGAAACTCTTAACACGCTGTAATTAAAGCTTGATCATGTTCATGTTTTAATGATGGTATTTTTGAAGAAATTAAATGCAATAAAAAACAATAATAAGTAAGGGCTGCACGGTGGCGCAGTGGGTAGTACGTTCGCCTCACAGCAAGAAGGTCACTGAGTCAGTTGACATTTCTGTGTGGAGTTTGCATGTTCTCCCCGTGTTGGTGTGGGTTTCCTCCGGGTGCTCCAGTTTCCCCCACAGTCCAAACACATGCGCTATAGGTGAATTGGGTTGGCTAAATTGTCTGTAGTGTATGTGTGTGAAGGAGTGTGTGGATGTTTCCCAGTGATGGGTTGCAGCTGGAAGGGCATCTGCTGCGTAAAACATATGCTGGATAAACTGGCGGTTCATTCCACTGTGGCAACCCCAGATTAATAAGAAAATGAATTCATGAATTATATAAGTATTAGTATTATAATAAGCATGATTTAGCAGCCTATGCTTGGTGTGCTTCGTGGATCTGAACAATGAGGAGTGAAAAGTGTATAATAAAGAAGTGTGTACTGAATCTGGATCATTAGTTGAGTGAGGACGTCCTCTACTGGTGATTAAGTGTAACTGCGGAGGTGAAAGTTTGTAGTTGTAATCAAGTATCAAGTTCATTTATTTATGAAGCACATAAAAAAGACTAGCCAAAGTGCTGTACATAAGACAGAGTAATATTTAATAAAAATATATAGAAAATAAAAAAAAACGTATTATTTTGTTAATGAATGCTCCAGCATGGTATTAACTATAGTGATCTGATAAACCATAATAAATACTGTAGTATACTTTAGTTTTTACTACAGTAAACTGTGCTGTATTGTAGTGTAAAATACCCTGTAGTAAAAAACAACTACAGTATTGGGTTATTTGTTACCATAGCAACTGTAGAATCCCCTCAACAGATCAATTCAGCACTTTACTATAGTAGGGTTTAAAATCACTGTATAGCACATTTACAATAGCTTACTTGATCCTATAGAGATTTTTTTTTTTCATGTGGGAACTATAGTTAATGTGATAGCAAAATAAATTTATACTAACATTAATAAAAACAAAACATAAAACATAAAGGGCTATATGCGAAATTAATTTCTTACCAGTGAAACTGTAGAGTTTAACAGGACATGTCTTTCTCTTTAGTCCATAAACAAGCGGTTTCACAATGTTAGGCCTGTCAGAGCTATTCGAAATAAAAAATATAATATCTATAAGCAATTATTTAATCTAGAAGATTAAGAACTTAGTCTGATGATGCAAAGGCAATCTTTAGTTGTTAGGCAACTTTAGCAAATCTAACATGCTGATTTGCTGCTCAATTACTATAAAAAGCTTTCTTTCATGAATAAAAACATCGGAATAACAGACTTTATCTAAAATAGAAATATTTTGTAAGATTAAAATGTCATTATGATCACCTTTAATTAACTTACTTGAATGGTACAGCAGACTAATGGGGGTAGGCTATAGGGGACGATTTCGCATACAGCCTGTGTGATTTTGACACCCATGTTTTCGTATAAAAGACAACTGAGGGACTCAAATACAACAATAACAGTTATATTTAACATTAACATTGTGTTTCCTTGTTGAGCAAAGAATGCACTTAATGTTAAAGGAGCAGGGGTTACAAACTTTTCAATGGGATGAGCAGAATATAAGGTTTTCTCATGTTGTTTAAAGGTGTTTCTTTTTTTTTTTTTACTGCTCTTCAGTAGTTTTGTTTCCCACAAGACAAAATAGGCATTGTTGTAACCCAATAATTCATTTCAAAAAGCTGATTGTGCTGCCTTTTTGAGTACTGAAGATAGTTTGCAATTTTCCTCACAGAAACAAGTCGGATGTTTTGCGAATGTTCTTTTGAGAACACTACTTACCTTATTATTCCAAGTATTTAGATTACCTAAAGTTACCAAGCTTAAATAATGGAACCAAATACGTTACAAATTACTGTTTTGTTGTAAGTAAAAGTCTATTTTAAGCAATGCATTTTCAGTCAGATCTTCTGCGTCAGATCTGAGAAAACAGAAGAGACGGAAAGCGACAGGCCCAGATGGTGTTTCCCCAGCCTGTTTGAGAACCTGCGCGGACCAGCTGGCTCCTATTTTCACACAGATCTTCAACAGATCACTGGAACAGCGCAAAGTTCCATCTTGCTTCAAATGCTCCACCATCATCCCAATACCAAAGAAACCAAAGATCACAGGACTCAATGACTACAGACCTGTCGCCTTAAGATCTGTGGCCATGAAGACATTCGAAAGACTGGTGCTAGCATATCTGAAGGACATCACTGGACCTTTGCTGGACCCCCTGCAGTTTGCCTATAGAGCAAACCGGTCTGTGGATGATGCAGTCAACATGGGACTGCATTATACCCTACAACATCTGGACAAACCAGGGAACTACGCAAGGATACTGTTTGTGGACTTCAGTTCTGCCTTTAACACCATCGTCCCATCACTGCTCGAGAACAAACTGACCCAGCTGTCTGTCCCTAGCTCTGTCTGTCAATGGATCACCAGCTTTCTGACAGATAGACAACAGCTAGTCAGAATAGACAAAATCACATCCGACAGCTGCACCATGAGCACTGGTGCCCCCCAGGGATGTGTTCTCTCCCCACTGCTCTTCTCCCTGTACACCAACGACTGCACCGCAAAAAAACCCTCCATTAAGCTCTTGAAGTTTGCGGATGACACTACTGTTATCGGCCTCATCCGGAACGGTGACGAGTCTGCATACAGACAGGAAGTGGAGCGACTGGCTTTATGGTGCAGATACAACAACCTGGAGCTGAATACGCTCAAAACAGTGGAGATGATAGTGGACTTTAGGAGAAACCCCCCTGCACTCCCCCCTCTCACCATCATGAACAGCACTGTGGCTGCAGTAGAGTCATTCAGGTTCCTGGGCACCACCATCTCTCAGGATCTGAAGTGGGACATTCACATAGACTCTATGGTGAAGAAAGCCCAGCAGAGACTGTACTTCCTTCATCAGCTGAGGAAGTTCAACCTGCCACAGGAGCTGCTCGTACATATTTACTCAGCTGTCATCCAATCCATCCTCTGCACTTCAATCACCGTCTGGTTCAGCTCAGCTGCCAAAACTGACCTCCGTAGACAGAGAATAGTCCGGACTGCTGAACGAATCACTGGCACTGCCCTTCCTACACTTCAAGAACTGTACTCTTCCAGAGTGAGTAAAAGGGCTCGCAAAATCACTCTGGACGCCTCACACCCAGCACACTACCTGTTCGAACGGTTACCGTCTGGTCAGCGCTACAGAGCACCAAGCACAAAAACACCCAGACACAGGAAAAGCTTCTTTCCTCAGGCCATCTACCTCATGAACAGTTAAATATTCCCCTACTGTGCAATAAATGTGCATTTGTACACAGCACCTTACAACCTGTATATTTACAACATATCTGTACATACAATTCAACATCCAGATATTTTTTTTTACTTACTGCATCTCTGTTTAATGTTTAAAGTTTATCGCCTTTTTATTTTCTTATATTTAATTTTGTGTTGTCACTTGTCACTTTATGTACACTGGAAGCTTCTGTAGCCAAAACAAATTCCTTGTGTGTGTGAAGCACACTTGGCAATAAAACTGATTCTGATTTGTTCTGTAAGTATCCTTTCCAAAGCTGATTTACAGTACATCATGCACTAGAATCTTCTTTTTTGGACAAAATAAAATCCAAGTGTCCTCAAAAAATAATTGGCAATAAATATGTTTTTCTAATTATGCTATGGTAATTTTTTGATTTCCTTCACAAAGAAGCTATTGATTCCATTAAATATAATGTGAAACAGGATGTAACAATGCTTCTATAAGAGGTTTGCATTCATATATTCACAGAGTCCAAGTGTAACAGGAGTGACAGGGACCCTCATAGATGAAGAGTCTTGTCTAGGCCTTTTTTGTGTTATATGGGACTCATAAAAAAAAAAAAAAAAAAACCTTTGTTTTCGTAGCTTTTTTGTTTTCTGTACCAAACTCATTGGCCTGGTCTATAAAGATCTTAGCATGCTTTAGGAAGCCAGCCTGCATAAGATTAAGCTACTGACTTTCATATAAAGTGAAGCTACAATGTTAAAACAAATCTGTAATTTTACTGTTTATTTCCGGCAGCTGGGGTGCCGGAAAAAAACTGTAAAATAATGACCGTTAAATTACAGAAATTTACTGTAAAATAAAATAACGGCCATTAAATTACAGAAATTTACTGTAAAATAATGGCAATTAAATTACAGAAATTTACTGTAAAATAACGGACATTAAATTACAGAAATTTACTGTAAAATAACGCAGATTAAATTACAGAAATTTACTGTAAAATAACAGACATTAAATTACAGAAATTTACTGTAAAATAACGCAGATTAAATTACAGAAATTTACTGTAAAATAACAGACATTAAAT
>LR812521.1:3263788-3586288 GCA_903798195.1 Danio kyathit
CATTCGCGCGAAGCGCTTAATTCACGTCATTCGCGGCGCGCCATTCGCGTGTATCGCGCCGCAGGATGCCTATTCGCGCGTTGCCTTTGACTTAACATGTAAATCACTCGCGCTTGACGCTTCTTCCACGTCTGGTGTGAACGCAGCATTATACAAAGATCATGAAATGAAAAAAATTATTTTGAAGACACTTTAGACAAGTATACATACTTTTTTTAACTAGATACGAGACTGCACCGTAGCAATCGATTCCATGACCTTTGATCGTTTGCAAGATGACTGGGTCAAAGATAGGTCATATATATATACATACAGCGTCTGTGTAAGAGTGACTGTGTAAGAGTGATTTGTTCCTCGACTTTGATCATGTAAGAGAAAAAAATCCATATATACACAGCAGAATAAAAAAACAAGTACCAAAATGGCGCGCAATTTTGATTACATTAAAGATCTTCATATTTTAGCCATTATGAATTTGTTCACACCGCGGCGCCATTTGGTTTCTGTCCAGGGCGCTCAACTAACGTTATGACAAGGAATTCTTGTTTAAATTACTGCCGCAGCGCGTCATCTTAGGTTTATATTACATAACATTATGATAATAACGTAAACGTATAGATTGTGTCCGGTAAGAGATAACGTTACCTCGAGTGTCCGACGCGGAGGCTTTAAAGTGACAGTAACTTTTATACCAAAATGCAATACAAACATATTTAGGGTAAGTCTTTCGCTTAATATGTAACATATTATTAACAATTCTGCCAAAACACAAAAAACGCGCCAGATGCGTTAGCTTGCGCGGCTAAAGTTAATGTTAGAGGAGTTAACAATCACCCTTGTATTTTGAGTACGGAACATGGAGACATAATAAAAGTTTTAAAAATAACTTCTTGGACAACTAACACAAAATATTCTTAAGCAAAGTGGAGGCCATATTTACTATCGTAGAAGAATTTTACTTAAATTCACTCACCTGAGGCAGAGAGACGCATTATCCGACAGAGCTTTGGGAGCGATGGTTGAAAAAGAACGTCACTGCGCATGCGCGTGCCGAAGTTCACATCATAAATCCCGCAATCCAGAAATTTCAGCCACGTACTCACAAATGCTTATTTTATATTATCATCATGATAAATAAACTACATAAATACAGAAAACGTCGCCATTTGACTAGGCAAAAGTGCATTTTATTCCAATATACTGCTTAAATGTGTTTTAACACAGTCATTGTGTAAACAGTCAAGCACAATATTTACACACAATGTGTCTGTAGTAACACAAAATGTGTTACGAACTGTTTAACACATCATTTTTAAGAGTGCAGTTTTTTCCGGCACCCAAGCTGCCGGAAATAAACCAAAAATTACGGATTTTTTTACAGTGTACTAATGCTTTAGAAATGAATAAATTAACTTAATTAATGCTATATTAAAATACAGTACATTGTGACTTCACATTTATTTCAAGTTCAATGTGAAACAACCTAACATCTGAAATCAGATGTTCAAATTTTCCACAGTTCAGCTTCTTTTATGTTTCTAAAGTATTATTTTAGGGTATGATGAACCTTAGCTCATTTTCCCCCTCTTGATTTGTAAATATAATACCTACCAGGGCTTTACATTGACACCCGCCAAATGCGGGTAGATTTCAGCTCTGGCGGGTTAGAGAGACACCTCTACTAGCCACTTTGGCTAATTGGAAATCATTTTTAAATTGTAGTTTTCTTAAAAGCAGGGTTCGACAATAAGGATGACCCAATATTCGTGCAAATGCAGTCTTAGAATCGAGAAGCAGCACGACTGACATATATAATTGTGTTCGTGCGGGCAATATAAAAGCTGGTTGATTACCAAATGAGAGGATAATCACTTGCGCCAACAACTGATGTGATGCGCGCGACTGCTTAAAACAAGTGCGCACGTCTGTTTAAAACACGTGCGCGCGTCTGTTTCCTTGCTTAAACAAAGAAAGCTAAGAAAGAATTTATTTTTAGTGTGGTTAGATAAATTTGGTAAATCCTTTGAGCTCTGAAAAGTCATGTGAAATAAAAACTAATTGTAATATATGAAACCATGACCCATGTGCTCATGCTCACTGAGCAAGCTCATACACAAAAAGTGACATGCATGAGGAGCATGTGGGCATTCCACAATATCTAAATCTAGTAATTTTAGCATGTCAAAGTCAAATTTATGCATATAAAATATATTTTCCTAACAACAAAATTGTGGCTAGTGAAAATGGCGAGTGGCTAGTAATGTTGGAAAACTACTAGCCACACTGGCTGGTGATCAAAAAAGTTAATGTCAAGCCCTGATACCTACTATAATTAATGCAGCTGTTAATCAGCAACTGCATGCATTGGATGTACATGATCAAACACTTCTATGTGAAGCTGTTTTGACACAATCTACATTGTATAAGCACTATACAAATAAAGATGAATTGAATTGAATTTAATATTAAAAAAAGAACTCAATTTAAGTCTGAGCATTTCATTTAAATGCACAATTTTGCTATTATGGCATGCCATCGACTGATTCATAACAACAACAATGGATATAAATATATAAAATCTGTAATCTTAACGTGGCTTTGTGTATTATGGTGGCTATAATTGAGTCTCTCTTCCGTGTTTAGGATCCTACTTTCTGTTGATGACAGATTCAGATTTCCTCTACAAACTGGGCAATGAATTAAAGTAAACATTTAATTTCTTTATTCTCTACACTAACAGTATAATCCTGATTATCCACACATTAGTTTTTCACAGTTTCTCCATTAGATGGCACAAGTACACAGTTTTTGCCCAGTTAAGCAATGCCATGTAGTGTCATTAGTTGGCTTTTACAGTCACAGAAGTATTAAACTGATTGATATTAAAGTTAATAACAAATAGTTCATAAGACGTTTTTTTAGTTACTTGGGTTACTGAAATTTCATTAATTTCCAATCAAATGTATTTATAAAAAAAAAAAAAAAACTTTCATTCCTTAATGAGGCTGTAAATTCACAACCTTAAATGTGGAGATTGAGATTCTGTTGAGAAATCACTCTGTTTTCATTTCTGTTGTTGTTTTCTACACATTGTGTAAGACAAAGAATTACCTACAGTGGTTCAACCAAGGGTGACCGGGGGCACAGTAGGTTGTGCTGTCACCTCACAGCAAGAAGGTCGCTGGTTCAAGCCTCGGCTGGGTCAGTTGACATTTCTGTGTGGAGTTTGCATGTTCTCCCTGAGTTCGCGTGGGTTTCCTCCGGGTGCTCCGGTTCTGTGTGGAGTTTGCATGTTCTCCCTGAGTTCGCGTGGGTTTCCTCCAGGTGCTCCAAAGACACAAGTCCAAAAACATGCAGTACAGGTGAATTGGGTAAGCTAAATTGTCCATAGTGTATGAGTGTGAATGAGTGTATGGATGTTTCCCAAAGATGGGTTGCAGCTGGAAGGGCATCCGCTGCGTAAAACATGTACTGCATAAGTCGGTGATTCATTCTGCTGTGGCGACCCCAGATTAATAAAGGGACTAAGCCGAACAGAAAATGAATGAATGAATTAATGAATGGTTCAACCAAATGACAAAAAATAAAAAATAAATAAAATAAAATCAGAATAATAATTATCATTGTAAAAACTGTAAATTTCTAGAGAAAACCACCTTCTCCAATCTTACACTAACAACAGAAATAAGTGCAGTTAGAATAGACAAATATGTAAAATGACTACATTGTATTGCAATATGGAGCACTCAAGTGTTAGTGTTAAATCAAAAGTTATTCACAGAATATGTCTGTAAAATGGTTTAATTTGTTTATTATTGTAACACTCTAATTAGTTACAGGAGTGGAGCAGGAGCCCAATGAAGAGCCAGAAAGAAAAAGCAACAGTTACAATCTTTTTTTTTTATTTTTCCTTGACCATGGCACCAAAAACACATTTAATACATTCAAACTGACCAATAATCAAGATAAAGCTACACCCCAAGGTGTGACCAGATAACAGACCCCTGAAAACACACACCTCAGCCTACAGGCCCTGAGCTTTATTAACACTTTCTTTTGGGGTTTCCGCGGGACCTTTTAGTAAAAATGCAGATTTTGCAATAAAAATAAATGCATTAAATGTATTAGTGTATTGTAATACATGTAGAGTAAAACTCACAGATTAACTCGTCTAATATCCTCATTCTCTCTAATATACTGTGCTAATGGTTCTAAATATAATGCAAATAGTAGTGGTGGCCATGCAAAACCCTGCCATGAACCCCTTTCTAAAGTGAAAGATATTGATCATTATCCCTTGATTTTGATCCTTGCTAAGGGTTTATTACAGTATATAGGGACTGTATTGTTATTTATAATTGTATTATTAAAACCAAATGTAAGTGAATTCTTTGTAGAGTAAAATCTAATTAGGTGAATTTCCACCCGGAGGAAACCCACACCAACACGGGGAGAACATGCAAACTCCATACAGAAACACGAACTGACCCAGTCGAGACTCGAACCAGCGACCTTCTTGCTGTGAGGCGATCGTGCTACTCACTGCACCACTATGACACCCATAACACTTTACAATAGGAATATATTAATGTTAGTTAATTTATTTACTAACATGAACAATACATTTACTTCAGTATTTGGTCATATTTGTTACTGTAAATGCTGTTGTTCATTGTTCACAATAACTCACAGTGCATTAACTATTGTTAACAAGCATGAATTAGTATTTTAATAATGCATTAGTAAATGTTCAACTATGATTCATTATTCATGTACATGTATTGTTTATAATTAGTTCATGTTAGTAAATACATGAACTGATGAAACCTTATTTTAAAGGGTTATTTTTTTAATGATATAAGATGGGAGACAGAAATACATTTGTAAAGGGTCTAGGAAACTCTGGATGATTAAAGCATTGACAATGAATGTATCTGTATAAACTGAGGTTAGGGTTCCATGTGGGCACACATTAATCAATGGTCACACATTACGTCTGCTTTTGCTAACAGCTACACCAACAGCTCCACCAACAGCTACACCAACAGCTCCACCAACAGCTCCACCAACAGCTGCACCAATGACTACACTAAAAGCTGCACCAACAGGGCCACCAATAACTCCAAGAGCTCCACCAATACAAGCACCAACCACCTCACCAATAACTACAGAATTAAGTGCAAAAGCTACTCTTTGAAAATGGGACCGATGCTTTCTGTAAAATTGTTTAAATTCAGGGTTTCCACGTCGTCTTTCTACTTCATACGTGCCATGATGTTTTGGCTTAAACACTATCTCCTTTTTCTCTCTCTCTGTCTCTTGCCTTTGTTTCTCCTCTTGTAGTTTTCTCTCCTCTTCTTCTCTCTGCCTCCCCTCTTCTTCTTCTTTTCTGAATCTATGAGCATCTTCATACATCTGATTACTGTAGTGTCCTCCTCCATTCTGCTGTATCATTGAGTCAATCTTCTGCAGTAGATCCTCCACCTGCTCTCTGTTATTCACTTTATTGTTGAACACATGATATCTGCCTCCACACTGCTGGATTAGACATCTTAAAGCACTGTTCTCCTCTATCAGCTTCTCTAGAGACACTCCCTTCAGCTGATCTCCACGAGTGAAGAGAATGATGGAGTATTTCAACACCTCCTGACCAAACATAATCTTAATTAAGTCAGCGATCCGCTGCTCCTGTTCAGTGAATCTGTCATCTGCACGTAGGACAATGAGGAAAGCATGAGGTCCAGGACTGGAGAAATACACACTTCTGGCGATCTCCTTTAATAACTGCTTGAGTTTCATCTGAGTGTCGAAGAATCCAGGAGTGTCGACTACAGACACAGATCTGCCTGAAACATTACTGTGCTTCACTGAACATCTACTGGTTACTGATTTAGTGCTCAACTCAGAGATAAACTCTTTCTGTCCCAGGATTGTGTTTCCAGATGAACTTTTTCCAAAACCTGTTTTACCCAGAAGAACAATCCGTCTGAAGAGACTGGAGACTGAAGTGTCTGGTTCATTGTGAGCATTCACTTTGCTCTCAGGAATGTGTCTGGTCAGCCTCCCTCCATCTGGTAACATAAAAACACATGCAAGTTATTTATAAACCAGCCATTTAAATGGTTACAAGTTCCTGGGTGAAATGTATTAATCAAATCAGCAATTTTACAATTAACAGTCCTTAGATTTTATCTGTGAGGTTCTTGTGTGGTTAAAGCTGAGACAAAACAAAATTAATCAAAGACAAAGTTTGAAAATCTGAATTGGTAAACAATATACAATAAAACTATTTTAATGAAAGTTGTGTATATAGATAATAAACTTGATGCATGCATACACCCACATACACACGCACATACATATTAACTCCATCCTTGCATATACACACACATACATATAAATTTGCTGCATGAAAACACACCTATACATACTCGCATATACATACACGATCCTTGCATATACACCCACAATAACACTTCCACATACATATAAACCCGCTACATGAAAACACACCTGTACACAATCGCATATACATGTAAACTTGATCTGTGCATATGCGCCCCTAAACCCTCGAATATGAATATAAACTCGATGCATAAACACCCAAATAACACTCGTGCAAACATACAAAATTTCACAAAAGTATATACAATTAGTTGTGTACATATATGCAAGTGATTTCATGTGGATGTGCATGAATTTCTCAGTGTAAAAAGAATTCATTTCAGTTTAAAAGGAAGCAGTTTCATTTCAGTGCTGGTTCATGCGGGTTTGACCAACGTGACGAACAGAAACCATTTATGAGCATTTTTTTGTATATGCTGAATATTTAACAATCAAAACCATACCAAAATCTTGCAATTATGACATCCCCATCGTAAAAAACATAAAAAAAGAAGGGATAAATAGAAAAGAAGAGTTTAGTGTCATGCAACAGAATGAAGAACAAAAATGTAGTTCAACAGAATTTATTCTTTCAAAACGGCAGTCTCGTTTAGCAAAGCACACAGAGCTGGGTCTTCAAGAAGAACTCAACAAACCACCATTAAGGCCGAGAGAGAGAGAGAGAAAGGAGGTTGGCTGGATCCGTCTGCCCACCACTGCGATGCGGAGAATGTCAGACTCCCAGGCGCTGATGGTCTGAGCACAGTCACAAATGAGAGCACATACGGGGTGTAACAACGGACGAGACAGGACTGGACAAAACTGGACAGAAAGATGCGGATTAGTTCAGAGGTAGATGTACTGAGGACAATGCACAGAACAACAATAATCTGACAACAGAAGGAGTGAAAGGGGAAAAGATATAGGAACGCCAATAAGGGTAAAGCGAAAACAGGTGACTGGTGATCAGCGCTCGCGCTGATTGAAAGAGCTAACAGCTGAGAGCAGGACACAGAGAGGAAAGACTTAATGATCAAACCAGGTTCATGACATTTAGTTGAGTATATACAAAGTTGGGGTTGCTTGTCAACTTAAACGTCCTTCAAGGGGTTTCAAAATAAATGTTTAAATCAGCTGTAGGCGTGGCGCAGTGTGTAGCATGATCGCCTCACAGCAAGAAGGCCGCTGATTTGAGCCCTGGCTGGGTCAGTTGGCGTTTCTGTGTGTCAAGTAATCTTTGGCTGTGTTATATGATAAAATATTTCCAGTTTCAAACACTTTAAGACACAGAGAATAGACCAGTGGCACCCCCAGAAATTTTTCTTAGGGGTGGCCAGAAAAGGCTGCATTAAATCTTGGGGGTGGCACACAAAAAAAATTATGAATTCAGTGTAATGTTATATTTTTGTTTCTGGTAAATGAAATAATGTGGCTTTAATTTATTTAATTAAATACTCTTGAAACATTGCAATTTATTCCCCCCAAAAAATCAAGAAATTCAAATTCAGTAAAATAAAAAACATTGTTTTTAAACAAGTTTCATATATATAAATAACTTTTCAGTTGTTTTCACATACTTTTATTGTACAGCATATGCCGTGTCTAAAATTAATGAAGAATAATTAATTAATTAATTAATAAAACAAACAAATGAACAAAAGGCATTACTATATACGCACACACTCACTATACAGACTCTAATAATATCATTTATCCATATTCCTTTCTGAGCCACATTAATATTAAAACAGCTTTTTCTATTGATGTACCTTAGGGTAAATAATAAATTGCCATTGTTGTCTATATTGAAGGTGTGTGCGTGCTGTCAACGACGATCGGGGAGGGGGGTGGGGAAGTGAATCAGCTACGTTAGTGGCACCAATCAATCCACAATAATTTAGTGGCTGCTATTTATTTATTTATTGAAATATTGTCCTTTTACATAAGTACATTTAAATGAATAATGTCAACAGCAAAATCATATTGGGGTGGCTAGAGTTTACACAAAGGCGCCCCTGGAATAGACGTTGGATGTAGAATACATTTTATTTTAAAAACATTTATTAAACATCCTAAAGGTGCACCACACTAATCAAATAAAAAACATTTAAACAATAACTAACGCAAGCAGAAATGTAACTGTGATAAAAATAAGGAAAAACTTAAGCCTACTGTACTATTCACTCTTAACATAAATGTCACTATCAATCCCATTTTATCATGGCAACTAAAATAAAGTCTTAATAAATAAAGTAATCTGTTGTGGTAATACTGTAGTTGCTATGGTAACACAACATTCATTCATTCATTCATTTTCTTTACGGCTTAGTCCATTTATTAATCCGGGGTCGCCACAGCGGAATGAACCGCCAACTTATCCAGCACATTTTTACGCAGCGGATGCCCTTCCAGCTGCAACCCATCTCTAGGAAACATCCACACACACACTCATTCACACTCATACACTACACCGCATGTCTTTGGACTGTGGGGAAAACTGGAGCACCCGGAGGAAACCCAAGCGAACGCAGGGAGAACATGCAAACTCCACACAGAAATGCCAACTGACCCAGCCTTGAACCAGCGACCTTCTTGCTGTGAGGCAACAGCACTGCCCACTGCGCTGCCAGTAACACAACAAGTGTAATATAAACAAATTACCCAGTGCTGTTTTTTTTTACACTATAGGGTATATTATATTCCAATTCACCACTTAACTGTATTAAAACTACACTCTGTATTTCATTTTATCAGTTCACTATTCTTAATACTACAGTATGCTGAAGCATTCATTAACAAGTTGTAAATAATACTAGCCTAAAACATAGACAGTATACCTAACACTCAAAAACACTATAATTTATTATAGAATTTACCTTAACCTTTCAAGTTTTTCGTGTATTGTTAATAAATAGTGTAGCAATATATAAACCATATCAACATTATTGGGATAACCAATTTAACAGAATGATCTCTGGAGAGCAAAAGCAGAAATGGTATGAGGCACCAGTGTGGACAAAAGTCAAGCGAACGCATAGACTGAATACGCGCGCGAGAGACCGAATGTACGTGCCGCGGGCTCTAGAGACCGAATGTACGTGCCGCGGGCGCGAGAGACCGTATGTACGCGTGAGAGAGAACGAGTATTGGCACGGTCCAATGACTGTATAAACTAGGCTCGGTCTCTGCGTTCGCTTGACTTTTGTCCACTCCGGCGCCATATAGTCACGTTGGACGCTGTCGAATCAAAACATTCTACGGTGCTTGATTGGATGTCGTGCCGAATACGCACATGCTCTCTGTCACACACACGCACAGAAAGAGAGAGATCGCGAGCAGAGTGGTCCGTGTCAACATGCTTTTTATCTTTGGGCTTTTTATGGGAAGCAGCAAGTCTTCACAAGTCAATGGGCGCAAGTCCAAGTGAAAGTCCAAGTCATTTATGTTCAAGTCCAAGTCGAGTTGCAAGTCTTTTTATATTTTGTCAAGTCGAGTCTAAAGTCATCAAATTCATGACTCGAGTCTGACTCGAGTCCAAGTCACAATACTCGAGTCCACACCTCTGCTCTCACCAAAGATTTCACATCCTGTTTAGATAGTTTTGGACTTCAGCAATACATAGACTTTCCCACACATGATAAAGGTCATATTCTGGACTTGATCTGCTGTTCTGGTGTTACACCTGTTAACTGTAAAGCTGACTCCTTCCCTTTCTCTGATCACATGCTACTTTCATTTAGTGTAAATCTTCCACTTTATAAATGTAATCCTTCACGTCCAATAACATTCCGGAAAATTAAGGACATCAACTTGGACACTTTATCTTCTGCTATCAACAGCCTTCCCAGTACTGACTGTCTCTTTACGCCAGATGAACTGCTCTCTCACTAAAACAATAACCTTCATAACCTTTTAGATAATCATGCTCCACTAAAAACCAGGACTGTTTCATTTACTCTGTCTGCACCTTGGTTCACTCCTGCTCTTAAGACAATTAAAATCAAAAGGACGTCAGCTTGAAAGACTCTACAGGAAAACCAATCTCACTGTACACATGGACATATATGCAAATCACATTCATCACTATAAAGACTGTATTTCGGCAGCTAAATCCACTTACTATTCCAGTTTAATCAGTTCCAATGAAGGCAATTCTAAAGCCCTCTTCTCTCTCTTTACTAACATAACAAAACCCTCCATCTCACTTCCTCCAAACCTATATACTGTGGATTTCTGTAATAACTTAGCTTCATTTTTCTCTTCAAAAATTGAACACATTTATCAGCAAATTCTGTCCACTTCTGTTTTGAATCCACCTGTCCATGTTGGATTCACCCCTTCTCATTCATTCTCAGAATTTGTTCTACCCTCAGTAAGTGAAACATGTAGTCTTATTCTTAAATCCAAACCCTCTACCTGCAGGTTAGTCCCTCTACCTACTTCTCTTGTAAAGGCTATACTCCCTTCCCTGTCTCCTCTCATCACTGGCATAATTCACTCCTCTCTCACCACTGGGATTGTTCCTTCCTCTCTCAAAGTTGCTGCAGTTACTCCAATTTTAAAGAAACCTGGCTTAGATCTCAATAACTTTCGTCCTATTTCCAATCTTCCATTCATCTCCAAAATTCTTGAAAAAACTGTCGCTGCTCAACTTTACACCCATCTTTCCTGTAATAACTTATACGAACAATTCCAGTCTGGTTTTCGCCCACTCCATAGCACTGAAACAGCTCTCCTCAAAATCACTAATGACCTCCTCTTAGCAGCTGACTCTGGTTCACTATCCATTCTTCTTCTGCTTGATCTAAGTGCGGCTTTCGACACAATCTCACATAACATTCTTCTGGAAAGGCTTGCTTCTATTGGCATTGATAACACAACTCTCAGCTGGTTTCATTCATACCTCTCAGGTCGCACTCAGTTCATTCAATTCAAGTCTTTCACCTCATCATCAGTCCCCGTCACTACCGGTGTGCCCCAGGGTTCAGTTTTGGGTCCCTTGCTATTTATCATTTATCTTCTTCCACTTGGTTATATTTTCCGTAAACACCAAATTCATTTTCATTGCTACGCAGATGACACCCAGCTCTACCTATCAACCAAACCCAACCTCAAACTCCCACCTTCATCCCTTACTAATTGCTTTGCAGACATCAAATCCTGGTTCACCTCAAACTTCCTGAAATTAAATGACAATAAAACTGAACTTCTGCTTATAGATACACGATCCACTTTAAACAAATCACATAGCTTTTCTATTCCCACAGATGATTCTGTCATCACCCCCTCACCTCAGGTTAAGAGTCTGGGTGTCATTTTCGACAGCACCCTATCATTTACTGCACATGTTAATAATGTCACCCGGTCCGCTTATTTCCACCTTCGAAATATAAATTGCTTGTGTCCTTCCCTCACACCTCATTCAACTGCCATTCTTGTTCATAGTTTAGTCACATCCCGTTTAGATTACTGTAATTCCCTTCTGTTTGGCCTCCCTAATAAAACTCTTCATAAATTACAACTGGTACAAAACGCTGCAGCCCGTATTTTTACAAAAAACCCCTCTATCTGCCACATCACACCCATTCTACAACAGCTTCACTGGCTTCCCATATTTTTCAGAATTAATTATAAAATACTTCTCACTTTTAAAGCCATCCACAATCTTGCTCCTCCATACCTTACTAGTCTTGTTCATATCGCCACACCTTCTCGAACACTCAGGTCTTCTTCTTCCATTCACCTCAGACTGTTCCCTCTGTCCGCCTTGTCACCATGGGGAGCAGATCCTTCAGCCACTCTGCTCCTCAGCTTTGGAGTTCACTTCCTCCTGATCTCCGTAATTTAGACTCTCTTTCACAATTTAAATCCAAACTCAAAACACATCTGTTTAGAACAGCTTATTCTCTTTAACCCGACTGTGTTTTTAAAATTTGTTTTGTATTCTATTGACTTTTATTGTGTTTTTATTTGAACTAATTGTTCTTGCTGTCATGTACGGTGACCTTGAGTGTCATGAAAGGCGCCTTTAAATAAAATGCATTATTATTATTATTATTATTATTATAAGTAATGCACTTTTTTTAATACAACCCCAAATCAGAATAAGTTAAAACAATATGGAAAACACAAATAAGTAGTGATTTCCACATTTACTTGGCCTTGTATTTTATTGCAGACAATATAAACACAAAATATTTCATGTTTTATCTAGTCAACTTCATTTCATTTGTAAATATACATCCATTCCTGTCATTCAGACCTGCAACACAGTCCAAAAATAGTTGTGACAGGAGCAGTTTAGGGCTAGTAATCAGGTAAATTGGTAAAATAATGATGTGATGTGAAACAGGTAATGTCAACAGGTGACTGTAATTATGATTTGGTACAAAAGTAGCATCCAAGAAAGGTCTAGTCCTTTAGGTCCAAAGAAGGGCTGGCTGACCAGTTTGCCAACAAATATGTGAGAAAATGATTGAAATGTTTAAACACAATGTTCCTCAGAGAAAGATATTAAGACATTTAGATATTTCACCTTCAACAGTGCAGAGCATCATTAAAAGACTGAAGGAATCTGGAGGAATTTCAGTGCGTAAAGGACAAGAGCGCAAGCCTAATCTGAACAACCGTGATCTCTGATCTCTCAGGCGGTGCTGCATCAAGAATCCTTATTCATCTATAAATATAATCACATGGGCTCAGAACTACTGCGGCAAACCTTTGTCAAGTACCACAATACATAGTTACATCCACAAATGCTAGTGAAAACTGTACTGTACTGTGCCAAACGGAAGCCCTATGTTAACAGTGTTCAGAAGCACCGTCAACTTCTCTGGGATTGGAGGCTTCTGGGATGGACCATCCCATGGACCATGGATGGAAACCTGTACTGTGCTCAGATGAATCAGTATTTCAGGTTTCTGTATTCAGTATTCTGGACTAAAGAAGAAAAGGACCATTCAGACTGTTTTTTTAGCAACAAGTCCAAAAGTCAGGGTCTGTGATGGTATGGGGTTGTGTCAGTGGCTCTCTAGCATTGACAGACAAGTCGAGCCACTAGTTGCCAAGTCTAATGCAGCAGCATGTTTACATACTCTCAGCACAAAGCATTCTTGTTCAAGCCTTTTTCATTTTACAGTACAGACAAGACTAAACTCTGATAAATCATTTTTTTAGATTGTGTGTAAAAGTTAAAACTGTTTTATCTTGACACAGTGGCGCTCATTCGTGTCAGTTCTACTGCAGTGGACCGATCACAGAAAGGCTGTGACAAAGGAGACTATCACTGGCCTGTGGCAGAACTGCTCATACAAACTGCATAGCACACACACCTAAAAACATACCTTTACAGTCAGCCAATCACAAAGTGCACACTGGAGTTGTGCTGCTGCCGGAGCTTATACATACACACATACACACGCATTTCACATCAACAATTCCTGCTACACTACATTTCACACAACATACATAACATCGAAGCATACATTTACTTATGTGTGTGTGAAATTGTGTTTGTGTTCATTCGTCTCGTCTGTCAGTCTTCCGAGTTGCACCATGACAACTACAGGACGCAAAAGAGGCCAAAAGACGTGCACTGCACATGTGCAGATTGGTTGTCCAGCTGGGGGAATCTACTGTATGCGTTTTATGTAAGGAGATGAAGAGACTGTGGGTTAAGCATTACTTACACTGTTTGCTCTAATGGCATCACAGGGGTTCCAACAAAACTCAGGTGAATGTTGAGAAAGCCAGGGTTGTAGGGTTTTGACTGGGGCACAGAACCTCACCTTTCTGCGTCTAAGTTGCAGACTGTAATTGTGGAGAATCCTTGATGTAATAGCCGATCTGCAGTGAAGAGTGCTCTGGTACCTGTGCAGAAGACCTTGGAAATGGTATTAGAAAAATGGGTATAATTTTGAATTCAAGAGTTCACACTTAGATATTGCTTGATGCTATTAGCAGGTTTGGCATTCTGTCCCGGGAGAGAACCCTGAGCTCGAAGATAATTGAGCCCAGGGCTCCCGCCTGGTCGATTGAGCATGTAAGGGGAGGACGAGATCAGGTAGTTCTCGAGATCTCCCCAAAATGCATAGTGACTCGGGACAGCAGCCGTGTATTCGAAGAGACTCCCCAAAAGCCTAGAAATGCTATATCCAGCTGCTGGATATAGAGTTTTTTTGAGAAAGGGAAAGTAAAGAGGGTTCCTGCGGGAGCAAAGGGTGACACAGACTCCTGAGGGAACCCGAGCAGGGTTGGCGTGGGCAATGAGTACTCCTGCGGGAGTAGAGACTCGGGTAGACCCCCGTCAGACCAGAGTCAGAGCCATGGGGTGGGCGGGGATCCTGCTGGAGTCAGAAAAAGGGGAGGGGAAGGTGAAGACTCCGACTGGATAGGGGGGTGAATGGGGCAAGGACTCAAGGAACACTCCTAAAGGAGATAGAGCTGGGAAGTGGCAGCACTATATATATATATATATATATATATATATATATATATAAATAATGGGGAAAACTAGGGCCTGGAGGGGGTGTTTTTAAAGACTCCTTCGGGAGTCGAAGCTCGTGGGCACTCCTGTGGGAGTTAGAGCTGAATGTGCCTTCTCCAGCTGGGATCGGGAAAGAGGAAGGGCAGGTGGAGGTCCCAGCTGAAGGGTAAGTGGCAGTTGGGCGATGACCCCTGCGGGGGTCGGGTGCTCGGGACCACTCCTGCGGGAGCTAGAGCTTGGGAGTGACGGCACTATATATTTATATGCGTGGGTGCATATAGATGTTCATATATATAATAAATTGTAAATAAATGAAAATAGAAAAATATGAAATAAATGCATAAGTAACATATATTTAAGCTAGGGCCGGGGAGGGGCGATGACGTGACTCATGCTCGTGTCACAACTCGGGTTGGGTAGAGCTATATTGGCCAGCTCCAGTAGGAGTCGGGGAATATGAGGGGGCGGTGGAGACTCCTGCTGGAGGGTGACGGGCGAAGTCGGTGCTCTGGGGATGTTCCTGTGGGAACAAGAGCGTGAGGGTGGCAGCACTATATATAAATCTATATTTATATACGTGGGTGCATATATATATATATAAATTTATATAAATCAACAAAAGAGAGAAAATAAATGAGACTATATTATATAACATTATTAGTAATGATATATAATATAAAAAGCTAGGGCCGGGGGAGGGGCAGTGAGATGACACCTGCAGGAGTCAAGGCTCGGGGTAAAACAGTCCTGCGGGAATCAGAGCCGTGGGGGGGGCAGGGTCCTACAGGAGTCGGGGATAGAGGAGGGGGTAGTGAAGACTCCTGCGGCAGCGGGCTGGGGGGGTGGCGTGGGCGGGATGAACTCCTGCGGGAGTTAGGTGAGTGATTAGGAGAGAAAGCTGAGTGATACTCAGAGCTGGAAGGAAGAAGCTTAAATGGCTGGGTCATGCCCGCGCCCTTGGTAAGTTGATGTGGCTGGCTCGTGCCCCTGCCCTTTGGAAACTGACGTGGCTGGGTCGTGCCCTCGCCCTTGAGAGGTTGGGTTGAGCCCGTGCATTTAGGAGCTGTAATCAGAGTGTCTGGTGGTGAGGGTCTTCTGGCTTCTTTGAGATGGCTGTTGCTAAGGCAAATATTTAGAATTTGAAGGCGTCGGAGGACCACCTTCCTAGTGTTGTATGTGCTGTTGTGATAGCCTTTGTGTGTTGCTGTGGTTGCAGTTCTGATTCTAAATGAGTGACTAGTGAATGATTCTGGTGGGGAGCCTGAATGGTGGAGGACTGCTTTGAGGTGCTTTTGGGACCTAAAACGTGTTACTGGGTGGTTTGTGTCATCTATAAAAAAGGGGGAGAGGGTACTTAAGCTTATTACTGTAATTTCGGAACATCTGAGAAACTCCCAAAGGCAAGAGTAAACGTTGCATCTACTGTAAAGCATGGTCTGTATGAAAAGATAGGTAGCTGTTCCTGAATGTGGAAATGCATATGGAAAGTATGTTGTGTATAATAGGCAGCCTATAGTCTGGGGGGGGGGGGGGGGACTTTTCGGATGCCTTAGTAAAAAGGCTGGTATATAAATCAGATGTGGAACCAAACGTTAGCTTATATAGCTTTGATAACCGTGGATGGATGTGTTTGTGAATGGAGATAAGTGATGAATAAACTGATTATAAGTGGGGAAATTAGGGAATGAAGTGTTGTACGGGGAATGAAAATGTTTGGAAGTTTTCTGTGCAGTGAGGAATTGTGATGTTCTAGGTGTTATTTCTTAAAATATAAACATATATGGATGATGATTCGAATTGTGTATGTGGAGATTATGGGGATATCATCTCCTAGGGAGGGATGGGGGTCGGATGCGGCTCTACTTCTGGTACCGGTTTCTGGAAATAAAGGCGAGAGAGAGAGAGAGAGTCAGCAATTTAGTTATGAAACCAGCAACGTACAACAGTTATAATGAATTGTTATTTGGCTGAAGTCCAAATAAAGTGATGGAGAAGCAGTATTAGAGCGGGAGAATAATAATGCCATTATTAATGCAGTAAACAACGGCTTAGTTGTAGCAGTGAACGAGAATCTTGGAGGCGGGCCGTTCATTTCTCCGCTATTCACCTTATTCTCCGCGTATGAGTGGGCGCAGCCATGTGAATCATTTTGGCTTGAGACTTCCGGTCTCATTCACTTCCATTCATTTTTAGACGTTAAAAACAGCTCATTTTGTTACAAACTGATATTTCTTATTATATGATTCTATTTTGACTGTATAGTCATGAAAACATGTTTGTAGAGCAAGTAGTTTGACCGTTTTCTGACGTTTATTATTCCTAGTCATTTCTCCCATAGGCGACTGAATCGGAAGTTCTAAAACAATCGCGAAAATGCACGCACTTACGCATTGGGAATAAGGTGAATATGGACCGTCAGTAGCGAGCCGGAAACCATAGTAATGTGCCCCGAAGTCTGCGGCGGGGGTGGCGTCTGTGTAAATGTGGATATCTACTGGGGATGGAATTAAATAGTTGTAAAATGAGCAGCTGTTCCATGGCTTAAGGAAGCGTCAGCCAATCAGATCTCTGTATGCAAATGACAGTGGCCTATTACTGACTCGTTTCATTGGCTGACGCTGCTATGACGGTTGTGTCAGCCCCAACTTCAGACACCCCCTCTGTCAAGCGTTGACGCTGAAGCCCCGTGTGAATGGGGCGTAAAGCAGGTTGCGCGTCAGAAGCGCCGCTCAGCGACGCACATCGTAACGCCATGCATTTAGAATTCTAAACATGGATTTTCAGGGTACACGTGCCTGCGCCGCGAGTCGGAGGCTGTCTGCAGCGCTCGGCCGCGGCTCAGGACACTGTTCGTATTCTGCCATGCCACAGAGCGCTATAAGTCTCCGTTTCAAGTAACATGTGAAGGTGTGTGTCTGGTGTTCAATGCTATCGATAGTCATGTGCGCGCCATGGCGCGGCGCATCCATAGCGTGACACCCCTCAGGCCGGGTTTGTTACTGCCAAGATCGGATAAAGAAACATTCTCATCTTATCCCGATGCTGAGCGGAGTTCTGTGACTGTTATTGGTTGGAGATGAGAGACGTGTGATGAAGCTGGAAGAGGTAAGTGGCGTTTAAAGTAAATTGGGGCGTTGAGTTCTGGCTGGAGTGGAGCGGATAGGCCTTTAGCCTCTTGCTAGAGCCTCGGTCTTGAGCCGATTTCCAGGCTGAGTTGGGTGTTTGTTGGACAGGGCTGGTGATTCAGGGAGAGTAGAGCTTTCTTTCTGTCCGAGGCTGCGCTGTTGCTGTTGATGTGTTTGCCGCCGCTGTTGTTGTTGTTGTTGATGGTAATGGTGGTGGTATAATGCTGGAGTAAGTTGGAGGTTGGTTTGTCCATGAGTAGCTTTCGGAGGAGCTGGAGCAGACCCCGTTAGCTTCTTCGGAATACGAAGATAAGGGAGTAAATTTTGCTAGGCTACTTATAGTAAGTTTGAATTCATCTGATTGGCTAACTAATGATTGTAGATGAGAGACCAGCTGCAGTCAATCATATCACGTGCTCCTCTTGAAATGAGTTTGTGAAACTTCACTTTTTGCATTGTTGGCATTCTTTTAAATCTAGCCCATGGCAGAGCCTTTCTGGTCAGCGAAGAGATCAGGAAAGCGACCCTAGAGCACTTCATAGGGAATTTAGAGAGTTGCATCTCAATGAAGAGATTAACTTGAAGAAACAGTCATTACACTCAGCAGAGTAAGAAGTAAGAAGTGACATGGGACTTACAGAAGCAGTGGTGGTGAGTGCAGGAGCTGAAAGGGACACTTTGAGAGTGTTAACCAGTTCAGTAAAAGGGTTCAGGAGTGAAGGGGGTAGCTTGTCCATGGTGATGCAGTTAAACTTGACTTAGGATAGGAGACTTGTGAAAAACCAGGATGTTTATTGAAGATGACATGTAGTTCAGGCAGTGTTATAGAAAGTCTTTGCTGATCTCAGATGAACGATGATTAACAGGATGTGGAACATGAAACCAGGGCGGCAACAAAAATGCTGGGCTGTTTGTCCAATCAATGACTGGGACACCACAAATATGCAATTATAAAGTTAGCCTGGGAGTTGTGAATGCACAGTGTGAAATGTCTGTGAATAAATACCTAAGACTTTTCGTTAACCCCAGGTATAGTATAAGAAGTGTGAAACTTCTGTTTATGCAAGGTTTAGGATGACCCAGGGTTAACAATTTAAAGTGTGAAAAGCCATTTGCAGGAAACGTAACAAGATTAACAGGGTTTCTACAGGTTCATCAAGTCAAATTTAAGACTTTGTAATACCTTTTAAGACAATTACAAAAGGAAATTGAAGACATACACTAGGCTAAATGCTAAAGGATTTTTCTAATGGCCCAGTTAAAACATTTAAATAACCAATAAAAACAAATGTTATTGTAAAAAAGTTACATTAATAAATAAACTTTTGTTAAAACTTTTTCAATTCGACGGGCGTTAGCCCAATTGGGTAGCTTTACATGGACATAGGAAAATGAAGACCTGTTTAAAATGATTTAAGTCCTGCAACACAATTTTTCAGTGAATTTAAGACTTTTTAAGGCCTAAAATTTTGTTTTGAATTTAGGAATTTTTAAGACCCTGCAGATACCCTGATTAAGATTCACAAATTTTAAATAAAAATAAATCAGTGAAGTATTTTTTATTTACTCACTCATTTTTTACAATACTCACCCTTGTCTTTCAATACCATCTGGAGAATGTTCACCAGCAGTAATCTAGCCTGGTCAGTTGATCCTGTTATCTTGTTGTTGAACACATGGTATCTGTGCTCATATTTCTGCACGAGTGTCTTCAGTTCTTCTGTATCCTCTATGAACTCCTGTATTGTCATGTTTTCTTCCTCCAGTTCGTCTCCTTTGGTAAACAGAATCCAAGTTTTCTCCTGCCGGTTTTTTCCAAGCAGCTCTTCAATCTTCTCCACAGTTTTTCTGTCTTCTTCAGTGAATCTGTCAGCTCTGATGACCAGCAGAAATGCAGAAATAACTGATTCACATTTCTGGAAGACCTGTACATTGATCATCTGCTCAATCTCTTCTTTGTCTGTGTTTAATAATGCTGGTGTGTCATAAACAGTGACTGGAAACCCATCTACATCTCCAGATTCAACAGCAACATCTTGAGTGACAGATTTTGAGCTCTTCTTAGAGATGAAAGCTTGCCTTCCCAGTATTGTGTTTCCAGATGCACTCTTCCCAGCTTGCTTATTCCCCAGTAAAACAAAGCTGAATTGCGCATTTGGTTCAGTTTCAGATGTGCGACCTACAACAAAATCATTATAATCTGTAAGAATCTATAATATATGACATGTGACAACATTTGAAATAGACGTCAGAGAAACAACATGTTTACCCCTTCTGTTTTCCATCTCTTCTCGCTGTCGTAATGGTGTGTTGTACATTTCTCCAGGCTGCTGTTGATTTTCATTAACCATATGCTCAATCTTGTTCATCAGTTCTCTCATCTCTGACTGGTTGTTCATCATCTTATTGCAGGTGTGGTATCGTCTTCCACATTTCTCCAGCAGCTGCTCCAGAACTGGATTATTCTTCAGATCATCTATAATGGCACATTCTTCTTCTGTCTCGTAGGTGAAAAGAATCAGCACAAACTGAAGAACTCTGTCACCAAACACTCTCTGAAGCCATTCAAGACCCATCTTATCAGCATCTGTCAGCCGGCCCAGTCGCACAATAAAGATGAAGGCGTGGATTTCAGTTTCATTCACCAGCTCATCAACAAGATGATCCACATTTTCACCCTCATGTAAATCTATCATGTTGATCACTGAGATGTGATGCTCTGATATATTCCTCTCAACAGGAACAATGCTGGACACTACTGCATTTTCAGCTTTAAGTTGTTTTTCTCCCAGCAGAATATTTTCATGTCCAAACTGCACTGCTGAAGAGTTTCCAGTTAATACAATGGTCATATGAGGAATAATGTTATCTACAATAAAAAAACAAAACAAAACTGTTGTTAATCAAAACCACATACCAAAATAAAAGTTTTATTATAAGCAATGACATGTTTATGTTTTATTACCCAAGCTGCTGTCTGACGAATCAGAGTCATATTGTTCATGCGCTCCACAGTCTACGCTTAGGGATGTGTCCATGGTCAAACTGTTTCAGTCTGTTTGTTTATATCACTGAAAAAAAGGAATCAAATATTTAGTAGGCCAAGTCTCTGTAGCCGATGTCTGTGTTGTGTTTTTTCCTCTTAATAATCAGGGGTGCGTTTCCCAAACAATGACGTAACTTGTGGCTGAACTATCATAGTATGATGTATAGTTTGGGGAAAGAACGATGTAGTGACGAGTGTTTCCCAAAACCGGTAGTTTCTCGGTCTCAGATCTATCATTTGAATCACGTTAGTTATAACGTAAAACGCCCTTAATGATGCTCTAAACGGGGTGGAGAAACTTCTATAGAGAACAACTCCATAATTTATTTGTGCAAATTATATTGTTTTACATGCATACGCATACAAAAAAAATCCAATATTTTGGTAAAAACATGCACTCGCTTTCCATATTAATTGAAATATACGTAAATGGCATATATAGGGCTAAAATCACTTACAAATACTAACACGTATTCTAATATCATATATAAATCATATAAATGAATAAATAACCAGGCTATTTGTTAATAAATTAAATTTAATATTTACTATTATTAGGAAATTTAAAAAATCCTACTTTGATAATAATATTAATGATGATGATGATGATGATGATGATGATGATTATTATTAAGTAGGATATTGTTTATTTATTTTTTTAAAAGTCTACTTTTACAATTTGACATGTAAACCTCTGCAGAAATGTTCTAACCAACAGGCCCATGTCATATACAGTACAGATACTTAATAAATAACCCACTATAAATTAAAAACATTAATGTATGCTACGTTTTTTGTTTTCACAAGCTTTGGAGACGTAACGTAAATTCCACTTGTAAATAATAGGTCACCTATAGCTTTTGTCATGAGCAACGGTTGTGTTCGAAATGCAATCAATGTTTTCAAAGTGCACTGTGAAGGGAGCGCAACAGTAAACATGAAGATCGCTAAAACTGAACTGTAAAAATACTTAGCAAATTACACCTAAGAGAGATGAGCTTAACTGTTTTTTTTTTTTTTTTTAATCATTCCAGATTTAAATGTTAGAATGTTTTAAATGAATAGGGCATAGGGGGGATAAGTGGGAATAGAACACAGCAGGAACTATGTTTAACTACAGCTCCAGAGGTGAGGGAAACACCAAATCAACAAATTATGCTTGTAACGACAGAACTTGCGTCCTTAATTTCTCTAATTATGGTTTTCGGAAACCCACCCTTGATGGACACCAGTTGATATGTTTTGGGTTTTAATCTGATAACACAAAGCACATATTTTACAGTGTGTCTTCACCTTGACTTTCTGTTAAAAGAAAAGGGCGCAGCATTCAACACTCACATGCATCCATGCCAAGTAAAAACATAAAAATAATGAAATATATGTGGACAATAAAGTTAGAAATATTAAACATGAAAAATAACTTTTTTTTTTTAAGTATTTTTAAAGCCTCTTTCACACCGCATGCACAATCAGAGCTGAATCTTAATAAAATTAATAGATTAAAAATTAAGATTAATAGAAGCTTAGCAGAAACCCATCTCTCCATTGTGCAATCAGTGCAAAAAGGGAAGATGGGAGAGCAAAACAGGAAATTAAAACTTAAGCTTCCTTAGCACTTCAGATATACTTAATAAACATTTTGCGTAATACTATAAGTGAAATACATATGAAATTGACATATCGCAGATGAAACACAACTACATCCCATACCTGTTACGTCTCCAACCCCAAAATATGTGGATATTATTCAGATGTACACAAATCAATATTCATTCATTTTCTTTTCAGCTTAGTTCCTTTATTCATCAGGGGTCACCACAGTGGAATGAACCACCAACTATTCCAGCACATGTTTTACGCAGCGGATGCCCTTCCAGCTGCAACCCATCACTGGGAAACACCCATACACACTCATTCACACACACACACACACACACTCATACACTACATCTAATTTAGTTCATCAATTCTCCTATAGGTTCCCAGAGATGGGTTGCGGCTGGAAGGGCATCCGCTGCGTAAAAATCGTGCTGGATAAGTTGGTGGTTCATTCAGCTGTGGCGACCCCGCAAGGGACAAAGCCGACAAGAAAATGAATGAATGAATGAATTCTCCTATAGTGCATGTGTTTGGACGGTGGGGGAAATCGGAGGAAACCCACGCCAACACGGGGAGAACATGCAAACTCTACACAGAAATGCCAACTGACCCAGCCGGGACTCGAACCAACGACCTTCTTGCCGTGAGGTGACAGTGCCACGCCGCCAAAATCAATATTCATTTAAATATAAATATCTCGACAGTTTAAACGAAGTACCTTGAGATGTGCATATTAATTTAATATTAGTTGAATTTAATCTTTGCAATCATCTCTCTGAG
Organism: Danio kyathit; assembly: GCA_903798195.1. Taxonomy (NCBI): domain Eukaryota; kingdom Metazoa; phylum Chordata; class Actinopteri; order Cypriniformes; family Danionidae; genus Danio; species Danio kyathit. Next base: position 3,287,208 of record LR812521.1, read on the forward strand.
CAGGAGCAGGCCATGTACATGCTGTGGCATAGTTTATAGAGATGTAACGAATCACTACGAGCTGGTTAAAATCCTGATATGCATTTTGATTATCAAGTTTCAGCAGATGTCTCGATGAGTGTGTTAGTTGGTACAATTCACTAATCACATTTGCTGATGAACACAGCACAGTCACTCGCCTCATAGAACTGAACTATCATGTTCTGGAAATACATATATAACTCATACAAGAGTACATTTCTGGGTTTACCTGCAAGAAACTATGTATAGATATATAATTAATTTATAAAATCTTGTTTTAAACTCCTTATGTAAATGTGAAATTTGCAGATACATTTTTATTTTAAATGCATAACAATGTTTACAATTTAGCAGTGTCTGAAATGCTTCTAAATATATGATTACTGAAACTATTATTACAATAACAACTTGCCAAAACAGTGTAACCTTTGACAAAATGTGTGAAATGCTTCTGTGACAATAGTTTCTATTATATAAACAAATATTAATGCCTACTAGGAGTTAGTTTTACTGAGTATTATATTGACTTTACTGAGTGTAGTCTTAGTTACTAAAATAGTTTTAGCACATTTATCAGTAAACTAACACAGTTCTTTCAACAACCCCACTTCTCTGTTGTTGTTGAGCTATTTAACAGACATTTAGTGAAACACAAACAAGATCTGACTTAATATTTTTCAGAATGACAACATGGAGTAAATATCGGAATAAAAAGCACATTAAGGTTTGTATAGCCCAGTGCAAAACACAGTATTGAAAAATACACAAATAGTCTAAACATTGACGTCAAAATATAGGTTGTTTACATTTATTAATTTATCCAAAGCGACTTACAATTGAGAATAATAGAAACACGTCAAATAACTAGAGAGCAGAAATACATAGATGCCACGACAAGTCTTAGTTTGCCAGTGTGTGAACAAACAAGCAGGACAAATAGATTGTGCATGCAAAAACTATGAAACAGTTAATTAAAGACAATAAAAATAGCGTACACAGTGTGTTTTATCCTTACAAAATTTTACTGTACCATCATGTCTAGTTAGTCGCGTTTATTCTCGTACCTACATTACGTTTAGTTGTTTTTAGGTCTTTTACCAATTAAAGCAAACACGTCTAAAAATTGCAAGAATAATAAAATAACAGATCGTTTAAGTAGCATTATATTATACTATAGGTAATGAGCGAGAGACTAAATTATATTTCACGGCAAAAAACACCATGCAAACATGATGCATGGCTAAAATCAGAGGAGGCATGAAGCCTAATTCATGTGAAATAATAATAATAATAATAATAATAATAATAATAATGAGACACAGTGCTCCTAGAGAAATCATCAATTGCTGTTTTGTTCTGTTTTTTTGAAGTATGTTAAGATTTTCTAAACGTTATCTGGTGGCAACATAATTAAAAAAAAAAAAACATCTGGTGAAGTAATAATATTTTAAGCAATTGTTTGTCAATTAAATCGTGCTTAATGATCATTAAGTGTTTCCAGTGTTTAACATGAAACAGGAGACAGACTTAAGTCAGTCCGGCAGTTCATGTTGGAAATTGTTATATATTAATATACAATTATGTTTAAGTATACGGTGGCTATTTATTTCTTTCCCATTCTTTTCTAGTTTGCAGAGGTACTTATAATAATAACAACATAAAATGTTCAAATGGTTCCCAGAGATGGGTTGCGGCTGGAAGGGCATCCGCTGCGTAAAATCGTGCTGGATAAGTTGGCGGTTCATTCCGCTGTGGCGACCCCGCAAGGGACAAAGCCGACAAGAAAATGAATGAATGAATGAAAATGTTCAAATGCATTAAGTTTATCTGTTCAGTATAGTTAGTATTATGTAGCATTCATTAAAGTTATCTAATTCTCTAATAAATACAGTATAACACACGACTATCGTTTGGTTCAAACACTAATATTTACTGTAAATTACTTAATTCTTTATGTTTGCTATATTTCTTCATTATTACAGACTGTGAGCCCAATCATTTAATCGTGGGGCTGATGCAGTAACAGCGCCACCCCCTGGACATAAACAGTGGCACATGGATTAAAAGTGAAAGTGAAAGTACAATCCTGATGTTTTAATATCAATTGACAAAATGAATTGAACAATCTTAAGAGACGTCGTGTGACTTAACTAAGCAAAGTTTTCTCTCAAACAGGCAGTGGAATATTTTATAGACTTTTTCTAAGATCACAAAATGTTATATAATATGTTTTAGCTGAGCTGTAAGACCTGTAAAACAGCTCATCTGTAAATACATAAATATAATTTAAAAAAAAGCAATTTGATACCCGTTAAATTATTATTTTGTGACATTTAATTCTATTAAACATTAAAACACATAAAAGAGAAACTACAATACAACCATTAGCTCCAATAAACGGTGATGTTCATAGATCACACTTGTTGGATCTCTAGAGAAACCTTCATGTTGCTATTATCATGGTGAGCGTTACATAGCAAATATAATACTTTGTAGATTTACTGAGATATCTGCATATCAAGTTACATATTAATAACTGCACTCAGTTTCATGGCTGGGTTTGTCTTTAGTTCGATCACATTTATTAATTTTCAGAATTACACATGAAATCCACCTATAGATATCATATATTAATCTCTAACAAAACTGCATCAACGTTTGCACAGTTTCAAAAACAAACCTTTTGTAAACTTTAAATAATCCTTATAATAGATTTATATAACCCTCTGAGTTACTTTATTCTTCCTGTTTTAATACTGCATACAATCTGAACTGAGTAAATCTGCCTAGCAGTTGTTGAACAGTTATGGACCAGGAATTGTGAATGGTCAAACATTTCAAGCTCCGCCCATGCTGTGCTCAGAGTGGGTGTGTGAGCTCGCAGTGGGAAATGTGTGGAGCTGCTTCTGAGAAAGGAGTTCTTGAAAGAAGAAAGGGTTTGTTGTGCACTGTGACTGCAAACTAACATGGAAAGACCACATAAAGCATAACGTTTATAAATGTGAAAAAGCTGAACCGGAATGGGGAGCAATTATTACAGCTTTGAAATATATTTATATTGCACTAATAAGGTTAAAAAGTAGATTATGGTTGTATTGTCATGAGTCAGGTTTGATCTAATCATTTTCTGTTCACTTCAGCGGTTCCCTCTCACAATTAGCATTGGCGCACATGCATTGCTCACCTGTTTCTATTTTGGATCTGATCCGCCTCTCTACTTATACCTGTCTTGTTGTTTCACACTTTGTCAGATTATTGTGTTCATTAAAGCTACAGACGCTCTCTCAATACCACTTACTATCTCTAGTCCAGTTCAGTCCAGTTATTTGTTTTTCTTATTTATCTTTATTTTTGCTTACCTGTGATCTGCGCAGTCTCCTCACTGTTGATATCCAGCTCCTCACCTGCGCTCGCCAGCTCTAGCCCTCGCTCCGCTCCGAGGGAGCCGAGGCGGATTTTCTGTTGCCCGTCTACCAACCTGCATTCTCCCACGGGTGGTCGAAGACTGGCAGCTGCCTTTGTTCATCGTTATATTGAATAAACTCTCTGTTTGAACAGCATCCTCTCTGTTTTCTATCCGAGCTTGACATGTATAGTATAGATGAAAATTCATTATGAAAATTATAGCTACGTAAAGCAACTTGGAGCAAATATTTGTGATAATTTAAGAAGTCACTGTTGATAAATGGAGATGGAAAAAAAATTATAATTTCTCAAGAGCAGAACTTTTTTGATATGTTGAGGGTGCTCAGTGTCAATCACACGCTAAACGCCCATACATGGAGATTTACATTAACGTATGTTCTACAGTAAACATCTGGTATATTCCCTTATATGAAACAAGTTCAACACACAAGGCACACACGGACAGCAAACATCACAATATTCACTTAAAATAGATACAATAATTTGCCAATTTAATTACTTTACTAGTATCAAGAACGTGAAGTTTGACAGAAATCAATTATAAAAATGATTATAGCAATAATCATAAAATATTAATCTAAATATAATATAATATATATATATATATATATATATATATATATATATATATATATATATATATATATATATATATATATATATATATATCTTAATATAAAATCATAAAATGATATTCTCTTTAATAAAATAAATGTTCATTATTTATATATTTATTTAGTATGGTGATTATGTAATGTCTTTAATTTGCCTTTTTTCCTGGCACATTTACATTTACACACAACTTTATTTTATCATGACTGAACAAACAGTTGTGTTTAATTCAACTTTTTTTAATGCCATTGCTCTAAACACCTAACACTGTGTCAAATTAATAAATGCATAATTTAAAGCCTAGTAAAATAAGGCTTGGTTCACTAAAATAATTCGCCCTATAAGTTGATAAGTGAGTGAAGTGAAAGTGGAAGTACAGAAACCATTTTGTTGAAGCCTCTGTGAACCATTTTACAATGCCATTTTGCATGTCTCTCTGTGATCACACGCAAGCACGATCAAGTATTATCATATAGATCTCTTGTAATAAATCTAATATGTTTGTCAAGAGGTATTATAATTATCATGGATTTTAAAACAGCACTATTAATTTTTTTACCTCATCTTTAGTTTATCATTAAACTGTCATTAAATAATAATGACACTGTGTATAATTTATACACACTATAGCCAATTTATTAAGCATTTTTAAGCACTATCTACATTAATAGACACAAGTAAGCAGTGTACAGCTATATATAGTGCTTAATGACTGTATATTCAAGCATTATTTTTTCATTACTAAACTAATTACTGGTTAATATAAACTACTTGGTGGTTCTTAAGATCACCCAGAATGAGTTAGTAAATGATTAATAAACTATTTAAATTAACATATAGAGATGAAGTCAGAATTATTAGCCTTTCTGAATTATTAGCCCCCCTGTTTATTTTTGCTCAATTTCTGTTTAACGGAAAGAAGATTCTTCCAACACATTTCTAATCATAATAGTTTTAATAACTCATCTCAAATAACTGATTTATTTTATCTTTGTCATGATGACAGTAAATAATATTAGACTAGATATTCTTCAAGACACTTCTATACAGCTTAAAGTTACATTTAAAGGCTTAACTAGGTTAATTAGGTTAACTAGGCAGGTTAGGAGAATTAGGCAAGTTATTGTATAATGATGGTTTGTTCTGTAGACTATTGAAAAAATATATAGCTTAAAGGGGCTAATAATATTGACCTTAAAATGGTGTTTAAAAAATTAAAAACTGCTTTTATTCTAGCCGAAATAAAACAAATAAGACTTTCTCCAGAAGAAAAAATATTATCAGACATACTGTGAAAATGGGCAATGCAGTGGCGCAGTAGGTAGTGCTGTTGCCTCACAGCAAGAATGTCGCTGGGTCGCAGGTTCGAACCTCGGCTGGGCTGGGTCAGTTGGCGTTTCTGTGTGGAGTTTGCATGTTCTCCCTGCGTTCGCGTGGGTTTCCTCTGGGTGCTCTGGTTTCCCCCACAGTCCAAAGACATGCAGTACAGGTGAACTGGGTAGGCTAAATTGTCCGTAGTGTATGAGTGTGAATGTGTGTGTGGAAGTTCCCAGAGATGGGTTGCGGCTGGAAGGGCATCCGCTGCGTAAAATCGTGCTGGATAAGTTGGCGGTTCATTCCGCTGTGGCGACCCCGCAAGGGACAAAGCCGACAAGAAAATGAATGAATGAATGAATACTGTGAAAATTTCCTTGCTCTGTTAAACATCATTTGGGAAATATTTAAAATAGAAATACAATTCAAAGGAGAGCGAATAATTCTGACTTTAACTGTGTATATCTTTTTTATTCAGGCGTATACTAATAGTTACTCTGAATGTTAACAAATGCTTTATTAACAAATCCCTACATAGCTCATCTAAAGTGAAGATGCTTTGTAAATCCCTTATATATGACAATTAAAGGCTGTTATATTCCAAACAGAAGGAGGAAATAAACGACTGATTAAAAACAAAGAACTAAAGTAATTATCACTTTGCGTGCGTATGCCCATTTATTTAATTCATAACTGCCACTAGTTCTGAGTGCATGAGAGTGTTTTACATGTAATGGCAGTTGGTCAAATATTTGTAACATAGCCTGTCATAAATAATAATTAGCCTACTGATAAAGTAAGTTATATAACAAGGTGAAGTGCTCCACCGGCACAATAATCTTAATATTATTTTGTGGTGTGTGCAGTGCCGCGGTTTTCATATGTGCACATGTTTAAGATTTGAGATAATACCACCGCCATGATGGTCAAAGAAATCGAAACATTCTTTTCACCCCAACGCAATTTAATAGGGCACTATAAAGGCTAAAGAACTAATTCTTATATTTGCTTTTTGCAGCCTAGAGCTATACATCTCACCATGTATCTTTAATAAAACAAACAGTGTAAAAGCATGTTTATTACTAAAAAAAAACTAAAACAAAATTATATTTTAATTGAACACATCACATCACATAAGGTACACATACAGAACCGTCTATCTAGTATTGTGAAAAGGCAAAGCTGAAAATCTGTGGTTAAAGCGCCACCCAGCGGCCAAAAGCTGCTGGCGCACTAAATACCGCCATCGCAGCGGTATGAACGGCGGCAAAGGAAACAAATTGAAGAAGTGACATCTGTATATCATTAACCCATTTACCCCCAAAAATCAACACCACCACTATTAGATTGCATAAAATATGATATTTTTACTCACATAACTCACTTTAATGCTGATCTAAATAGAATACTAATTGTTTCTTGAAATTAATTTAGGTGTTAGAGGCAGATTGCTGTCATCTGTTGGGCAGAGAAAACCCTGTAGGTGTTACAGTTTTAGAAATAATGTGCAATGACAATATGTGTCCAGCAGAGGCCCATAGAGATCCATTCATTTTGCTGGATGAGAGCAACTTATCCCATCCATACATTTTAAAATACATTTTGCCAATTCATTCATATGTACACTTTTTAAAATACTTATTACTTAAACATTATTTCTAATGTTAATTTTTGAGGAATTTTTAAATTGTTCGAGAAAAGAAAAAGAAAATCAAACAGTGCCGACAGTTTTATAGGAAAATGATGCAGCACATAAAGAGTCAATCTGTACTTGAACAGTGTCATTTTAATAATCAAAATGAAAAAGGAGAGAGATAAATGCTGGTTCTGTTGTGTTTGTGTGTGTGTGTGTGTGTGTGTGTGTGAGAGAGAGAGAGAGAGAGAGAGAGATTAAACATGCTTGCATTAGGTCATATTGCACCTGCCAAATTCTATACAAATGCCCAGGTGTGTGTATGAGTATATTTGTTTTACATTGCATTTGTTATGTTGTTCCAGACATTATGGGATTTAAACCATTTACAGATGATTTTGTTGGGTGGCACAGTGGCTAGTACTGTGGCCCAGTGGCGGAGCTAGAATTTTTTACATGGGGTGGCCAGGGGGTGGCCACTGCTATTTCAGGGGGTCCACACACACACACACACACACACACACATACTCAAATACAAATACACACACAAACACACTGAAAGTGTTTAGAAAACCCAAATCTAACTCATTACCAGCATATAATTCAAAATACGAAAATATAATAATTTTCTCATCATCTACTCACTTTGTTGTGAGTTGATAAGTAATGACAGGATTTGATTTCTAACATTGATTTTAACATTGGTTGAAACATGATTGCCTAGTAGATGCTCTGACCTGCTGGTGGACCTGAAGTCTGACCTAGTTTGGATATGCGCATAAAAAACAGTTGATGGAAACGCCAAGATGCACATAAATTTTGAACATGCGCATAAAAACATATGCACATAACTGAGTAGAATAAACTTTTTTTATTCTATAAGAAAAGATGTGCATAAACTACAATGGAATTAAAAAAGTCATGTGATTTTGTTATGAGAGATCATGTGATGATAAAAATGTGTGTGAATGGACAAATCAGCAGGCTGAGCACATTGTAAAACATCTGAAATGTTGTTTTGGTCATTGTTAAACGCCTTAACCATTTCAGTATTAGTGTTGTTATATTATTAATGACCTCCAGAATCAAGAGCATCTGTGCTCCGCATCTCACAAACTCCTTCAAACGCCACTGCACGTTTACTGTGTGTCAGGATTGTCTTCTGAGGCGCAAATCATTTATTACATGAAGAAAAGATTGACGCAGCTTCTCTTATCGTAGCAAATTCCGTTTTACTGTTGATATTTGGCACCAGTTATTCAGGAAGTGACGATTTTGTTCTCTTTGACTCGTTGGATGGAAACGCTGCTTTATTCGCACATCTTCTATGCGATAATCCAGTTTTGCGCATAAAGCTCATTCGCATTTTTGGATGGAAACATCGGCTAGCTGGTATGTTTGAACCTGATCTGCCTGTTTGTGTTACTTTATAAAGAAGTCTGATATCTCGCTGTTTCTTGTTATGTTTAATTGACCCTGTGGAAAAAATAATGTAACTGTCTGTTTACATCTGATCCAGTTAGAAACACATTTATCCTAATTAAAAAAATCCATGATCATACCTGCACATTAAAATCAACAACCGATCTAGAAAACATTTTTCTGAAGAAAGTATATGAGCTGGCTATTCCATTCCAAATAAATTTAACTCACAAACAGCTAGCCTAACATTACTTTCCCATAGTAGCAAAATATTTGAGCATCGTAAATTAAATATAATAACTTACATACATGGAATGTGCATGTAATACTAGCACAGATGAAGTACAGCGTTAACTGTCTAAAGAGCGAATTGATCTCTCTCATTAAGTTAACTGATGTCATCGGTGCCTCGTTAACTTACGCAGCGGATAATAAACGTTCCTCAGCAAACAAACCTTATAATAAACTATAAAGCGTATTTCAAATATTAGGTTATGATGTATTATTATTATTCGTCTAACTTGAAACCATGCTCTTGTCTTCGGCTCGTCCCTGATTTGAAAATAGCTTGAGCGTTGCCGGCAAAATTAAAAAACTTCTTTAGACAAATGAGATGTCAATCAGCATCAGGAACTGCCAGTAGCAAATACAATTTTGGGGTGGCACCCCGGCCACCCCTCTGGCTCCGCCACTGCTGTGGCCTCACAGCAAGAAGGTCATTGGTTCGAGCCCCGGCTGGGTCAGTTAGCATTTCTGTGTGGCGTTTGCATGTTCTCCCCGTGTTGGCGTGGGTTTCCTCTGGGTGCTCCAGTTTCCCCCTCAGTCCAAACACATGCGCTATAGGGGAATTGATTAACTAAATAGGTCGTAGTGTATGAGTGTGTGTGTGAATGAGAGGGTATATGGGTGTTTCCCGTTCCCACAAAACTGGGCTGTGGCTGGAAGGGTCCATCCGCTGCGTAAAACATACAAGTAGTTGGCGGATCATTGCAATGTGGTGACCCCTGATGAATCAGGTACTTAGCCTATATATACACAGTATATATATATATATATATATATATATATATATATATATATATATATATATATATATATATAGTTACGGCCAGCTCGTTCTCGAATGTACTATAAAAGGATCAGATACACAAAGGTATATAATGAAATAAATGTTTATTGAAAGAAATAACAAAACATAAAATGTCTAGGGATTTTAAATAAGTATGAAATCAGCTGAAATTCTCTCAACAAAATATTCTATAACACAAAAACATAAGACGGCGAAACAAACAATTTTGGAACAAAATGACCTCACTGCACTCTAAGAAATAAAGGTACATGAGCTGTCACTAGGATGGCACCTTTTTGAAAGGTAAATATTTGTACTTAAAGGGTCCTTATTAATACCTCAAGGGTACATATTAGTACCTAAGAAGTACAAAAGTGTACCTCTTACAATTTTTAGGTACTAATATTACCTTTGAGGTACAAATATGGACCTTTAAGTACAAATATTTACCTTTTAAAAAAGGTACCACCCCAGTGACAGCTCGTGTACCTTTATTTCTGAGAGTGTGGAGAATAACGGTCCACCAGAGTAAGTGCCGTTCTTCACAAAAAATTCAAATTTATACATCCTCCACCCATAAATTATCTAATTAATTGTGAGGCCACCGATAGGTAAAAGAAGGGGAGACAGGGTTGTAACTATGTATATAATATACTGTAATATAAATTTTTAAAGTTATTTAAAGTAAATATATATTGATAACTAGTGATCTTAGTACATGTTAATAAAGCCCGGGGTGTACATGATTACTGACCCATTGGGTCTCATTTACTAAACATTTGTGCAATGAACAAATGTGCGTACAGATGTTTGTAGGAATAGGCTGGTTTTCTGCAGAGTTTAGCTCCAACTTGCCTTAACACACGTCAGGAAGTTTCTAGAAGACGTATTAGCTTGCTCTCTAATTGGGGTTGGAACTAAACTCTGCAGAACATTAGCCCACCAAGCACCAAGTTGGGCACTCCTGGTCTAACTAGTTAGAGAGTAAAAACTGTATAAATACAAAATAGAAAAGAAAATTACAGGGATAGTTCATCAAAAAGTGACAATTATCCCATCACTCACTCACTCTTCACTGTCCAAAACCAGTTTGAGTGGAAGATAAAAACATCCTCTTTTGTCTATATCTCTTTTTTAAATGACCTGTGTGAGAGGTTTATTTTTTTTTACAGTTTTTTGACACACAGAAGTGTTCTTGGAGCTTTGTATGATTATAGTTGAACCAATGACTTAACATGGAGAATTTTGAGAATGTTTTTAGTTTTTTTTAGGACCTTGAGCATCTCTGTATGCTTGTCTATGGAGGATGAGGGAGCTCTCAGATTTCATCTAAAAATCATCATTTGTGTTCAGAAGATGAGGACTCAGGGGATTGAAACAACATGAGTGTGTGTTATTAATAACAGAATGTTCATTTTGGGTGATCTAACCCTTTAAAGCACAGCAGACATGTTCAGTAAAGAGTTTTTAAGCTCTACAAATGTAAAGGTGCAGTATGTGATATTGACAGCTGGTGGATACTGTAATAGAAGAGCTCAGAGACAGGAGTAAGTTTCAGTAAGTTTATTGGAGCAAGCAACAATATGGCAATATGTGAGTATATATATATAGTATTTGATTACAGACTGATTGATAAAATGATTAACAGAATCTCTTATAATTTTAGCACTTATTCACGGAGTGTAATTATCAAAAACATGATCAGAGACAATCTCTCACATGTTGCTGATGCCTGATAAATATTTGTTATGCTACAAATCTGGACAAAAATCATGTGTGAGTAATGAGTGCTGCCTGAAAAAGACATAAGCAAAGACCAACAGCCAATGAGAGAGTAGGATTCAGGTCAGCAGAGAGTTTGTGGAGGACTTACAGACCACAATATCAGAATCAAAAAGCTGTACAATAACGTTAACAAGAAACAACAAATAGACATTTGCCTTACCAGCCGCAGCAGGAGCACATTGTAAAATTATGTATTGCCCTCCAACTCTTTTTCCACATTTCACTGCAAATTGGCTCACAGGGATCATTGAATGACATATTATTAAAAAGCAGCAACAGAACACTACCTCAGTATTTTGTGCCGTGTAAAAACTGTGAACCAGCAACTTTGAATACTGCTCAGAGTGAACTCTGCATTAGGTGTATTGCAGGTAGATGAAGAGATCATAGATGAGTGACAGAGTGGAGTGAGCACACACAATAGATGAATAGGGAAGACAGTTGAGCAATAAATGAGTTAGGACAATAATAGTCTTTTTAAGCTATACCATGCAATATATATGTTCTGTTGTTTGCCATTATGTTACTCTTGATGTGAGAAGATCATATTTAGTTAAGTTTTTTTTTTTTTTTTTTTTTTACTTTATACAGTGTTGCAGACATGCAGATACTTTACTGTTTTCACTGGGAGCCTCTGAAAATCCATTGGAAGGTCTGAAATCTGTAGCAAAAACAACAACAAGTAAAAACACGAATATTTCTGTACAAGAAGATCAGCTAATTCATTACAATGATTTTGGACCAAAATTAAGTACGTTAAAGAAGATTTTCCATTTACCTGATGTTACCCTTTCATCAACCAAAAATCCAATGATAAATGTCTTCACCAGTACCATAAGCTGCTCCAGCAGCTCCTCCAAGAACAGGAACATAGTAGCTCCAGTCACGAGCTCGCTTTGATCTGTATGGTATACTATCAATTTTTTTACGATATTCCTCCTCTGCTTGGTCTCTGATTTCACGTTTTATTTTCTCCTTGAGTTTTTGCTTTTCTTTCTCATGTTGTTCTTCCAGGTCTTTTTTGAAGTTCTGCTGTTGTTCACCCAAAGATGTCTCTTTCCTCTTATTCTCTTCTTCAAAGTGTTTCTGCTGTTCCTCCAGTTGTCTCCTTAGCTCTTGTTGTTGTCTCTCACCTTTTTCTTTCTTAATCTCCTCCTCTTTCTTTTTAAACTCCTCTTCTTTTTTTCTCAGTTCATCTTGCATTTCTTGTCTTTTTCTCTCATTTTCCTTCTTCATTTGCTCTATTTCTGCTTCATATGTGTCTCTCATCTCTTTCTCTTTTCTCTTGATTTCATCTTCTTTCTCTTTAAAGATTCTCTTTTGTTCTTCTATGATGTTTTTCTCCACCAGTTGAAACATCTCATTGGTGTAGAAACTTCCTCCATTTTCTGCCACCATGTGGTCAATCTTCTCCAGCAGTTCAGAGACCTGCGTCTGATCTTCAGTCTCGTTATTACTGAACACATGATATCTCTTTCCACATTGATGGATGATGTTTTGTAAGCTTCTGTCTTCTTCAATATAATCTTCAATTCTGGTTCCTTTCAGATCATCTCCTCTGGTGAAGAGCACCATGGTGTACATGCTGGATTGATCACCAAACCTCTTCTGGATCAACTTCACTGCATCTTTCTCCTCTTGCGTGAACCGTCCCAGTGAAATCACCAGCAGAAACACATGTGGTCCTGGTGCTGCCATTGAGACACACTTCACAATCGCCTTCATGGTCTCATCATTATCAACTCCAGTGTCAAACAGGCCTGGAGTGTCGATCATTGTTATGTGTCTTCTGCTGAACTCAGCTCTGTCTTTCTGACACTCTCTGGTCACTGATTTTGAAGCCAGTGCTGATTTGAAAGCATTTTTTCTTAGTATGGTGTTTGCTGATGCACTCTTCCCAACACCTGTCTTTCCCAGCAGCACAATCCTCAGATCATCATCATGTGTTACATCTGCAAACAGCAAGAGGGAAAAGGTTATTTTAAAAGCAGTCTTAGTAATGCTTTAGTATACAGCCCACAATTTATATAGTAAGTAACCTGGACTTGCAGCAAACGCAACTGTGTAATGTCATATATGGATGCAGAATGGAGAGATGTCAGGAGAACATGGAAGTAGTAAATGTATTTAATAAAGTTGGGACAAGGAAATAGAGAAAGAAAAGAGAGTTCGACAGGTAATGTAGAGAGTGGTGATGGAGAAGAATTGTTGAGTGGAAGAGTTGTTGATATAAAGTATTGGCCAGATTTAGAAAAGGATTTGGGATGGAAGGAGTAAGTCTGATTGCTCTGACAAATGACTTAGTAGGGGAGATAATCAGTACAAAAGTGTGGGACGATTGATCTAAACAGCAGCAACAACAACAACAGCAAAAAAAAAGATAAAGGCATTGAGTGTTAAGAATCAGAATGAGCAGAATCAGAATGTGCCCAAACAAACAAGGACTTTTTGGGTTTGGACTTTTTCAGGGTTGCATGGCCTTGTCACCTAGATTACAGTGCTCCCTCAACTCTGGTAAGCACCTCACCCCCAATGTAATTTTAGCCACTAGAACTCAGCGCCACTGTGCCATCTTGCTGCTTAAAAACATAGGCTAAATGCTGCTTCAAGTTACTGAAATTGCCCCAATGTGCTTGTTAGTGTTGGGTGTGATTGTACAAATATTTGTTATAGTTTTAGCATTCCCACAGTTAAATAATAGGCATGCCATTCCACACATCCTTTCAAAAAAGCATATCTGCGATTTAAACTGATGTATACATCAGCCTGTAATGTATAAAATTGTTACTTTATACATATTGTAATTGTACACTTGTAAACTTGCTTTCAATTCTATGCAGTTTGCAAGCTGTAATGTCAAGTTTTTCCCCCCTAAAATCAAAGTTTCATTTATTTTTTAAACGTTAATTCTGTCCTTGTACTATCCTATTATAAATGTTACATTGCATGACTGTTACTTAATGCGGATTGCAGATCTGCTTTGCTACATCAATCAGCAGGTCAAAGATGAACTTTTTTATGTGATTTGCAATATGAGACAAAGTAAGCATGTTTGAAATATGTAGCACAATTTGACAGCAACAATTAAAGTTCCATTAATGGAAAACTATGCATCAACACACAACACACTGAACTTTAAATGTACCTGCTTCTGCTGCTTGAGTTTTAATCATGGATCTCTTCAGTTCCTCTATCTCAGCCTTGTGTTTGTTTCTCTCCAGCTCTATCTGAGCCTGAAGGAGCATGAAGGAGGTGTAGAAACTGTTCTCTTGCACCATGTTCTCCACATCCTGCAGCAGATCAGGAACCTGTGAGCTGTTCTCCAAAACAAACTGACGAGCGCCAAATGCTTGAATAGAGATCTCTGAAGAAGGATCTATATTTATCTGATTATTCATCTTTAGGTTTACAATGATCATGTGTTTATTGATGCTGGAGCTAAAAATCTTCTGGATCTCCTCCATTTCTGCTTTATCTTCATGAGTCAGTGGAGCATCAGGAATAATGAAGAGGAAAGCATGAACTCCAGGATCACAGAGAGACACACACTGGTGAGACTGACGCATCAATTCCTCCTCTGAGAGACGACTGAAAGCTGGAAGCTCCAGCACATTGATCTGACGACCATGAAGATCCAGAGATCTCCTCACACTCTCCTTCTGATGTAAAGGAGGAAGGAAGGTCCTTTTCCCTTCTATAAGTTTTGATACAGATTCCTTCAATCTTTCATAATTTCCACAAAACACCAAGTTCAGCTTTTGCTTCCTTAAAGTTTTGCTTTCTAAAAAATAAAGGGAAAAACAAAAAAAGTGTTTCAATGTCATGTTAAATAAATGAAAGTCAGCAGGCACAGACATGCATAGTCACGTAATGCCTGTCCAACAATGCACATGACATTTTAACAAAACATGACAGTTATGTAATATTACTTTTAAGTAATGAGTAAAGAAATGCATTACTTAAAAAGTTATAATATTTGAGTTAAAATGTAACTGTCACGCTGGTAAACAAGGAAGACATAGATGGTTATCTTTTCACAAGGTTTATTCAAAGGTAATCAAATGGTATCACACGGGCCGTATGAGAGGCAGTTGTTATGTGCTGGCGATCACACTCACAGCACTGCGGCAATGGAGCTGGGTGTTATTAGCTTGCCAGTGCTGCTTGCTGTATACACAGCAGGGGATCGCAGTCATACACAGTTCAGGGGGAATGGAAGATCATACGAGGAACACCACACAAGTCTTCGCCTTGTAAACACAGTGAGAGATAAGCATGGGTTAACATCCAAAACCTCCGTTGGTGGTGAACAGGCTTAAAGTGCATGAGGGTGAATACAGATCTTTAGATAAAGTCAGATAGTAAAGACACTTCCCTTTATCAGTGCGATGGGTACAAAGACTCAGGAGGAACATCCATGGAAGAAGAGAAGACGAGGGAGCTTGGGAGAAGACAACCATTCAACTTTAATACCGGCCGTTGAATGAATTATATAGTGCCCTGGCTGATGATGAACAGGTGCGGATGAATAATACCTAGGGGAAGGTTCACGTGATTGGATGGGACTGGTTTGAGGTGGTGAAACATGATTGGGTGAGCAGAAACGAGCCGGGGATGTGACAGTAAAGCTGCAGTCACACTAGAGTTTGAGCTTGCGAAAATCTGTCGTACGGCACTGCGAAAAGGGGCGGGATTAAACAAGATGATTTGACATTAAAAAAAAGTGAGCGATTGCTCCATGTTTTAAATTTCTGTTCAGAGAGGTCATGCTTTGATCCTGGATTGGTCTCACGCAGTCAAGTGGTGAGATTTCGCAGGTCAGAGTTCACCAAGCTTGAACTTTGCACCGCAGCGAAATGCGAAACTCGGCGCATGACCCTGGATGGAAGTTTATGGGGAGTAAAGTCCAGTGTGACCGCAGCTTAATACGATTTACTTGATAATTAATTCGCTTTTTTTTTAAGAAATGTTGAATTAAAATTAACTTCCCATTGAATCACACACACAATGAGAGAATGAGCAAACACATTGTTTTAAACTTTCATTAATCTGTATATACTCCATGTATGGTTCTGGGGTCAGGAGGTTCTCAGAAGATTATTATCATTATCTTACATTAACATTATCCTACATTATTTTTTATGTGTTTTTTTAAGGGTTAGGGTTATGAAGGTTAATACAGGTTGAGAAGGTTGAAATGAAGGTTATACAGTGTGTTGTTAATTGCTGAGCTCCTCTATTTAAAAAAGAAATAAAACCTGCAAGTTCTGAAAGAGAGAGATCAAGCCTCACACAGGTAAGAAAAAGTAACGCAAAAGTAACCATATTTTGTTGGAACACCTAAAGTTGCCTGAAGCACAGATGATTGGACAGTCTTGTCACCATCATCCACACCCATAAAGCTATGCAAGCCCTTCAGTTGAAATTTGGTCAACCACACCAATTCACTTAGAGCGAAATAGCCGCAATCTCTACAGACCCAGAGGTCAAACTAAATGATGCCACAGAGTTTCTCTCTGCATCCATTGTCATTGGAGGGTCCAAAAGGAATGGAGTTAAACTGTTGTTCACATGTAGATCACTTGTTGAGTAAGCTGCCCAGGTATTCATGAGATAGCTTTATAGAGTTTATTCAGCTGCAAAGGAAAAGATCAACTCCCTCAGTATAAACCCATACTATTTACAAGACTTTGTAGGAAGGCTCCAGGTTAAAGCTCAGCAACAAAGGCTGTCCACGAGGTTAGTGCAACGTTACCAGTATGAGAGAGCTCCCAGTAGTTCAAAAGAAAGGAATGCAGCTTAACCAAAAAGCCAAAGTATTGCCTTGTATCATGGTACATCACTCTCTGAGTCTAGAACAGTTACCAGCTCTAAGGTATCTTGGAAAAAAAAAATCACCCAAAGTAATATGTCTATTCTGTAGTAGCAATCATCACTACATCACCTGATGCAGCCATATCAGATAACAATCTGTAGCTGAACTTTGCAAGTGGATATCGGAGGGAAAGCGCTGCTGGAAATGTGCTTATTCTTAAGCACACTAGACCTGTAACCTACTTCATGCGGTGGCCCAAAGTCATGAAACTGACAGATCCTGAGAGTTCTGAGAGCTGTATCTACCTCTTACCAACTCTTGCAGAGTCCTTTTGAAAGTGGTACCAGTGCTGCTACACCACAAAGCAGAGACATTGGAGACTTATGCTATACTAGATGATGCACATCGCACAGCGCACCATAATTCTGCCCAGTGCTGTATAGCAGCTTCAACTCAAAGGTGAACCTGAGACTCTGGCCCTTTGTACAGTCAGACCAGACACCACTCATCTCAGTGGCACAGAGGTCACATTTGGTATCTCCCCACAAGCTAACCCAGAGAAACGTTATAAGGTATCTGGAGCATTTACAGCTTCAGGTCTAGATCTGGGGGAACAGTCATGCCCAGTTCCTGCTCTTCAGAGAAGGTATGCACATCTAAGGGAGGTTCTGCTACAGCCATTTCATAAGGTGCGCCTGCTGATACTCATTGGTTCAGACCAAGTGCATCTCATCACTGCCAAAAAACCTATTCACCAAGGCATCAATGGGGGCACCGTAGCAGTTTATACAGCTCTTGGATGTGCTCTCCAGGGAGCGGCAATGTTTCCCTCTGATCGGTCACCAGTGCAGCAATGTTTCGTTGTATCTAGTGCTCAGCCAGATGATCTTCTCTACAGAAATGTGGAAAAATTATGGCAACTGGACATCTTGCTTTTTCACAATGAGAAGATAGTGGTTCGGTCTAGGCAAGACAATGAGGGTATGCAGGTGCTTGTGTCTCAAACCCAGCAAGTTAAAGTACAGGGGGTACAACGTTACGTCACTCCTCTTTTGTGGAAGTCAAATGCACTTAAGCTTAAGAGAGCTGTACAATCTGTTCTTGCAAACTTGAGGAGTACTGAAAGGAGACTCCAGAAAGACAGAAGAAAAGCCTTGGTTTATTCAGGAGAAATCACCAAATTCATTGAAGCAGGCTATGTGGCCAAACTAGACCAAAGGGAAGCAGCCCAAGCAGAATAATCATGGTACCTGCCCCACTATCTGGTGAGCCATAATAAAAAACCCAGACTGGTTTTCAATTGTTCATTCAGACATCAGGGTCTATCTCTAAATGATCAACTTCTGCCTGGTCCCACACTTGGACCATCACTGATGGGTGTCCTGCTAGGCTTCAGACAGCATCATGTTGCTGTAGGTGCAGAAATGAAGGGTATTTTCCATCAAATTCAGCTCGTTCCGAAGGATCGACCCTTTCTACGTTTCATCTGGAGAGACCTGCTGAGTGAGAATCCCCCTGAGGTGTATGAATGGCAGGTTTACACTACCTCCAACCTTCATAATTTTACCCAGTTCACTTCCTGGTGTGAATAAGTGGAGGCGACTTGACAGTCTGCACAAAGAATGGACACAACAAATTCTGCCTCCAGTGATCCTATGACTAATAGAGACAGAAGCTGTCCTGCTGAGAGCATGTTAGCTACAAAGTTTCCCTGAAGAAGTTGCTGCCCTCATAGTACAGAAACCAGTTCTGGCACACAGTCGATTAGACAGTCTTGCTCCAGAATGGGATCCATTAACCAACACCATAAGAGTTAGTGGTCGATTAAAGGAGGCTGGCAAACTCAGACCCAGAACAAATCCACCCCATTGTACTGGATCGAAGACACACTGTAACAAAGTTCCTTATCAAAGAATATGATGAGCGTCTATTACGTCCAGGGGCAGAAAGAGTATAAGCTAAAATACGTAGACAGTATTGGATTCTCAGAGGATGTTGACGCCTGTCAACGATGGAGAGTTTGCGCAAATGGCAGATTTGCCACCAGATCACCTCCAATTGCTTTGTCCACTTTTTCACTCAACTGGTGTTGACTGCTTCGGCTCGTACCTGGTCAAAATAGGGCGGCAGATGGAGAAACACTGGGGATTAATATTAAAATGTCTCACCACTAGGCCAGTACACATTGAGCTCCTCAATTCGATGGATGTAGATGCCTTCTTGCACTACAGCGATTCATAGCAAAAAGAGGCAAACCACACAAGATCAATTCCCATTGTGGCAACAATTTCCAGGGAGCTGACAGAGAATTACGAGAAGCTTTCTATAGTAGAACTCAAAGCTCAGCTTTCAGACTATCAAATCAGCTTCAGGTAAAATGCACCTAGTGCTCCAAACTTCGGCGGAATATGGGAGCGTGGGATCCACTTCATTAAGAATGCTTTCCAAGTGGCTATAGGAACACAAGCTGTTGCAGAGAATGTTCTGTCCACCGTTCTAGTGGAAGTTGAAGGGATCATTAATTTGAAACTGCTAGGATATGCCTCAACAGATGTTGCTGACATAAGGAAATAAATGAATTTAATCCATTTTGGAATAAGGCTGTAACATAAAAAAATGTGGAAAAAGTGAAGCGCTATCATTACTTTCTGTATGCACTGGTAAGACGTAAACCTCGACAATAACAATGGCCATGAACCACTGCCGATTTCCAAAAGGCTTTGGCAATTGTAGATGTGTACCTTGTGGGTTTCCTTGTGAATCTGTGGTGAATTTGTGGTGAAACCATTATTCACACACAATCTCATGTGACTCTAGTAGTTAAAGTAAGTTCATGATTAGTGCATGCCTTATCTTATCATTAATTCATAATAAAGTAATGTTTAATTTACATATTAATACATGATTAGTTATGTACAGTTATTTTAAAGTGTTATCAAATTTTTTTTTAAATTGACGCTGAATGAGAAAACTGCATTAAATGTTGATGGGACGTAAACCTTTTGAATACAATGATCATAATAAAATTTCAATAAGGTAGCAATACAAGATAATATACGTCAATTACGGTATTAGTATTGTCTGATGGACTTCTGCAACATTAATGCTAGTGTTTTCATTATTGTCATTTTTATGACTGGCTCTGAGACCTAGAGTCAGTGTTTTTCTGTGTATGTGTGTTTTTGTATTAGTTTTAATTTCATTTGTAACTTCTTTTAGAGGACTCACCTTTTTCTTGAAAAAATGGCTGGATTATTTTGGTAAGTAACATTTCAACTTGTTCACTTGGTCCTTTCTTCTTGTTGTTGAACATGTGGTATCTCTGATCATATTTCTGAACAAGCTTCTCCAAGCCTCCATTTCTGTTAAGAAATTCTTGTTCTGTCACATTGTCATCTTCTAATTCATCTGCTCTGGTGAAGAGAATCCAGGTTTTCTGAAAGCGTTTTTCTCCCAGGAGCTTCTCTATCTTCTCTATTGTTATTCTCTCCTCTTCAGTGAAACTGTCCGCTTTAATAACGATTAGAAATGCCCATTGACCCACTTCAGATTTCTGGAGAACCTTTTCAATTTTCTGCTGAATCTCATGCTCACTCAGCTCAGGGTCGAAGAATCCTGGTGTGTCGTAAACGGTGACTGGAAACCCATTAACTGTTCCAGACTCCATGGTTTGATCTTGAGTTACAGAACTGGAGCATTTCTTTGTTGTGAAAGCTTGTCGTCCCAGTATTGTGTTTCCTGATGAACTCTTCCCAGCTCCTTTTTTCCCCAGCAAAATGAAGTTTAATTGTGCATTTAATTCCATTTTTGATGTGGGGCCTAAAACAAACAGAAAAAGTAAATGTGAGTCAATAATTAATTTAAAGGGTTCGTTTCCTTTCCTTTATCTACTTGAAATCATTTGATGTTTGACTGGTTCTGAAATTAATGGTGTAAATAAAATTTGTAAAAACTGATATGGACGAAAACCTAATGCATATTTTTAGGTTACTTTTACTTGTGGCGTTTGCTCCAAAATTATTACTTTCATTGATATTGCTTTGCCTTGTTTTACCTTTGTTTGACTTGGATTTACCTGTTAAACCTTTCTTTGTAGTGGGGAGTCCCAACCTGACTTAGGTTTGTTTGATAATTTATTTCATATGTTGTTGGGCGGATGTCACTGTGGCACACTAGGTAGCACGAAAAAAAATATGAATTTACGGTTATATCCTCAGGGGTGGCACGGTGACTCATTGTTTAGCACTGTGGCTTTACAGCAAGAAGGTTGCTGGTTCGAGCCTCAGCTGGGTCAGTTGGCATTTCTGTGTGGAGTTTGCATGTTCTCCCTGTGTTGGTGTGGGTTTCCTCCGGGTGCTTCGGTTTCCCCCACAGTCCAAACACATGCGCTATAGGGAAATTGTGTAAGCTAAATTGTCCGTAGTGTATGTGTGTGAATAAGAGTGTATGGGTGTTTTCCAGTGATGGGTTGCAGCTGGAAGGGCATCCGCTGCATAAAACATATGCTGGATAAGTTAGCGGTTCATTCCGCTGTGGCGACCCCAGATTAACAAAGAAACTACGCTGAAAAGAAAATGAATGAATGCGAATTTTCTGGTATCAGTACTTTACTATTTTTTTTTCTGACAACTTTTTACTTTTACTCCTTCAATTTTAACACAAATATCTGTACTTTCTACTGCTTACATTTTTAAATCAGGCTCCTTACTTTCGTTTTAATGTGTTTTGAGGCACAATCTATATTATTTCTTGCCATTGCGCAATTTGAACGCCTTTTAATTTAATAAAATTTTGTCATCGCAGCTTTTTCAACCTCTGATCACGCGCCATAAGTAGGCATGTTTATTCAGCTTACCATGTAAACGGCCAATCGGATCACAGGTGAAACACGAGACGCATTCCTTTTCAAATCTGGCATTTAAAAAACACACTCTCTTCTGCTCTACTCTGGCCGTTCGGGCACGCTATCAATCTTTTCTGCCCGTCGGGGCACAATATCAATCTCTTCTGCCCGTTGGGGCATGCCATCTCTCCTCTGCTCGTCAGGGCACTTTCTTAATCTCTTCTGGCCATCGGGCCACTCTTTCTCGCCTCTGTCCGTCAGGGCACGCTCTCAATCTCCTCTGCCCGTCGGGGCATGCGCACACGCTCTCTCTCTCTCTGCCTGTCAGGGCAAGCTCTCTCTTCTGCTCTACTCTGCCCGTTGGAGCACGCTATCTCTTTAATCTCCATTGGCTTCGCCCTGCCTTCTTCTTGCATCTATCCAAACAATTCTCAATAAATGTTAAAACGTTTATCTGCCTCCTAAAAAATACTTTCTGGTAGAAATGAAAGCTTTAGCGATATTTCTGCCAGGAAGACTGAGATGTCACGTCACTCATAATAATTATCTAGTCAGCCTATAACAAACAAATAATTCTATGTGAGATTATTATTGTAGATTATTCAATGCATTCTAGTAGATTATTATTATTATTAGGGCGACACAGTGGCGCAGTAGGTAGTGCTGTCGCAAGAAGGTCACAGGTTCGAACCTCGGCTTGGTCAGTTGGCGTTTCTGTGAGGAGTTTGCATGTTCTCCCTGTGTTCGTGTGGGTTTCCTCCGGGTGCTCCGGTTTCCCCCACAGTCCAAAGACATGGGGTACAGGGGAATTAGGTAGACTAAATTGTCCATAGTGTATGAGTGTGGATGAGTGTTTGGATGTTTCCCAGAGATGGGTTGCGGCTGGAAGGGCATCCGCTGCATAGAAAATGTGCTGGATAAGTTGGTGGTTCATTCCGCTGTGGCGACCCCAGATTAATAAAGGGACTAAGCCGACAAGAAAATGAATGAATGAATGAATTATTAATACTACTACTCAGTAGGTTTTGCACTTAGGGCTTTTTCTTTTCTGAGGTCATAATACCAACTAGTTTTAGGAATAGTGGAAGTTCTTCCCCATTACTGGCACCCCCCTGGATGTACGACGCCCTTAGCATTTGCCTATACTGCCTATGCCATAGGCCGACTCTGTGGTTGCAGCTGGAAGGGCATCCACTGCGTAAAACATACTGTATGCTGGAATTGGTGGTTAATTCGAGGTGACCCCTGATTAATAAGGGACTAAGCTGAAGGAAAATGAAAGTATGAATGAGTGATATCCTCTGATTAAGACTTTAAGTGACTCAATTATATAAAAAGGGGGAATGCTTAGGTTAAATTGAAATTACGATTGTGAAAACAATGTAAATCACATTAAAACCAGTGAACTTTGTTTTTTTTTTAAATTTTCTTACATCTATCTAACTTGATGTTTTAACCTGTGACCTGCTTGAAATCTGATTGGCTCAGGGACATGCCTAGAGAGAAAGAATGGAATTAGGTGGAAGAGAAAAGGAGAAAAACAATGTGACAGCTGAAGTGAACACGCAGAGTGTTACACGCTGTTCTCTTGACTATTTTGTTGTTTAAAATGTAGTTTCTTTTCACAAGAATGTAGCCATGCATACAGTTATTGAGTCAAGTTGATTAGATTTGATGTGAACCGAACATCGCAGAAAGACGATGAGAGATTAACGAATGCTGAGATGTTTAGATTTTATCAAACAGAAAAACGCTGATTTCAAAAACGATCGTTGCTTCTGCTGACTGCGTTGGACGAGTTGCCTCATCTGGTCGAGTCGTCAGCATCTCGCAGATCATCTGGATCAAGCAGTGCTGAAGGCACATTTTGATTTGTGAGTACATTGTTTATATTTACTGAAGGGGCATTTGATTTGTGCCACAACTCTCCCAAGCATCGTGCAGGCGTGCAACGAGGGGGTATTTGTTTTGTTTATGTACATTATTTCTTGTTTTACACATATATATTGAGTCTGGGCCCAGTGAACAGTATTATTTTTGAACTAACACTGTGATAATGAATAGATGAAATAAACAGTTTGTCTGTGAATGTTCAATATTAGCGGAAGGTTGGTAAACATTTTGCGCTTTTATAAGTGTAACTGAGTTGTTCTTATTTTGTTTCAGGTGTAAGGAAAATAATTAATTATTGTTTTAAATGTTTCTGCAAAACTGTTTAGTTTAAAATTACAGACATGCTGTTTCTATTGACAAATTGTACTGCTATAAAGTGAACTTTGTATTTTGGAATAAGACAGACACGGTCAAAAGTTTTGAAGAAATGCATTTTTATTTCATTATTTTTGTATTCTTGTCATGTTAGGCGAGAGACACTTATACAGTGCATACGGAAAGTATTGATAGCGCTTCACTTTTTCCACATTTTATTTATGTTCCAGCCTTATTCCAAAATGGTTTAAATTAATTTATTTCCTCAACATTCTACAAACAATCCCCCGTAATGACAATGTGAATTTTTTTTTTTTTAATTTATGCAAATTAATTAAACATCCCTACAGTGAAGCATGGTGGTGGCAGCATCATGCTGTGGGGATGTTTTTCAGCAGCAGGAACTGGAAGACTAGTCAGGATAGAGGGAAAGATAAATGCAGCAATGTACAGAGACATCCTGAATGAAGACCTGCTTCAGAGTGCTCTTGACCTCAGACTGGTGCGACGGTTCATCTTCCAGCAGGACAATGACCCAAAGCACACCGCCAAAATATCAATGGAGTGGCTTCACAACAACTCTGTCAATGTCCTTAAGTGGCCCAGCCAGAGCCCAGACCTAAATCCTATTGAACATCTCTGGAGAGATCTGAAAATGGCTGTGCACCGTCGCTTCCCATCCAGCCTGATAGAGCTTGAGAGGTACTGCAAAGAGGAATGGGCAAAAACTCCCAAAGACAGGTGAGCCAGGCTTGTGGCATCATATTCAAACAGACTTGAGGCTGTAATCGCTGCCAAAGGTGCATCAACAAAGTATTGAGCAAAATCTGTGAATACTGATGTACATGTGATGTTTCAGCTTTTTTATTTTTTATAAATTTGCAACAATTTAAAAAACTCTTTTTCCACATTGTCATTATGGGGGATTGTGTGTAGAATGTTGAGGAAATCAATCAAGTTAATCCATTCTGGAATAAGGCTGTAACATAAAACATGTGGAAAAAGGGAAATGCTATCAATACTTTCTGGATGCACTGTAACTACGGTGCATAATTTATTGTTTATATCCCATTTTAGTTGTTTTTCCCTTTCATTTTATGTTCAGGTAAACATTATATTAAAATTGGCTTAAAGGTGAATTAAAGGATCAGGTTTATTATATTTCGTTCTTGTCATTTTCTAATTGCAATTTCAGAGAGTTATTCTAGGAACCCAGATCCCTCTTTCTTTGTCAAGTGAAGAGAGTGCTACACTTCTTCTTTGTTAATCTGTGTTTGCAGCAGCTCTGAGAAAACTTTCCTAAAAATGCAAAGGCCTCATTCAGCGCTGCTGTTTCTTGTTAAATGTAGCTTTAACACATACATCAAGTATATATATACACCCACAGTTGAAGTCAAAATTATTAGCCCCTGTTTGATTTTTTTTCTTTTTTAAATATTTCCCAAATGATGTTTAACAGAGCAAGGAAATTTTCACAGTATGTCTGATAATATTTTTTCTTCTGGAGAAAGTCTTATTTGTTTTATTCAGCTAGAACAAAAGCAAGTAAATTTTTTAAACACCATTTTAAGGTCAAAATTATTAGCCTCTTTAAGCTATATATTGTTTTGATAGTCTACAGAACAAACCATCATTATACAATAACTTGCCTAATTACCTTAACCTGCCTAGTTAACCTAATTAACCTAGTTAAGCCTTTAAATGTCACTTTAAGCTGTATAGAAGTGTCTTGAAGAATATCTAGTCAAATATTATTTACTGTCATCATGACAAAGATAAAATAAATCAGTTATTAGAGATGAGTTATTAAAACTATTATGATTAGAAATGTGCTGAAGAAATCTGCTCTCTGATAAACAGAAATTGGGGGTAATGTAAACAAGGGGCTAATTCAGGGGGGTTAATAATTCAGACTTCAACTGTATATATATATATATATATATATATATATATATATATATATATATATATATATACAGAATTATTATCATAATTAAATTGTCTTGTAATACAATTAATAAAGAAATAAATACTCACTTCAATGCTGACTTCAGATGCCTCAACTCTCTTCAGTCAAGTTTCACTCTTTAAACAAAGTCAGGTTTATAAACCTTTCAGATGTCACCAGTTCCACCCACCAGGAGGGAAAACAGCTCAGTTGAAATTTAATGAATGCAAAGCTGAAAACATACAGAATGGACAGTTCCATTTGTATTAAACTGAAACAAACTGAACTGAATTTCAACAGTAGCATTTGTGTTAAACTGAAATAAAGCTGTTTTAATTTAAGCACTACATCAGCTGTGCTGTGCTGCACAGTATACTTTCACTGTACTTTCAGTTATTCATTAATCAGAATCAGAAAGAGCTTTATTGCCAGATATGTTCACACATACGAGGAATTTGTTTTGGTGACAGAGCTTCTACAGTGCAACAGAATTACAGACAGGACTAACAAACAGACAATAAATATATTTTAAAAAGTAGCGAATGCAATTTATAAATTCACAAGTGTATGTACAGGTATATTACTATATACAACATAATATGTGCAGCTGTTATGTGCAAATTGGCATGTAAAGTGTGTTGTTAAATAAGTGTTTATGTGTATAAAAGTGTATAGCAGGTAGTGATGTTGGTTCCACAATTATTATCATCAAGTGTTCATGAGATGGATTGCCTGAGGGAAGAAACTGCAGATTAATTGCAGACTAGTTGAGTCCATGTGTGGCCAATTCACATGTCTACATTGCTTGGGCTCGCCAGCTTGATTCTTAGTCAGATGTTTGCAGGCAACTGTGATAAGTCTTGATACAGAACTCAGAGACTCACACACTGCAGTGGGGTATCTTCCATATGAGATCCCACAGACATTTTTGCACCTTTCTCTTAAATACTCAACTCAAAACAAACAACCATAAATTCAAGACAATAAAATCATGTCATGGACAGACAATTTCACACTTCAGTAGGACAGAAATTTCCCAAACTCACACCACCAGACAATAATTCTCAATAATTCTCATAATACAAGTGATTACTGCATAATTGAGGCTGTTGTGGTTGTTTGTTAAACTCTTATTAATCTTATGTCATCTTTAGAATAATTTTCAAATAACTTTAACAGTTAGTTTTCATGTTTAAATCATAGTTACTGCATTTTCCATCTATATTTCATTATTTTCATCTTAACTGATTATTTAATTGATCTTAATTTCTCACTGATGCTTTAGAAGCCTGTACTAAATGTTTTGCATTTTATTTAACAGAAAAGGCAAACAAAAAACTTTCTTTTGTTTTGTAAACTATCAGATTAAAGAGTGAAACCGTCTGTTGACCAAGCAGGCACAGGATGTCAACATGACGTCAGGTTGACGATGTATCCAACGTCACGGGACATTGCATTTTGGTTGGAAATGAAAACAGTTTGACATCAGAACCCAACTTCAGACCGATGTCAGTGTCCAACATCGGACAGACGTTGGATTTTGGTCACTTTCCAACGCAACCTAAAAAAAAAAAAACAAATATCAATGTCTAATGATGTTACAGCTTGACATTGTCTGGGCGTTACTAGTACAACATATATCAGCTGTTGAATTTTGGTTGCCATACCAGATGAATAAATGTCAGTATTCAACATCAATATGACTTTGGTTTAAAGTGTTGGCTCGACGTTGGATTTTGGTCACTTACCAACACAAGCTAAAAACAACTAAATATAATTTGACATCGTTATTGGACGTCAAAAATACGTACATTGAATTTTCTCAGCTGACATTACAACCTTAATCTAACCTAATATTAACGTCTTATGATGTTGTGTGCCTGTTGGACATGTCCATCTGGTTACTAACCTTATATTGTGAAGAAAAAAACAACAACAACACCAGTTACATTCTGAAAGTGAAAATAAGATTTAAGAGATTAGATTCTACACAAAGGAGAGAGAAAAATACACGAAACAAGCAAAAAAGAATGTCAAAATCCATCGAGCAGAGATAATTGTGAGGGAGAGAATAATAGATGTATAGAACTGAAAAACACAACAGGAATGTATGACATTTAAAGAGTGTGAGAGAATAATTCAGGCATAACGAAGAACAATAAACCACAGATGCCATCTCAAGGCTTGGTGAAGCTTTTTTGACAACCAGCATCACATGCAAGAAAAAAAAAAGACACAAAACCTCATACTTCACGGAATCTGAGCATGTAGAAATCCACAGATTTAAGCCCGTCATTCAATCCATTCCTTTTACTGCAAATGTTTAGACAAAATAAGAAAAATTACAATTTGTAAAGTAACATTTTCTATTACTTTTCCAAAGAAAGAATAGGGACAGGAGCAGTTTAGGGCTAGTAATCAGGTAAACTGGTGAAATAATGGTGTGATGTGAAACAGGTGATGTCAACAGGTGATTGTAATGTGTTATGATTTGGTACAAAAACGGCATCTAAGAAAGGTCTAGTCCTTTAGGAGCAAAGACGGGCCGAGGATCACCAGTTTGCCAACAAATACTTGAGAAAACTATTGAAATGTTTAAAAACAATGTTCCTCAAAAAAAATTTTTTTTTTTTTGGATTTTTCACCTTCAACAGTGCAAAACGTCATTGAAAGATTCAAGGAATCTGGAGGAATTTCAGTCCATAAAGGACAAGGGCGCAGGCCTAAGCTGCACAACCATGATCTCCAATCCTTCAGGCGGGACTGCATCAAGAATCCTCATTTATCTATAAGCCATATCACCACATGAGCTCAGGACTACTGCGGCAAACCTTTGTCAAGTACCATAAATCAGTTACATCCACAAATGTCAGATAAATCTGGCTATTACTGTGCCAAAAGAAAGCCCAATGTTAACAGTGTCCAGAAGCACTTTCAAGTTCTCTGGGCTCGGAGGCATTTGGGATGGACCATCACAAAGTGGAAACGTGTACTGTGGTCAGATGAAGCAGTATTTCAGGTATTTTTTTGGGAAGAAAGGGATGCCATGTGCTCCAAACCAAAGAAGAAAAGGATCATCCAGACTTTTATCAGCAACAAGTCCAAAAGCCAGGGTCTGTCATGATATGGGGTTGTGTCAGTGCCCTTGGCAAAGGTAACTTGGACTTCTGTGATGCAGCATTAATGCTGAAAAGTACAGAGAGATTTTGGAGCACAATATATTGGCTTCTTTTCCAAGGACACCCATGAATATTTCAACAAGACAATGCACAACCACATTCTGCACACATTACAGAGTCCTGCTGCAGAGGATGAGGATACAGGTACTGGACTGGCCTGCCTGCAGTCCCGAACTGTATGCAATAGAGAATGTGAGGCACAATTTTAAGCTTAAAAATGTGACAACGAAGACCCCATACTGTTGCCCACCTTCAGACTTGTTTGCATGGGACAAAATTACACCTGAAACACTTCATCACTTGGTGTCTTCAGTCCTTAAATGTCTTTTAAGTGTTGTGAAAAGGAACGGCAACATTACAAAGTGGTAAATGCTTTACTGATACAACTTTTTTAAATGTGTTGCAAGAACCAACATTGGAATACGTTTGCTTTTTTTTTAAATGACAAAAACAATAAAAATCATGAGGAACACATTAGTGTTTGTTGTGTTGTCTGCAATAAAATACAAGTCAAAGTAATTTAGAAATCACTACTTTTTTAATTTGTGTTTTCTGCAGTGTTCCAATCTTTCTAGTCTCCACTTGGGTCAGTTCTAAATGACGAAGATTGAAGGAGGACTCATACCTGACTAAACCCCATTGTGTTCAAAGAAAAATGAAAGAGATCTTATGAAATATAAAAGAACATACACAACAAAATAACCATTGAGCTGTTGGTTTATAAACTATGAACACATTTTTATTACCTTATTAAAAACAGAATACAAAATTTGAGTATGGGTCACCATATATAGGCTACGTCACGACTGTCACTTCACTTTCAAACTGAGTTTTATTGTAGAGCACATTTAAGTTTGAATATAACCCATCCTTGTATAACTATTGGGTTGTATATATGTAGGAGTTGACATTTACTGATCTGTTTTCCTCCACTGACATTAACCAAAAATGAACACAAGAGATTCTGAAAGTCAAAAACAGGCTTAAGAGATTAGATTGACAACACTGGTGTAAAAAGACAAGAAACAAAGCAAGTAAGGAATGTGTCAAAATCCAAATAGCGAGCAGAGATGAACATGAGTGACAAAATAATAGATGTACAGAGTTGAAAAACACAACAGGAACGAGTGACGTTTAAGGCTGTGTGAAACAATGATTCAGGATAATGATGAACAATGAACTAGATGTTATCTCAAGGCTTGGTCAAGAGTTTTGACAATCAGCATCACATCTGAGCAAACAGACACTTTGAGACCTCAGAAGTGAAAGTATGATGTTCTGAGTTTGTTAAAAATGTTGGAGATAAATGTAAACTTTTTCTAACTATGAGTGCCTAAATGATCACCATAATTAATTAATTAATTACTCCAAATCAAATGAAGATTCCATTTGAAAGCTAGATTTATAAAAGTAGTCCAAACACTGCCCATGAATTCATTGACCAAATGAGGGTATTATTGTGCTACAGAACAAAAATTTGCATTTATGTTCATAAGACATAGAACTTCATTTATTTACATAGCATTTTAAATGCAACCTTGTTGCCCAAAGTGCTTCACATAAAAAAAACTGAACTACTATTAATTTAAAAATAAAAATACAATAAAAAAGTTATGAATAAATACAACAAACATTTAAAAATGTCCATAACAACCTTTCCATATGTAGTGCCTGGACCATCTAATATGTCCGGTACTTTAAGAATTAGCTCATAAGTTCGAATTAATTTATATTAATCCTCGGGGATTGAATCTAGAGATCCAAACGACTGGTTCACAGTCAAAATTAGGTTACCACGCTTACGTCATCTATTGGTCCACCCTAATAGAAGCAAGCAACGTAATTTTAATTTTAGTAAATCTATGTTATATTATTACTTGGCCAAAATAACAATATAAGCAGTTTCACAAGCAAGGTAGCTAGACCATATAGCTGAGGCAGTAACTTAAAAACACATAAAAACTCCGACAAGGATCTTAAAATGAAACACAAGTTTATTAAGCTACACACGCATTAAACTACTCTAATGTAAAAACAAACAAACACAAAGATGCACACACACACAGTTCTGGAATGGGTTGAGTTACTGAGAATGACCAACTAAGAGTCCCAAACGTCTCGCACGTGATAAGTTCTTAGCATTGCAACCTTAGAGAACCACCAAGCAGAGAATCTGACTAGGATTTACTGTTAAACTTAATTAACACCAGCTTCAGCCCGGAATGAAAGTTTGGTTTGTGTTTACTTGCGTGACCAGTTCCGCTCGTCAGCTGGTTGAAGGGAACTCCGGCGCAGCCGATTGGTTGCCGTGCGTTGACGTAGTGGGGATGTCTTTGTTGAAGAGGGCTCTTCCTTCGTCTTCTGGAGCGTGGGACTCGTGATCCCGGTGACGAAAGTTTGACGTCAGCAAGCGGGAAGTTCGGTGAAAGGGAATTCTTCCAGCGGCTTGATCCTTGAATGACTTGGGAAAGCAAAGTTCAGGGAAGTTGAATGACTGACCGTGCTGCTTGATGAGATGGCGTCCGCGTGTTCCCGGGAAGCGGTTACACGAGCAGGACAGGGTCAGACTGAGTTCATGCGAGTTGCGACGTACACAGAAGCGGCGTGGGCTCCTGTGAACGGTCTCGTTGCCGTGGTGCGGTTACGGCGGACAGACGCAGGTCTTACGGGGTGATTCTTCCGAGAGCAATGTCCGGCGGCGCGGTGTAAAGGCGGGAAGCATGCAACACAAAGTTTGTGCGTGGAGACCCCTCGTGAAAACCAAGCGAAAGCAATAAAAATTCAAAAGTTGAGGGCTTTATAGTGGGCAGGACTTAAGCCAGCCTACTCCATGACTGACCAATAGCCGTGGCTACTGAGCGAGGCCATGCCTCTCCTCTCCCTAGTTGTTCACGCCCAGGGAGGGGTAATCTGTGCTCACGCGTCAATCATAAAACTTAGTTTACTGTTATCAAAAACTCCATAAAACTCTGTAATTAACTACTATTTGCAGATACAGTTTTATAGTTTCCATCAATGTTTTCTGAATACCGAGCTGTACAGTTGGACATCAAACACCATGGCTTTATCAAATACAGTTAATTACGAGCGTGCCACACGTTGCATTGTTTCATTTACATGCCGTGTTATAGTGAAAAACCCTTGCTTACATACATAGTAAAATATACAAAACTATTCGCAATAAAACATTAAAGCAAAAACACACTTTTAAACGTGAATTGTCCGAAAATCACATTTCTCTTTGTTCAGAGGATAATGCTGGTTTCTTTTCCTCCAGTCTCTCTGGAGGAGGGGGGGAGGCCAGCGATTATGGAGACAGACAAACCTTTCTTCCGTTGGTTTTGGAATTCAGTTATCACTGTCATGTGAGCTGGTTTTACAACACGTCTTTGTTGTGAGAGGGGAAGACGAGTGTGTATTGGAATTAAGCTTCGGGCGATACTTAATTAAGAGGGAGACGAGGGGGAGCAAGAGTCTAGTTTGACTGCAAGAATCTAATTCCGCTTAAAAACGTGGCTGAGTTCCTACACATACTTCAAAACCCAGAATAATACATGTGTTTTCAGCATCTAAAAGGCTCTCTACAGTAGATGGAGCATGCTGAATATACATAACTATATTGCATCTCTTCACCTTTTTTTGGACAGAGGAACACACTGAAAATCAAGATGAAGTTCAAACACTGAGGAGGTATTTAATTGATGCGCAGCACAAGTCTCAAACTAAGCAAGCCAGTGGCGAGGAACAAACTTCACCAATTGGCGATGTGAAGAAAAAAACCTCAAGAGAAACCGGGCTCAATTGGGCACCATTTCTCCTCTGGCCAAACTGGAGCTGCAGTCTAGACGCCGGGGGCTGGAGAACGCTGAACATCTATTGTGGAGAGCTGCAGGTGTGAGTAGGTCACTGGCGGGTGATTAAGCTGGCCCAAAGGATTTCTGGGGTCTTTCAGGAACCAGTCTCATGCTCTCCACTCCTTCATGACCACCACAGCATCAGCTCAGGATACGGTCTGATCCAGGGTTATGGATACATTGGCATCATTTCTTCACAGGTCTGGATCGCATCAATGAGGCTGCATAATCTGTAGGTGCTTCGGGACGAGTATCCCCAGCTGGAAATAGAGAATAAAGAAAATAATAATATTAATTAGCGTAGCTGCTGTTTATATTGTATATAAACGAGATGCAAAAATTAAGTGCTATAAATGAAAATAGTAGTTAAAGAAACAAACATGTAAAGCATAGGAGTGTTTCTAACAGAATGTCTGGTGCATTAAGACAGGAGGAGTGTGTCCTACAGGTGGTTGTCAAGCCCGCTCACCTGCTTGGAGCACACTCATGCATCATACCGTTATGTGATGCATTGTTTGTATGCTTTACTAAATAGATAGATCTTTAATCTAGTTTTAAACTGAGAAAGTGTGTCAGGGTTGGATTGTAGCGAGACAGAAGATTGGTTAAATAAACAGGAGCTCAATTATTTAAAGCTTTATAGGTAAGATGCAGTATTTTATAATCAATACGAAACTTAACAGGCAGCCAGTGTAAGGAGAACTGAAGTTTATTAATAGACGATGCTGGGCAACCAGCGAACAGAGCATTACAGTAATCCAGCCTAGAAGTCATAAAAGCATGAACTAGCTTTCCTGCATCTGAGATGGATAGCATAATTTGTAACTAAGCAATATTTCTCAGATGAAAAAAGGCAAGCTAATGCTAACTTTGTATCCCTCTAATTGCAGATCGAGTTGTGAGATCTGCTGTGTACAGGATTTAGACCCGATAAGTAATAATTCTGTTTTGTCTGAGTTTAAGAGAAGAAAATTGTTGGTCATCCAGTCCTTAACATCTTTAATACACTCAGTTAGCTTAGACAGTTCACAGATCCCATCAGGTTTTGTTGAAATGTATAATTGAGTATCATCTGCATAGCAGTGAAAGCTGAGCCCATGTCTTCTAATAATCACTAATATAAGTTACAAATTGTGAATAGCTGTCACAGTCACCAGCGATCTAGCCCATGCAGATCGCTGGAGAACTACAAATCTGCCAGCAACAGAACCACATATCCAGTCATGCACCACTCACACACCTGGCCTAGATCCCCATGCTTGTAAACAGACACAGCTGAAGCTGTTCAGGACTAATTACACAGATTATTTATACACCTCTCAAACACACATACACGTTGCTGAGTCTTATAAACAATATTGTGAACATTACAACACGTTTTCCTTGCCTTGCCGTGTTCAACCCTTGCCTTGCATTCTTTAATTTAAATGCATTTGTTTATTTACGTTGATCTGACTATGACTCTGGATTTCCTGTGTACGTCTGTTTGCCCCTGTGTTGACCATTGCTTGCCTGACTTTTCCTGTTAATAAAACCTGCATTTAAATCACATTACAGAAGACTCAGCCAAACATGGATCCAGTGGGTATCAAAATCATGCGTCTCTGTCAGGAAGCTCGATCAATCGATAAGACTTTGTACAGGTATCTCATTTAACATCAATTAGTGAGTTGTGTTTAATGATATTATATGATATGATAGGACTTTCTGAATCACTCTATTCTAACACTCCACTGCACAAACCCCACTGGACTTTAGAATATTATTTAGATCTTGCACTGCAAATGTCAGGCTCCGCGTTCACCATCGGCGTTGCAGCAAAAACACCTAAATGTTTTTTGGGGGTGAGGGTGGCAATGGACAGCAAGACCTGCTTGCAAAGGGGCTTGCGGTTCACTCAACTAACACTATGCTGGCATCACCCATACTCCTGTCTCCAGTTCATCAGACCACCACCACACAGTCACAGCACAAAATGGCCACCAGGTCACCAGCTCACAAGATGGCAGCAGCTAGTGTGCCAACTCAGTCCATGGTCACTGCCAGTCCGCCGCTGGCTCAGAAAATGGTTTCCTGTCCTGAGTCTCATCATGTTCTAGTTTCTGCCATGGTTCCTGTCCTTGAAATACCATCATCTCAGTCTCAAGAATGGCCACCACCACCTGAGTTGCCAGAGCTACTGCCACCACCAAAGCTGTTATTGCAAGAACTACCACCGCCACCTTCAGAGCTGCCAGACCCTCCAGAGTTACCAGATTCTCCAGGGGTGCCAGATCCTCCCGAATTCCCCGAATCCCAAGAAAGGCCAAAGCCGCCACCTGAGTCCCGCAAAAGGCTAGAGCCGCCATCAAAGCTGCCAGAGCCAACACCAGAGCTGCCAAAGCCCCCACCACCATCACCAGAGCTGCCAGACTCGGGACGCCAAACCCCTCTGAAGTCCTCGAATGGTGGGCGCCAGAACCCCTTGAGTCCCACAAATAGCTAGACCTGCCACCCGAGTTCCACAAATGGCCAAGCTGCCACCTGAGTTCTATGAATGGCTGCCAGAGCCGTGTGACTTGCCAGAGTCATGTGACTTCCCAGAGCCACCAGAGCCACGTGACTTCTCAGCGCTTCTTGAACCAAAGTCTCCTGACCCACTGGGGTTATATAAACTGCCAGTGCTCCCTGAACCAAAGCCTCCTAACCCACTGGAGTTATATGAACTGCCTGTGCTCCCTGAACCAAAGCCTCCTGACCTACTGGGGTTATATGAACTGCCAATGTTCCCTGAACCAAAGCCTCCTGATCCACTGCGGTTATATGAAACACTTCCTGCTTTGCTACTGCTCGGACGTCTTTGCCTACTGCTCCACTCTTTGCACTCTTGCTTTTATATTTTATACCTCTAATTTTAACTTGAGCCTATTAGCACAGTGCTCAAACAACACAGCTTGAAGATCAACATCGAATCTACAACCTTTCTGGAATATAACTTTACTAACAAGAGAGGAATTATCGTCTAAACAATCCTCCCGCTACCAGCTGCTTACATTCCTTAGACTGGAAAACACGGCTGTGAAAATGCCTCTGGATCGGATAAATTCAGAATCTCACTGCTGTACAAACTGCTACAAACTTCTGCAAAAGATTGCAGTTCTTGAAACAAAGTTACTTGCGATCTGACCAGAACTGCCGGATCACACAGGACCACTTCATTGTGGACCCTCACAGCATACAGCCGGTGAGTCCCATAAATCTACTCCAGCTACTGTTTTGAGCACAGAAAAACAGAATGAAACAATTGAAAATGAGCGTAATCAATGACATAAACAAGGTGCGAGACCAAAGGGCACTTGCAGGGTCAGATCATACGCTGCTGCATTAGCGTGCTCTACCCCAAATACAGCTCGGACTCAAAAACAGCTTCAGAACAGATATGAAGTTTTGAGTAATATGGGTGAAGAATCCCCAAATGCAGTCAGACAGAGACCACATGACTCAGCAGCTAATTCTGCATGGAACGAAGGCTCAAGGCCGACTAGACAGCGGCATTCTGCACCAATCTCACCTGAGATAAGAACAATAGTTGTAGGAGATTCAATAATCAAGAATTTCAGGAGCAGAGCTACAAAGACATACTCATTCCCTCATGCAACAGTTTCTGATGTAAACAAAGAACTTGAGAAATTTCTGATAAAGCACAAGACTGCAAAACAGATTATCGTTCATGTGGGGAAGAATGATATTCGGAAGGAGAAGTCAGAACAGCTCAAGAAAGATTTCTGTGAGCTCTTGGAAACAGTTGAAAGATTGAAGATTCAGTCGTTCATCAGTGGACCACTCCCTGCAAGAGGGACAAATATGTTTTCACAGCTTCTTGGCCTAAATGTATGGCTGCAGAAAACATGTAACAGGAAAGGACTGAATTTTATTGACAACTTCAATCTCTTCTGGAACCAAAGACAACTGTTCAGACGGCCTTCATCCAAACAAACTTGGTGCAAAGGTGCTAAAGAACAATATCTATTTCTCCCTTCATCATCCATCAGCTGTGTATGCCACTGAACTCAACCCAAATGGCACACATACACCTAGCAAATGCCCAAATGACCACAGGACCTCAAATCAGCTTCCGAGTGGACTTGGGGCTGACGCATCACACAAGGACAGTGATAACGCTAAGCAGCCAAAACAACCACTATTGATAGAGACTCTCTCGTTTCCCCTCTGCTCAACACAGACAGACTGTGACGCATCAGAACAGCATCAAGTCTCTTCACTCAACAATGATCCTCAGGAAAACAGCCAGGAAAACACATTTCAGCAGCCAGAATCTCCAGACCCACAGCCTCAGTCACCAGACATGTTCTCACTGTCTCCTTGCTCGCCTCTCTTCGGGTTTTCAAAAAAGATGGAGGAACTGGTGTATGCTGGAACTAAACTTTCACACTCCATTGCCGCAAGCCCCCAGCTATCAACCAAAAAGCGGCCTGCTCCACAACCACCTCTGAGCCCACTTGGAAGAGCCCTATGACTTTTGCCACACCGCCAGGCATCAACCAACATCAGCTGGTGAACACAACAGCTCACAGTGATGTGTGTCAGGGGGCTGCTTAGATAACAGTGTTTTTATCAAATGTTTACAGAACAAGCAGGAACTTAGTATGCCTGTAGCTTTCTCTACTCAGATATGTGTTGTATTATGTGACAGAAAACCGAAGACTTCTTCAGGCCGTATAGCAAATCATTCAAATCTGGTGTCTATTAAATGTAATTCTGAGACTACTGTAGGGAAAACAGCTAAAACTGTTAAGTTAGCACTTTTAAACATCCGATCACTTAACAATAAGTCACTTTCAGTCAATGATTTTATCAACACAAATTGCCTTGATTTTATGCTTTTAAATGAAACTTGGCTAGATGACAGTTGTAGCGCTGCAGTTCTGAATGAAGCAGCTCCTTTAAACTTTGATTATTTGAGTGTTTGCAGAGCTAATAGGAGAGGTGGAGGCATCACTGCCCTATTTAAAGATGTCTATGAGTGTAAACAAGTGTCATTTGGTGACTATTTGTCCTTTGAATATCTGAGTATAGCATTAAAGGGTGCTCCACGCATTTTACTGATCATTATCTACAGACCTCTAAAATATTCTCCAACTTTTATTGATGATTTTACAGAGCTGTTATCAATAGTAACCTCTGAGTTTGACTATTTTACTATTGCTGGGGATTTTAATATTCACATTGATAATCCAGAAATCAATGCTGTAAAAGAACCCATGAATGTCTTTAACACTTTTGATCTGACTCAGCATGTTCAAGGACCCACACACAATCGTGGACACACTCTTGATCTACTTATAACTAAGGGTCTACACATTTCATCGACTGTTGTTAAGGATGTTGCACTATCTGATCATTTCTGTATTTTCTTTGATATATTGATCACTCCAGCCATTAAAGACAGATCTGTCTCTGTCAGAAAGAGATGCATAAATGAGAACACTAGTGAGCAGTTTATGAAGGCCATATCACTAACACCAAGCATATCTGCAGACTCTGTTGACTCTCTCCTTGATTTGTTTAACTCTAAAGTTCAGAATGTCATAGATGACATTGCTCCTGTTAAAGTCAGGAAGAGGCCTGGGAGGCAAAAAGGACCTTGGAGAAAATCAACAGCAGTTTAAATGATGAAAAGACAGTGCAGAAAAGCTGAGCGTATGTGGAGGAAGACCAAACTAGTAGTCCACTACAATATCTATAAAGACAGTCTTCATGCTTTTAATGTGGAACTAAAAACCGCTAGGCAGACTTTCCTTTCAAGCCTTATAAACAGCAACTTAAATAATGCGCGTACACTCTTTGCAATGGTAGAGAGACTCACAAACCCACCCAGTAGGATTCCCAGTGAACTACTCTCGGAAAGTAAATGTAATGAGTTGGCTCATTTCTTTACTGATATGATCAATAATATCAGAAAGGCAATCAGCTCATCCAATCAGCCAAGTTGTGTCAACGTCAGACAAGCTCAATCACAACTTAAGAAATCAGACATTATGTCTGATCTCATGGCAATTAATGGTAAAATCTTAGAGGAGATCGTGCAAATTATGAAAACATCAACCTGCAGTCTTGACACACTCCCCACATCATTCTTCAAGACGGTGTTTAACTGTTTAGAAATGGATCTCCTAAAAGTGGTAAATGCTTCACTTCTCTCAGGGATTTTTCCAAACTCACTTAAAACTGCATTTGTTAACAGCAAAGCTAAAAAAACAAATACGAAGGAAATATATGTAAACTTTTGACTGTCTAGAAATTAATTAAAAAATTCTAAAAAAAAAAAAAAACTTCTCTCACTATTCTGGCATTTAGCAAATGTAAATCATTTAGGTAATGGTTATGTTCCTTTTTTCAGAGTGTATGTAAACTTTTGGTTTCAACTGTATATATGTTGCCCCAGCGGAATGAACCGCTAACTTATCCAGCATATATTTTACACAGCGGATGCCCTTCAATTCACCTGTACCACATGTCTTTGGACTGTGGGGGAAACCGGAGGACCCAGAGGAAACCCCCGTGAATGCGGGGAGAACATGAAAACTCCACACAGAAATGTTAACTGACCCAGCCGAGGTTCCAACCAGCGACCTTCTCGCTGTGAGGCGACAGCACTACCTACCGCACCACCGCGTATATATTGCATGTTTAACTCTACTTTTGTGCTAATAACTTGAGTATACGGTTGCGTTTACGATACAGTTTTCTAGAAAAGAAGTGTTGGTCTGGCTTGTGTTACACATTTTGGCCCTTGGGAAAATTATTGGGGACCTCTGAGTTACAGTAATTTTTTTCTTTTCTTTTCAAGTAAATCACATACTTACTGTATAGGTTATCTTTGGGCTGGTGGACAATAATAAACATATGTAACCGGTGTTCGACTCTTTGCGTTGTGTACAATAATGAGACAGGCCACAGGTACTGTTGCTGATGGTGGGTTTATTGTAACTCAAACGTCAGGTCAGAGCAGACTGGATGAAAACAGCACAAAAAGGAGATATGATTTCACTGGTAAATTTCCCCACCTCTCCTCAGCGAGCTCAATGCAGACTGAGCAAACATACAATAACATACCTAATTAAAACTAGGTAAACAGCAGTGTTGTGCAAGTTACTTCCAAACTGTAATACATTACAGATTACTTGTTACTGTTATTTAAAAGTAATCCCTTACATTACAATATTACTGTCTCAAAATTGTAATATGTTACATTACTCATATATTACTTTTTAGTTACTTTCACCAAAATTACTACAGAATTAGAACTTTACATTCTAAAACGACAAAATGTACTGCAGAGCATTTTACATCCAGTAGAAAGTGATATGATGTAGCAGAATGACTGTGACCTATCCAGGCTACTAACAATATAATATATAATTGGCAACGTGAAGGCTCAAGACAATGCAAGAAAGGATGACAGTCAGATCCACAAATGATCTGTTAAAAGTATGGTAGAGGTAAAGTGGTTATCTGGCATTATTTGTGAATAGCTTGACTATATTCATATTAGACACAACAGGCCATATGTAAACTCTAATGCCATGACAAAATGCAGATTTCTTTTCTCTTCTTATTGTTGCCATTATTGTATTCACTTTAAATTCAAGTGGCTCACAACACAAAACTGTCATGTACAAAGTGAGCATGATGAACATAGCTTTCTCAATATAATGCTCAAGGACCGATTTCCTCTGTTTGTGGACAAAACTGTTTACGAGATCTTAAATATACGCTGCTCGCATGCAAATTTTCTCATGTTCTTGCGCGCTCTCAGTACACTCGCTCACAATTTGTGTCTTGTGTTCCCTCTTCTATTTGTGCTTTTTGATATGCTTTATATTGGTGCACTATTTATTAACAATAACCAAACTGCTAAAATAGACTTACATATAAAAATTTTAATCTAATAAACCATAACATTTTTGGCTGTATGTTATATGATGAGATATTTCCAGTTTTAAACACTTAAAGACACAGACAATAGACGTTGGATGTAAAGAATACATTTTATTTTAAAAACATTTATTAAACATCTAAAAGGTGCACCATACTAATCAAATCAAAAACATTTAAACTAAAATATAATGAACGCAAGCAGAAATGTAACTGTTATAGAAAATAGGGAAAAACTATATGGTATTATAGCCTACTGCACTATTCACTCTTCAAATAAATCTCACTATCAATCTCATTTTATCATGGCAACTAAAATAAAGTGAACTAGTCTGCTGTCTTCCACATTGTTGATGAGGTTGAGGAGGAAATTTTCCCTGTCATCCTCTTCATTTTGAGGAAAAGCTATAGTACTATATAGCAGTACTATAGTAAAGTACTTCAATTAATCTGTTGTGGTAATACTATAGTTGCTATGGTAACACAACAAGTGAAATATAAACAAATGACCCAATTATGTAGGTTTTTTTTTTTACAAGATAGAGTATATTATACTACAATTCACCACATTACTGTAGTAAAACTTCACTTTGTATTTCATTTTATAAGTTCACTATTCTTAATATTACAGTATGCTGAAGCATTCATTAACAAGTTTTAAATAATAATAGCCTAAAACATAGGCACTATACCTAACACTCAAAAACACTAGTGTTTATTATAGAATTTACCTTAACCTGTATGTAAATGGTGTAGCAATATTTAAACCATATCAACATTCTTGAGATAACAATTTAACAGGAGGATCTCCGGAGAGCAAAATCACGGAAAGAGGAGGAAACACAAGGCACAAATTGTGAGTCTGCATCATCTGACGGAGCGAGAGCAGATCACTCGCACGTAAGCAGACAGTGTTTTGAGTGCACGCGAGGAGTTTTGTCCACCGACAGAGTTAACACAGGCGCATTCGCTCGCTCGTATTACATGAATGCGCTCTCAACTTGTACAACTGCGCTTAAATTTGTCAGTGAAATAACGCCATATGCACGTACGTCCAGCTCGCGAATGTACTGTCTTCTGCCATTTTCATCTATTTGCCGCTTTTCCGCTGTGCGCCAATAGCCCCGGACCTTGAGCTCAGAGGCTGAAATCATTCCGCGTTCAAAGTAAATAGTTCCAACAGCCAGAGGGAGATTAATGACAACACACACGTATGTTCACTCACCACCAACAGGAAATAGAACTGCGGTATTTTTTCTTTGTTAATGTCTTCCGGGCGAAAAGTTTGTTGTAACGCACGCGTTACTGAACATGTACCGAGTAAAATATTACTGAAAATGTATTAGTAATGCCTTACACTACTGCGTTACAGGAAAATGTAATACGTTACTGTAATATATTACTTTTGTAACGCATTACTCCCAACACTGGTAAACAGATCACAAAGGTGTACAAAAAGTAAATAAATAAAAATAACAAATGATTACAGTTCCATACATTGTGATATTAATTAATCTTCCCCATCTAACTTCATATTAGAAACTAATTTAATTGAGGAACAAATGTAAACACAAATAAGAACAACTGTACATGAAAAAAAACCTGGATGGATCAGAAAACAGCACAATAAGGAGATATGATTTCACTGGTAAATTTCCCCACTTAACAAATAAATGGCAGTTAGATGATCAGTCGAAATCACATACTTATACACACACACACACTCAATCAACTGTGCTCAGTAAAAACGATTAATTTCATCCATCCACATGAAGAAAAATACTTCCTAGTTAATATAGAACACTCTTACAAACAATACCATTGCATATTAAAAGCTTATTTAAACATTCAACAACTTTTAGAACAACTTTCCTAGGAGCACCATTAACTGCTCACCTCTCCTCAGCGCGCTCAACTGGAAGTGACGTAGTGCGGCAACCGGAAGTGACGTAACGCGCCACACAAATATAAAACTATTTTCATTAAACAGAGAGAAAGTGGAACTAACCGATCAAATAGATCAAATAGAGGCGGCCAAAGTGGCGTCCACGTAGGTAGACTTCTGTCCCGCTGTTGAAAGAAATTGGGAGTTTGCAGCCAACATGTACTAGTTAAATATTAATTGCCTCTCATATCTTAACCAGAATAAATATACAGACGGTGAATGGGCAAGAGAAGAAATCGAAAACAACACACGTCTCTGGTAAACGTTGAATCTGATGAGATGGAGCTCTCTGGAGAGTCGACTATGGATCTCTGCAATCTTGCTGAATTCCCAAGTCTGCCAGATAAAAGTGACTCTCCCCTCAAAAAAAGAAACAAAGTCAGTATAAGCTCGGACTATTCCTCTGATGTTCTTGAAGCTATCCAGGCGCTCAGTGTGAAGCTTGATCATACTCTTATAAAGGTATCATCTATTGAGAAAACAACGGAGCTTACATCGGCCAAGGTGGACAGTTTAGCAACTTCTGCGCAGCATCTCGTCACTGATGTTAAAGCTCACGAGGTTCGACTTTCCCACATGTATGCAGAATTGCGTGCTTTAAAAGATGAAAATGCAATGCTGAAGGATAAAATATCTGATGCGCAACGTTAAATTAAAAGTTAACTTAAATTACACGGCTTAAAAGAGGCCGATGGGGAAGACGTTAGACAAATGACCATTGATGCTATTGGAAAAGTTGTCCTGAAAATTCAAGACCAGCTGGATTGTGTGGTTGATGTGGTTCATCGTCTTGGCCGCAAATTGCCGTCAAACACGAATCCTAGGAGGGCCATTGTCATTCTTTTTTCAATGCGCATTTTCTGTGACGAAGTT
This sequence comes from Danio kyathit, assembly GCA_903798195.1. Taxonomy (NCBI): domain Eukaryota; kingdom Metazoa; phylum Chordata; class Actinopteri; order Cypriniformes; family Danionidae; genus Danio; species Danio kyathit. Next base: position 3,331,093 of record LR812521.1, read on the forward strand.
TGGAAGGCTGCCAGAAATTCTAAGTTTCTACAGGACAACAACCTTCACATCTCCGAATTTCTGTCACCTGAAGATAAAGCAGCAAGAGAGAAACTATGGCCGATTGTAAAAAAGGCAAGAGAGGAAGGTAAACGGGCTGTATTCCGTGGTCAGTTTGCATTCATTGAAGGGGAAGAATTGACGTTACATGACTGTCTAATATATACAAGAGGCATCCTTAAATTACAATTCTAGTTGGGTTTTTTACATTTGTGATAATATTTTGCTGCATCTCTTGATGTATGTTTAATTTTTTTTGCAACTTCAAGACTATAGGCTAGGTCTTGCAGTTTGGTAGGTTGTAAAGTGAATCCTGTTCTTTTTTTATTTTAATTATTTATTTAGTTTATTATCACTTTTTGTCCGTTTGGACTAGTTGTTAGTGTATGGGTTTTGAGTTCTGTTCTTTAAGTATAGCATCCTTGAATGTAAGGGGTATTTGAGATAACACGAAAAGGAAAGCTTTATTTATTTACTTGAAACGAACTGATGCTGACTTTGTTTTTTGTCAAGAGACTCATTCCACAGACTTAGATGTGAAATTTTGGAAATCACTATGGGGAAACTCTGTTTATTTCAGTCATGGAACTTCACAATCAGCAGGTGTAATGGTTTTGATGCATCGACTTAAAGGAGATGTACTTGACTTTGTTGCAGATGAAAATGGAAGATGGTTGATTCTAACTATTAGATTGGACAACACAACATTTATAATTTGCAATGTTTATGGTTATAATTCTTTATTTTTTTTTGCCAAAATTTCAGATTTAATTAATCACAAACAAAACAATTTTCATGCTTCATATGTTATATGCTCAGGCGATTTTAATGACTGTATAGATGGTTTGATTGATACATATCCCTCTAGTACCCTCCAACATGCTGGTCAATTTAAACTGGCATCTCTCTGTGCCTCTTTATTACTTACAGATACTTGGTGTTTTTATAACCCTGTGAAATCAGAGTACACATGGTCTAACAAAAGCAAATATTTACAATCTAGAATTGACTTATTTCTGATCTCTAGCACAGCTTTACGTTATGTTAAGGACATTGTTCATAGACATGCTCCATTAACAGATCATAAACTTATTTTTTTTATCTCTTAAAGGTTCAAAAGAAAATTCTAGTCTTAGAGGATATTGGAAATTTAATAATAATCTTCTTAAAGATAATTACTTTAATACCTGTGTTAAGAATATTGCAACTGATAATTTCGGAGGATTATAGATTCAAAAGTAACTGGGAACTCTTTAAATATAATGTAAGAAAAATTTCCAAAAATCAACAAACAAAAGGAAATGGAATTACTGGATAATTTACATATTCTGGAACAGAAGAAAATTCATACTAAAGAAGATGAGGAAGAGTTAACTAAAATTCAATCTAAACTTGATCTAATGTAACTGGATCTCGCTAAAGGTGCCTTCCTTCGCTCTAGAGCAAAATTTGCTCTAGAAAAAAGAAACTTTAAAAGAAATTCTTTAGCTGCATTAAATATTAACGGAAGCCTATGTATGGATCCCAAAGCAATTTCCGATTATGTTTTTCCTTTCTATAAAAATGTATATACCTCCAATTTTGACTAAAATAACTGCGATAACTTCATTACAGTAATCAATCAGAATATTCCTATTATAGATGAAGATTTTAATGACTTATGTAATTCAAATATAACCACTCTTGAATTGAAAGATGCCCTACTTAAAATGAAAAAAGGTAAAGCACCTGGTATAGATGGGTTGACTAGAATTTTATTTACACTTTTGGGAACATATTGAAAATCCTCTATATAAAATGTATATTGAATGCATTAATAGTGGTGAAATGTCTACCTCCATGAAACAGGGAGTCATCTCGTTAATTGCTAAACCTGACAAAGATTCACAGTTTATAGAAAACTGGAGACCGATCTCACTTCTAACAATTGATTATAAACTTATAACTTTGGTATTTGCTAATAGATTACGTAAAGGTTTAAATAGCATTATAAGTGAATGTCAAACAGGTTTTCTAAAAGGTCGCCACATAACTAATAATGTTAGACTTGTGCTTGATCTCTTAGATTATGCTGATTATGTAGATGATGAAGCTATTATCCTTTTTTTTTCAGATTTTTTTTTAAAGCATTTGACTCTGTTGAACATGAATTTTTGTTTCAAACTATTGAGCGTTTTGGGTTTGGGAATAAATTTTTAAAAGTCATCAAAATGTTTTACACCGATATTAATAGTTCTGTAATCATAAATACTTCTACAACTAAAAGATTTAACATTTATCGTGGAGTACGTCAAGGTTGCCCAATTTCCCCATTTTTGTTTTGATTAGTTGTTGAATTATTGGCAATTGGTATTGTTAATAGTGAGCAAATTCAAGGTCTCAAAATCTTTGATAGAGTTTTTAAGATTTCTAAATTAGCAGATGACTCAACCTTATTCTTAAAAAAACGCTTCTTTTATCCCTAATGCTATTTCTTTTATCAATACTTTTTCAAAGGCTTCCGGTTTAACTTTAAATCTTTCTAAATGTGAAATGCTCCCTTTACACAGTTTAAAGAATAAATACATAATGAACATCCCAGTAAAATCCTCTGTCAAATACCTTGGAATTTTTGTAACAAAAAATATCCTTAATAGACAAGACTTAAATTTTTCTTCTAGAATAAAGAAAACAAAAGCAGTGTTAAATTGCTGGTTACAGCATGACCTTTCCATTTACGGTCGCGTCTTGTTAAGTAAAGCTGAAGGTTTATCTCGATTCGTTTATCCCGCCTTGTCTTTATTTGTTAAAGATTCTAATTGCAAAGATATCAATAACTTATTCTTTTCTTTTATTTGGAAAAACAAATCTCAAAGTATCAAAAAAAAAAAAGAGTTCTCACTAATAAGAAAGCTGAAGGAGGTCTAGAGATGCTTTATTTTGAGGATATCAATAAGACATTTAAGGTCAATTGGATTAAGAGATGTCTATCCACCCCCAAATCCTTTTGGAACCACATTCCTCATAATCTTTTTAAGCAAATAGGTGGCTTAAATATTTTTTAAACATGTGATTATACTATTTCTAAAATCCCCTTTAAACTCTCTAAACTCCATCAACAAGCCCTTCTTGCTTGGAAAATTTGTTACCGTCACAATTTTTCTCCTTTTATTTGGAATAATGGTAATATAACCTCTTCAAATGAATCTTTATTCTTAGTAAATTGGTTTAATAGAGACATTAATCATCTTTTAAAACTTTTTGACAGTTCCGGGAATATTCTATATTATGAACAATTCATGTCTATTTACAATTTCCCAATATTGTTTAGAGAATTTAATTTAGTTATTAAATCTATCCCTATAAAAATGATTCAACTTGTTAAAAATCATATTTGCTACAATTCCATATCGGTTGTAAACCCAAAATTACATTTAGAAGGTGTTGAGTTGACTGATAAAAATTGTACTAACAAACATATTCGTAATATTTTTCAGAAGCAAAATAAAATTACTCCTAGAGGCAAATTTTTCTGGAACTCTATTATAGTTAATATTAATTGGAAAAGAGCCTGGTTAACTCCCTTCAAATACACTATTAATAATAAAATTAAGGAAATTCATTTTAAAATACTACATACAATTTACCCAGTAAAATCGTTTTTTTCAAAGTACATTGAAATGGAGGATATCTGTGGTTTCTGCAATGTGGATAAAAAGTGCCTTTGTCATTTATTTTTTGAATGGAACGTTGTAAACAATTTCTGGAAGGATCTAGCCAAATATATTTTTAAAAAGACAAAAATTAGTTATTATTTTACATTAAAATATATAATTTTTTATTATGAAAACAATTCCAACAAATGTCTCGAATATATTGTTAATCTCCTTATTCTACTGGCAGTTTTACATGCACAAACAGAAATTTTCTAAATCATCTCCCACATTAACAGTTTTTTTAATCGAGTTTGACTTCTTTATTTCTACTGTGAAATTGTTGAAAAGCAAAAAATCTGAGATATGCATCAGTTATTATGACACTTTTTTGATTCCCCTGTCAACTCTTAAAATCATTGGATGTAGAAATGCTGTACACTATACTTTGTGCAATTAATTTATTTTTATTTATCTTTGTTTTTTGCTATTGTTATTTTAGTTTTTTTAATGTTTCATATTTTAGATTGTATTGTATGTTTGTTCCTGATGGTTATGCAATAAATAAAAATAAAAAATAAATAAAATAAAATAAATTTAAAAATTAATTTTTTATTAAACAACACAAATAAAGTAAGAACTAGATTCTAACATATTTCTAACCAAATTGATGCAAAACAAATACACGAAAATTAAAAGGAGGGACTATTAGTGAAATAAATTAAATTAATAAACTCTTATTAACACCCGTCACACATACTTAGAAAAATGTCTATACAAAGATATTTTGTGTTTGTTGCTGCAGGGCGCCAAAGCAACCAGCGTCTTCTGGTAGGATGCTTAGAACTTCTGTTTACAGAGTATCTCTATTGGTAATTTTCGATCTGAAAAATAAGTGTCAGTACTGTTTTGAGTGGGTTAGGGAGTGTTTTTTTGATGCACAAGTTTGATTTTGAAAGATGTGTGTTAAAGCCGTATGCTTCTGTGTCAGATGAGTGAGTGAAAAACATTCTCTTAATTAAGTGTCTGTCGTCAGATAAGATGCTGAAATACAGTGTGAGTGTTTTCAACCTGTCAGCTACACACACCACCCGCAGTACATCACTGCATAATCGAGCTAACCATATTACTGTCATGAAACTCAACAGGTATGTAAAATTGACCATAAAAGTTACTAATACTATGCTGGCTGAATTGCATGTTGATTCTATTAATCTGGAGCAGTTTATGTTTCATTTAGTTTGTGTTGTGTGGTATGCAGTGTTGTGCAAGTTACTTCCAAACTGTAATACATTACAGATTACTTGTTACTGTTATTTAAAAGTAATCCCTTACATTACAATATTACTGTCTCAAAATTGTAATATGTTACATTACTCATATATTACTTTTTAGTTACTTTCACTAAAATAACTACAGAATTAGAACTTTACATTCTAAAACGACAAAATGTACTGCAGAGCATTTTACATCCAGTAGAAAGTGATATGATGTAGCAGAATGACTGTGACCTATCCAGGCTACTAACAATATAATATATAATTGGCAACGTGAAGGCTCAAGACAATGCAAGAAAGGATGACAGTCAGATCCACAAATGATCTGTTAAAAGTATGGTAGAGGTAAAGTGGTTATCTGGCATTATTTGTGAATAGCTTGACTATATTCATATTAGACACAACAGGCCATATGTAAACTCTAATGCCATGACAAAATGCAGATTTCTTTTCTCTTCTTATTGTTGCCATTATTGTATTCACTTTAAATTCAAGTGGCTCACAACACAAAACTGTCCTGCACAAAGTGAGCATGATGAACATAGCTTTCTCAATATAATGCTCAAGGACCGATTTCCTCTGTTTGTGGACAAAACTGTTTACGAGATCTTAAATATACGCTGCTCGCATGCAAATTTTCTCATGTTCTTGCGCGCTCTCAGTACACTCGCTCACAATTTGTGTCTTGTGTTCCCTCTTCTATTTGTGCTTTTTGATATGCTTTATATTGGTGCACTATTTATTAACAATAACCAAACTGCTAAAATAGACTTACATATAAAAATTTTAATCTAATAAACCATAACATTTTTGGCTGTATGTTATATGATGAGATATTTCCAGTTTTAAACACTTAAAGACACAGACAATAGACGTTGGATGTAAAGAATACATTTTATTTTAAAAACATTTATTAAACATCTAAAAGGTGCACCATACTAATCAAATCAAAAACATTTAAACTAAAATATAATGAACGCAAGCAGAAATGTAACTGTTATAGAAAATAGGGAAAAACTATATGGTATTATAGCCTACTGCACTATTCACTCTTCAAATAAATCTCACTATCAATCTCATTTTATCATGGCAACTAAAATAAAGTGAACTAGTCTGCTGTCTTCCACATTGTTGATGAGGTTGAGGAGGAAATTTTCCCTGTCATCCTCTTCATTTTGAGGAAAAGCTATAGTACTATATAGCAGTACTATAGTAAAGTACTTCAATTAATCTGTTGTGGTAATACTATAGTTGCTATGGTAACACAACAAGTGAAATATAAACAAATGACCCAATTATGTAGGTTTTTTTTTTTACAAGATAGAGTATATTATACTACAATTCACCACATTACTGTAGTAAAACTTCACTTTGTATTTCATTTTATAAGTTCACTATTCTTAATATTACAGTATGCTGAAGCATTCATTAACAAGTTTTAAATAATAATAGCCTAAAACATAGGCACTATACCTAACACTCAAAAACACTAGTGTTTATTATAGAATTTACCTTAACCTGTATGTAAATGGTGTAGCAATATTTAAACCATATCAACATTCTTGAGATAACAATTTAACAGGAGGATCTCCGGAGAGCAAAATCACGGAAAGAGGAGGAAACACAAGGCACAAATTGTGAGTCTGCATCATCTGACGGAGCGAGAGCAGATCACTCGCACGTAAGCAGACAGTGTTTTGAGTGCACGCGAGGAGTTTTGTCCACCGACAGAGTTAACACAGGCGCATTCGCTCGCTCGTATTACATGAATGCGCTCTCAACTTGTACAACTGCGCTTAAATTTGTCAGTGAAATAACGCCATATGCACGTACGTCCAGCTCGCGAATGTACTGTCTTCTGCCATTTTCATCTATTTGCCGCTTTTCCGCTGTGCGCCAATAGCCCCGGACCTTGAGCTCAGAGGCTGAAATCATTCCGCGTTCAAAGTAAATAGTTCCAACAGCCAGAGGGAGATTAATGACAACACACACGTATGTTCACTCACCACCAACAGGAAATAGAACTGCGGTATTTTTTCTTTGTTAATGTCTTCCGGGCGAAAAGTTTGTTGTAACGCACGCGTTACTGAACATGTACCGAGTAAAATATTACTGAAAATGTATTAGTAATGCCTTACACTACTGCGTTACAGGAAAATGTAATACGTTACTGTAATATATTACTTTTGTAACGCATTACTCCCAACACTGGTGGTATGTAGGCTGTGTTTTTCTGTCAATTCAAAATGTCATTTTATTTTCACTTTGTGCCACTATTTCAATCAATGTGTTAGTGGGACAGGACGTGTGTGTGTGTGTGTGTGTGTGTGTGTGTGTGTGTGTGTGTGTGTGTGTATGTGCGCGTGCGTGCGATGCGCGTGTGTGTGTTATTTATTTATTTATTTATTATTATTATTATTTGCACAATTACTCAAGTATAGACTGGTAAAGAAAATGTAATTAAGCAAGCATGATTTAATTCTGGTAAAGTAGTAGAAGTAAACACGGTTCTGTTCAAAGTGAAACCGAAACTGAGAAGCATCATGTCTGCAGCCGGACTCTGTTGCTTCTTTCATGATGAATACTGGCCAGTCTGACATTGGTATTTACATTAACCATTAAAAGGTCATTTTTACACCTCCGCTAATAACCGTTGGACTTGAAATTGGTGGACATTTCACTTCCTGCGTCATGTGATCCTATCAGCAGAGGACGGACATATTTCAACAGTACCGTGATTTCAATCTATATCGTCTCTGAGTGGTTTCCACTGTGATGTGAAAAGATCTGTGACTGACTTATGGTGTCAACTCAAAAGCTGCTCATTGCTCTCATAACTTTGACAACATGAAGTGCTATAACTCATTTCTGAGCAGTGAATGAAATGTTATGTTAGAATTACCACAGACTATGTAAAAATCATATCACTGAGTCTCTGCTGGGTTTAAGCATTCTGCTACAAATATCATTGTAATACAGCGGTTCTCACACTAGGTGGCGCGCACAGGCTGCAGTGTAATCTATTACCAAGCCAGCAAAAGTCAATCTGCAAGAACATGTTTAGGTATTATGGTAAAACTACAGATCAAGCACTATCAAATAAATGAAACTAAATGTGACAACATAAGTGTCAACTATTGGAAACTGAGATTTATACAACATCCAAAAGCTGAATATAAGCGTCCAGTTGAACTTTGTTAGGAAATATGACTGATCAAGATACTATTTGAAAAGCTGAAATCTGAGTGCTGTGTAAAAGCAGATCTCCAAATTAAGGAGGAATCAAAAATGAGGTTTTGATACATTTAATGAAGAACATTTACAAAATAACTTAATGGAAGATGATCCTTACTTAATATCCTGATGATCTTTGACTAAATAAAACAATGATTTTGACCCATGAATTTGTTTGTTATTCAAATACAAATACTCCAATTACTGTAGTTGAGTATTTTTAGTTTCTAAATAGGGAAAATTGTACTTGAGTAAATTTTTTGTGCTGTATTTGTACTTTTACTGCACTTAATTCAATTTGCACTTGCTATTTTATATGTTTATTATTTCTTGTTTACAGTGATGGGCTTAGTAGAATCATCAGTCTTGTGATTCCTGTCCAATCAAATCACACATAGAAAAATCCAGGGCCAGCCCAAGCCTTCAGCGGGCCCTAAGCAGGATTCTATTTGGGGCCCTCTTGGTGCAAACATGACAAATTATTGCCAATCCTTGATTATTCCCACACTATAAATTTAAAACACACACTGTCGATTTTATGCGCTGTAGCTGTGTTGCTTACGTCATAAAATATATGTTTTAAGAGATTTCTAAATATTATTCTGCAGAAACAACTTCCTATTGATCCCTCTTTTTATATGACTACTTGCCACAAATCTAAATAATTAGACACAAAACTTTAAAGGGCACCTATGGTAAAAAATCTACTTTTCAAGCTGTTTGGACAGACATATGTGTAGGTATATGATGATTAAAATCACCACATGTCCTTAAACAATCACTAAATGCACTACAGAATGTTACGTTTCACACACAAACTGCATGTGTTCTATCAGTGCTGCAGGCGGGGAGTCACAATGTTTTAGAAAAGATGCCGATTGTTTTAATATATCAATCATGTTGTCTAAACACATTCTCTCCCTGCCTGTAGTGTAGAAAATGATGTTGCAGATGAGTATAAAGACATACAATGTGTAATACGCTGCAAGTGGCTGAGCTGACATTAATCGCATAATAAACACTGCTCAAAAAAATGTACTCAAATCAATCACAATTCTGTGAAATCAATCTGCCCACCAAAGCTGCGGTCACATGAGAGTTTGATCTTGTGAAATTCCGTCGGTGCTGTGAAAAGGGGCAGGATTAAACAAGATGATTAGACATTAAAAAAAGTGAGTGATTGGTCCATATTTTAAATGTCTGTCCAGACAGGTCATGTTTTGATCTTCGATTGGTCTTACGCAGTCATGTGATGCAATTTCACAGGTCATGGTTCACCAAGCTTGAACTTTGCAACGCAGCGAACTGCGAAACTCGTTGCACAAGCTTGCGTTTTCTGTCTGACGCATTCGCGTGCGTATGAAAGTCTATAGGGAGAAAAGTCCAGTGACTGCAGCTTTAGAAAGCAACACTGATTGACAATCAAATTCACATGCTATTGTGCAAATGGAGTAAACAACAGGTAGAACTATAGGCAATTAGCAAGACAACCCCAATAAAGGCTGATGCTTTGGTCACTTTTGAACGCTGGTGGTGCTTTCACTCTAGTTGTGGCATGAGACGGAGTCTACAACCCACACAAGTGGCTCAGGTAGTGCAGCTCATCCAGGATGGCACATCAATACAAGCTGTGGCATGAAGGTTTGCTGTGTTTGTCAACGTAGTCTCCACAGCATGAAGACGCTATTAGGAGACATCAGGTGCTGTGGACGAGGCCGTAGGAGGGCAACAACCCAGCAACAGGACTGATATCTCCGCCTTTGTGCAAGGAGGAACAGAAGGAGCACTACCAAAGGCCTGCAACATGGCCACCAGCAGGCCACAAATGTGCATGTGTCTGCTCAAACAGTCAGAAACAGACTCCATGAGGGTGGTACAAGGGTGTCCACAGGTGAGGTTTGTGCTTACAGCCCAACACTGTGCAGGATGTTTGCCATTTGCCAGAGGTCACCAAGATTGGAAGATTCTCCACTGGCACCCTGTGCCCTTCACAAATGAAAGCAGATTCACACTGAGCACATGTGACAGACGTGACAGAGTCTGGAGACACCATAGAGAATGTTCTGCTGCCTGCAGCATCCTCCAGCATGACCAGTTTAGCATTTTAGCATGACCAGTTTAGATTTCCTTGGTAGCCTGACTGCCATCAGGTACCGAGATGATGTGAGACATAAGGATGTGAGACCATATGCCAGTGCGGTTGGACCTGGCATCAGCTTTTGACAGCATAATACTCACTACTCACTACTCATGAGTACTTTTGAAAGCTCTACTTTTTACTCATACTTTGAGTAATATTTAAAACAGATACTTTTACTCGCTCTACATTTTTAGGCAAGTAATGGTACTTTTACTTGAGTATGATTTTTCAGTACTCTTTCCACCACTGCTATTGAATTTTACTTTTTTTAGTGTACAACACAATCCTAATCAAACAGTATTTCACAAAATTCATCTTTATTTCTCTAGCACTTTTACAATGTAGATTGTGTCAAAGCAGCTTCACACAGAAGATTATAGTGAATTAAAACTGTGTCAGTCCAGTTTTCAGAGTTTAAGTTCAGTTCAGCGGTGAAGAAAGTGAAGGAAAAAAACCCAAGAAAAACCAGACAGAAATGAAAGATTAGAAACATTCTTTAAACTTGTGTAGATAGATTTACTCAAATTTATTCTTGTAAAGGCAAAAGTCAGAAAGAAAAATAATTATTTAAAAAAAATATATATATATACTTACAGTAAACAACCAAATCACATCAACACACATTTTTTCTTGTCAGCTTCTTCTTGGAGACTCTTTAAATGCTCCTCTTTCTTCTTTATCAGGCTTTTACAGAGTTCATCAGCTTCATCTTGTAATTTTTTAATTTTGTCTCCTTTTTGGTTTTGCAGGCCTTCACTGAACATTTTCACTTCTTTTTGCAGAGCTTCTATTTTCTCTCCTTTCTGGTCTTTCAGTAGGTCATTGAGGGTTTCAGCTTGTTTTTTTAACTCATTTATTTCTTTTTCTTTCTGAAATTGCATGCTTTGAACAAACTTTTTCACTTCTTTCTCTAACTCAATTATTTCCTTTTCTTTCTGTTCTCTCAGCTGTTGATGGAGAGTTTTCAGCAGTTCATGTTCTCTCTGATGCTCATTCAGCTTCTGTTGGAGCTGCTCTTTTACCTCGTTGGAATCATTCAGTTCTTCTGCTTGTTTTCTGGCTTCATCTTCATGTTTCTTCTTTATCTGTTTTATTTCCTCTTCATGTTTCTTTTTCATTTCATCTCTCTCACTCTCTTCTCTCCTTTGTTTGTCTTTCTCTTCTGTTTCTCTTCTCTTGATCTTCTCCTTTTGGTTTCTTTTTAGATTATCAATCACTCTATTCCATCTCTTTCTCTCTTCTTCTCGTCTGTGTTCATCTTCTTGTTTTTTTCTCTCCCACTCCTCTTTTCTCTCTCTCTCCAGCTCCTCATAGTGTCTCTTTGTCTCCTGTCTCTTTTCCTCATATTCTCTCTCTTTTTCTGCTCTTTCTCTTATCTGTTTTAGTCTCTCCTTCTTCATCTTCTGTCGTTCTTCTTCTCTTTCTCTTTCAAATCTCTTCCTCATTTTCTCCAGCTCTTCTTGTTTTTCTCTCAGGTGTTCCTCGTGCTTCTCTTTTCTTTTTCTTTCTTCTTCCTCTCTTTCTTCTAACCTTCGTTTCTTCTCATCCTCCCATTCTCTCTGCCGGAGTTTAATTTCCTCTTGAGTCTCTTTTTTCTCATTTTCAGCCTCTTTAATTCTTCTCTCCCATTCTTTTCTTTCTTTCTCTTCTTGTTCAATCCTCTTTCTTTCCTCAGAATCCCTCGTTTTTATTTCTTTATCTTGTTTCTTCTTTAATTCTGCCATTGCACTTTCAGTCTCACTTCTCATCTTTTCTTGGTCTTGTCTGTATTTCTCTTCTCTCTTTTTATCTTCCTCTTCTCTTTCTTTCTGCTGTTGTTCATACTGTGATCTCTGATTCTCAATCTCTCTCATCATTTCTTCTATTAACTGATAATAGTCAGCTCTCTGCTGTTTTTCCTCTTCTAATCGTTTCTGGTTTTCAATCTCTCGTCTCTTCTGATCTGTTTTCTCCTTCTCTTCAAACTCTTTTCTGAGGTTTTCCTCTTTTTCTTTCAGTTGATTCTCCATTTTCATTTTCTCCTCTTCTGCTCTTTGTTTCTCTTCCTCGAGTCTCTTCATCATGTTCTTCATCTCCATCTCATATTTGTCTTGTAACTCTTCTCTCTGTCTCTGAATCTCTCTTTCTCTCTCTTTCAGTATTTCCTCCATTTTCTTCTTAATGGACATCTCTGCATCCTCAAACATGTCATTAGTGAAGTATCCACTCTGATTGTTAGTTTTCAACTTATCAATCATCTTTAACAGCTTAATCACTTGAGTTTTGTCTTGTTTTTCTCTGTTATTGAAAGCCAGGAATCTGTTTCCACAATCTCTGATCAGTTTCTGGAGTTCTACAGATTTGCTTTCCCTCACATAATCCTCTATAGATTGATCCTCAAGTTCGTCTCCTCTGGTGAACAGAACGATGCTGAACTGAGCTGATTTTATACCAAATATCTTCTTGATCAGGTCTATAGTGTCTGTCTCCTCTTTGGTGAATCTTCCCAAACTCAACACAATGATAAACACATGAGGTCCAGGAGCTGACAGTGAAACACATTTCACTATTTCTTCCACCACTTGATCATTTGTTAGTGCCGTGTCGAAGAGTCCTGGAGTATCAACAACAGCTACTGATCGACCATCAACTTCACAAACTCCTTTCTCACAGACAGTCGTCACTGAATCTGATCTTGCTTTACTCACAAACTCCTTTCGTCCCAGAATAGTGTTTCCTGTTGCGCTCTTTCCACTTCCTGTTCTCCCAATCAACACAATCCTCAGACACTGCAGATCTTCTAAACATTCAGCACCTGAAAATAATATTTCACAAATCATGGATTAATCATACATCACGGTTTAGTGTTTTTAAATTCAAATCTTAATAAAACCTATTGAGCAATGTGACTATTTGCATTACTTTTAACATGTGCATTTTGGCCTCAAAACTGGTATTACCATTTGTTAACACAAAAAGCAATTCGTTTTATCGATGCTGCGGGTGGGAGTGGGGGGCCACAAAATTTAGCTAGAGACCCCCGGGGGATCTTGAGATTTGTCATGTAATAGAAATGTGCTTTCAGTGAAAATATGCAACAAAATCATAATAATAAACATTTTAGGTATATTTTTGCTCTGGTAACTAACTCATAAGTGTGGTTATTCATCACCAGATGACATTTTGTACACATTTAGAACAACTTGGTTAACTTTTTATGTTTAAACAAGCACTAAAGTTGCACTTTGTTACTTTTGACGCTGTCAGAAACTAAATACACAGGTGGGTCAAAAGTAACAACAGTACAAGTTTTTTGTGTTACTCCAAGTTACTCTGGTTTTTATTAATTATATCGGATTATGATCTTGTAACTTCAAACATATTTTGGCCTTTATCTTAAAAAAATATTAATAAAATAAGTGTATGAAATAAAAATAAATGACACTTTTGTTTGGTCATGTGTCATGTCATATTCATCTGCTTATCCGGGGCCGGGTCGCGGGGGCAGCAGTCTTAGGAGAGAACTCCAGACTTCCCTCTCCCCAAACACTTCCTCCAGCTCCTCCGGGGGATCCCGAGGCGTTCCCAGGCCACCCGAGAGACATAGTCCCTCCAGCGTGTCCAGGGTCTTCCCTGAGGCCTCCTCCCAGTGGGACATGCCTGGAACACTTCCCTAGGTAGGCGTCATGGAGGCATCTGAAACAGATGCCCGAGCCACCTCATCTGACTTTTCTCGATGTGGAGGAGCAGCGGCTCTACTCCGAGCTCCTCCCGGGTGACAGAGCTCCTCACCCTGTCTATAAGGGTGCGCCCTGCCACCCTGCAAAGGAAACTCATTTCAGCCGCTTGTATCCGAGATCTTGTCCTTTCGGTCATGATCCAAAGCTCATGACCATAGATGAGAGCAGAAACGTAGATTGACCAGTAAATCAAGAGTTTTAACTTTCGGCTCAGCTTCTTCTTTACCACAATGGGCCGGTACATCAACCGCATTATTGCTGCCGCTGTACCAATCCGCTTGTCAATCTCACGCTCCATCCTTCCCTTACTCGTGAACAAAACCCCAAGATACTTGAACTCCTCCACCTGGGGTAAGTACTTTTCTCCAACCTGGAGATGGCAAACCACCTTTTTCTGGTGGAGCACCATGGCCTCTGACTTGGAGGTGCTGATTCTTATCCCAGCCGTGTCACACTCGGCAGCAAACTGCCCCAGTGCATGCTGAAGGTCCATGTTCGATGAAGCCAACAGAACAACATCGTCTTTGAAAATCTGTCCATAAAAATTATGAACAGAATTGGTGACAAAGGGCAGCCCTGCCGGAGCCCAACATGCAAGTCTGACTTATTGCTGGCAATGCGAACCAAACTCCTATTTTGTTAAACACTGTCCTGTCCCTGTATGAACAAAGCGCCTCTGACCCCATACTCCGACAGCAACCTCCACAGAATGCCAAGAGGAACACGGTCGAATGCCTTCTCCAAGTCCGCAAAATATATGTGGACTGGTTGGGCATACTCCCATGGACCCTCAAGCACCCTGGTGAGGGTAAAGAGCTGGTCCAGTGTGCCACAACCCGAACGAAAACCGCATTGTTCCTCCTGGATCCTAGGTTCAACCATCGGCCGGATCCTCCTCTCCAGTACACTGACATAGACTTTCCCAGGGAGGGTGAGGAGTGTGATCTTACTATAGTTGGAGCACACCCTCTGGTCCCCTTTCTTAAAAATAGGAACCACCACCCCTGTTGCCCAGTCCAGAGGTCCTCTCCCAGACCTCCATTTAACATTGTAGATACGTGTCAGCCAAGACAGCCCAACAATATCCAGTGACCTAAGATACACAGGGTGAATCTTATCCACCCGCGCTGCTTTGCCACTGCAGAGCTTGCAAACTACCTCAGTGACCTCAGCTTGGGTGATAGGTGAGTCCACCCCTGCATCACCAGTCTTTGCTTCCTTAATGAAAGACATGTCGGTAGGGTTTAGGAGATCCTCAAAGTATTCCTTCCACCACCCGACAACATCCCCATTCGAGGTCAACAGCTCCCCACTTCCACTGTAAACAGTGTTGATGTGGAGCTGCTTTTCCCTTCTGAGGCGCCGGACGGTTTGCTAGAATCTCTTTGGGGCCGACCGATAGTCTTCCTCCATGGTCTCCCCGAACTCCAGGCCCAAGTTTTTGCTTCCGTGCTGCAGCACGTTTGGGCTGCCGGTACCATCAGCTGCCTCGGGAGTCCTGGAAGCCAACCAAACCCTGTAGGACTACTTCTTCAGCTTGACGGCATCCCTTACTTCCGGTATCCACCCTCGGGTTCGTGGATTGTCACCTCGACAGGCACCACAGACTTTAAGCCCACAGCTCCTCATGGCCACATCAACAGTGCAGTCAGAGAACATTGACCACTCAGTCTCAATGTCTCCAATTTCCCTCGGGATCTGGTCAAAGCTCTTCCGCAGGTGAGAGTTGAAAATCCCTCTGACTTGAGGTTCAGCCAGACATTCCCAGAGGACTCTCACAATACGTTTGGGCCTGCCAGGTCTGTCCAGCTTTCCCCCATGCCAGCGTATCCAACTCAACACCAGGTGGTGATTAGTTTACCGTTCTGCCCCTCTGTTTACCCGATTGTCCAAAGCATTCGGTCGGAGATCAGACTCCAGAGTAGAAGAAAGTTTAGCCCTTCTCAAGAAGTTGAGTTCCACAGCCCCAGCTGTGCGTGGAGGTGAGCCCAACTATCTCTAGTTGGTACCATTCCACCTCCTTCCCTCTCAGTGAGGTGACATTCCATGTCGCAAGAGCCAGTTTCTGTGCCCAATGATCAGGTTGTCGTGGTCCTAACCTTCCACCACCATCCGTTCCAAAATGCACCGGCCCCTTACGACTCCCCATGTAGGTGGTGGGCCTGCAGGAGGATGGTCCCACGTCGCTCCTTCGGGCTAAGCCTGGCCGGGTTCCGTGGGAAAAACCTGGCCAGAAGGCACTCGCATACAAGCCTTCACCGCAGGCCTGGCTCCGGGGTGGGGCTCCGGCTGCGCCATACCGGGCGATGTCATGGACCTCGATGTAATTGTGTTCATAAGGGGTTTGAATGTTTTAAAATAAATATATGAAATATCAATAAATTTTTATAAAATATCCCAATAGAACCACAGTAAATTAAAGGACGGAATCAAATTAAAGTATGACTGTACGCTATTTAAAGAAAATAGAAAACAAAAAACACAGCTTCAGTGATTTACTTATTGCACTTGAAACTGCTATCCAGAACTATGCGAGGGCCACAGTGACACACACATATTATTTGGTAGTTCTGTAAAGGGTTGCATGTTGAATGTGCTGCTGTAACTTGGAAAGCATATGGTGTCAAGGTTCTGAGAAACTCACTGTGTTACCTTCATCTCCCACATTACTTTTATGCCTGCTCTCTTGGATTTTACCATGTTAAAGAATAAAAACAGAATAAAAAAACAGAATTAAAAAACTCACCCTCAGACTGAATCTTGTCCTCCAACTCTTTTATTTTACTCTTCATTTCACTCATTTCTTTCTTATGTTGTTCCTTTAACTCTCGCCTGATTCTGTTCTCTTGGGCTTTCACAAACATCTCAGGTAAGAATGGTTCAGTCTTCATCTTCTCTATATACTCCAGCAGTTCTGGGATCTGTCTTGACTCTTCAGGTTTCTTTAACCCAATCACTCTGTACTGACCTCCACAAACACTGATCAACTTCTGACAATCGGTGTAGGTGTTGACAAAATCTTCTGCAAATCCATCATCAGTGAGCTCTGTTGTGAAGAGAAGAATGAAGTGATCTCTAGAGTCAAATATCTTCAGGATCTTCTCTATTTCAGCTTTATCTTCATCAGTCAGTGGTCCAACAGGAACAATGATGAGGAAAGCATGAACTCCAGGATCACAGAGAGACACACAGCGGAGAGTATGATGCATGACTTCTTCGTCTGAGAGACGAGTGAGAGCAGGAAGATTCACAAGACCATGAATCTTCTGTTTCTTCACACACACTCCACTGCTGTCTGTCTGACTGGAATGACTGAGAAGCTTTGACACTGAGACTGTACGTGTTTCATCACTTCCACACAGAACCAGATTCAGCTTCTGTTGTCCAGATGCATCTGCTGACTCTGGAAAACACATTAAGAGACATTAGAGAACAATGTTCACACTTGTGCTGTATTCTTTTGTTGGTAATTGTAAATATGTTTCTTTAATTATTTTTACTTGCAGTTCATTTTAGATAAATAAATAAATAAATATAAATGTATATATAAATGAGCGACGCGGTGGCGCAGTAGGTAGTGCTGTCGCCTCATAGCAAGAAGGTCGCTGGTTCGAGCCTCGGCTGGGTCAGTTGGCATTTCTGTGTGGAGTTTGCATGTTCTCCCTGCGTTCGCGTAGGTTTCCTCTGGGTGCTTCGGTTTCCCCCACAAGTCCAAAGACACGTGGTACAGGTGAATTGGGTAGGCTAAATTGTCCGTAGTGTATGAGTGTGAATGAGTGTGTATGGATGTTTCCCATAGATTTTGAAGTATTTGCAAGTTCATCATTAGAGCTTATGATTCTGTAATAGGTGTATGTATAACTTGTTAATTATTAATATTAATGAAATATAAAGATAAATGCAAAAATACACGGGGAAAGTCAAACTGAATATAAAAACCTCCCATACAACTTCTTTCTGATGCCTATAAAAGTATTGAAAGTGGTTTTGTATAGTGGAAATTTTTATTCATTATCATAGTTTTACATGCTTCCCCTGGGAGACATTATTAGAAGACATGGGAACAGCTTTCACTGCTATGCAGATGATCCTCAATTATACATTTCAACTAAACCTAATGAGATGTCTGAACTGTCTAAGCTAACTGAGTGTATTAAAGATATTAAAGACTGGATGACCAACAATTTTCTTCTCTTAAACTCAGACAAAACAGAATTATTACTTATCGGGCCTAAATCCTCTACACAGCAGTTCTCACAACTCGACCTGCAACTAGAGGGATACAAAGTTAGCGTTAGCTCTACTATAAAAGATCTGGGTGTCATATTAGACAGCAATTTAACTATCGAAAAGTCACAGAAACTGCCAATATTTCTTTAATCTGAGAAATATTGCTTAGTTACGAAGTATGCTATCCATCTCAGATGCAGAAAAGCTAGTTCATGCTTTCATGACTTCTAGGCTGGACTACTGTAATGCTCTGTTGGTTGCCCAGCATCCTCTATTAACAAACTCCAGCTAGTGCAAAACGCAGCTGCCAGAGTTCTTACCAGGTCTAGAAAATACGATCATCCAATTTTATCCTCTTTACACTGGCTGCCTGTTAAGTTTCATATTAGATATAAAATATTGCTTCTTACCTATAAAGCTTTAAATAATCTAGCTCCTGTTTATTTAACCAACCTTCTGTCTCGCTACAATCCAACCCGCTCTTTAAAACCCGCTCTTTTCTCTCAAAACTCAGGGCTTCTGGTAGTACCTAGAATAGCAAAGTCGAGTAAAGGAGGTCGAGCCTTCTCATTTATGACTCCTAAACTCTGGAATAGCCTTCCTGATAATGTCTGAGGCTCAGACACACTCTCTCAGTTCAAAACTAGATTAAAGACCTATCTTTTTAGTAAAGCGTACACTCAGTGCATCACTTAGTAGTATGATGCATGAATGTGCTCTACGCATCTCGTTTATATACACTATGAACTAATTATTCTCTATTTCCACCTGGGGATACACAATCCGAGCAGCTGCTGTGGTGGCCATGGAGTAGTGGAGAGTATGCATCTGATTCCTGTCTGAGACTCCAGGGACAGCCGAGTCTTTGCTGACGTCCAGCGTTCTCCAGCCTTCAGCGCCTAGACTGCAGCTCTGCACAAGACGTTTGGCCATAGAAGAAATGGTCGTGCCCAACTGAGCCTGGTTTCTCTCTAGGTTTTTATTCTTCACTTTTGCCAATTGGTGAAGTTTTTTCCTCGCCGCTGTCGCCACTGGCTTGCATGGTTCGGGACTTGGAGAGCTGCGCATCGATGGATTTGCTCTTCAGTGTTTAGTCTCTCAGTAGTGATTATTAACCCACACTGAACAGTATGGAGCTAAACTAAACTTAAACTCTGAAAACTGGACTGACACTGTTTCAATTCACTATAAGCTGCTTTGACACAATCTACATTGTAAAAGCACTATAGAAATAAAGATGAATTGAAATTGAATCTTAGACGCTCAATTGTAAAAACAATAATAATAAAAATGAAAAAGAAAAACCTTCATTGCATCTCTCTTCGAGACCTCCATAATTGATGTCCTTCTCATCATTTTCTTCCTCAGATCTCATCTCCTCTTCATCGACTGATGTCCCTTTAACATCTTTATTTTTCTCACAAGTGAGAGAGTGTTGCTTATTTCCCTTCAGAATCTCCTCAATCTTCTTCAGTATATCAGAACACCATTCTGGTTTTCTTTCATCCAGCTGCAGATGTCTTCCTCCACATTCCTTTATCAACAGATTCACTGCATCATTATTGACCAAAGTAGTAATCATTGATCCATGTATCTTTTCATCAGTCGTGAACACTATCGTGTGTTTGATGGCCTCTTCACTGAACTCCTTCAGGACACTTCTCACTTTGTATCTGTCCTCATCGGTGAAGTCTTTGTACTGTAGTACAATCATGAAGACATGAGGTGCTGGTTCAGACAAACTCACACACTCTCTGACTGTGATCTGATCATCTGAGATGTGTGTGTGGAGCAGCTGAGGACTGTTGATGAGCGTCACGTGTCTTTCCTTCAGTCTTCCTCCGACTCTCTCCACAACATATGGAGGAGCTTCACTGTCAAAGGCTGGTCGACCCAAGATCAAGTTTCCCACACGGCTGTTTTCTGACACGCTTTTACCCAGAAGAAGAATCCTCAGAGAAAGTGCATCTGAAACACACAGATCATGTGGTATTTTAAAGTGTCCTAATATTGTGTTGGACAGGTTTAAATGCATCAGAAATGTCAGAAAACATTAAAAAAAAATTCAGAATGTTCATTTAAAATGATAATAAATTTGCAGTGATTTTGATATGGTTGGTTTGAATCAATTTAGTGCTTAAGGTCTATAACACCTCCCCCCCTCCCCTCCAAAAGTCAACTCTGCTCTGGTCGGTCAGCTTGTTTGATTGGTCATTTGCTGTCAGAAACGAAATGCCAATTTCAGAGTGTGTGTATGGTGGAGATTATGCAAATGAGAGATTTGATTATGCAAATTACTTTGATCATGTTTGATGTAGATCAGTAGCAGCAAAATATTAAAGAATTTTCCCTCCTGATAGTGTCAAGATTTCAGAGACTTTTCTGCAGTGTTACACTCAAACCAATAACCAAAAGGAGCGCTGAACCTGATGATGCAATCAGTGCAACAACAGTGCGGACATAGCCAAATGAATTATAAAGTTAACAGATTGTTTAAATTTTTGTGAGGTAGTTGTGAAGAGTTACTAAATATGTCATGGATGGATATTGTCAAACATAAAGTCTTGTGTGCAGGCCCAATCAAGCTTGGCCCACCCTGGCCCCACATCAGATAACATAATTTTTTTTGGCGATGCGTTTCATAACTGAGAAAGCAGCATACATACGATGTGACCGTGAGCTTTAAAATCATGTTTTGGTAAGTCATGCGCATTTACAATCTTGATTAAAATATTCTGTTTGAATCATTTTAAACCATTCAAGCTGCATTAGATGAAAGAGAACCTAATTCGGCATAGAGAGGTCTCAGCGCACATTACCAAACGCACTTCCCTTTTATATCATTTCATGCAGTCGTAATTCATGCAATAGAACGCAAACAGCTCAGCAGCACTGAGTAGGATAATCGGGAGATGTATTGGGCCCGTTTAAACTTTATAGCATTTTTCTCATGGAAAGAGCAAATATTAAGTTCACTATCTGTTAATGATGCACAGAAATGGACAAATCACAGTTTCACTAGTGAAGTTTGTGCAAAGTGTAACATACAAAATTCAAACACGTGTGCAAAGCACTTTGTTGCAGTTTGTGTCAAAAATATCAATATTTCAATACATATCCACACATAATCTTGCTTTCGCTTTGCTCTCTCTAAACGCGCCCTCTTCTCTTGACGGCACGCTGCTGCATGTCCCTGACCTGTATAAACAATATCGAGATGATAGTAACTGAACTAATATCAATATCACTGATTCAATTAATTAAATAAGACAGCCGTGTAAAGTGCTGTCAATTGCCGATTTTTCCCTTTAAAGGTGCAGTATGTAAGTTTGACACCCAGTGGTTGGACTAGGTATTGCACTCCTGGATCAAAATAATCGCAAGCGCGGGTTGCCAGATTGAGTACAGGAGCGAGTGATTTAAACTGTGTTCTAAATAAAAGCAACGACACGCGATAGAGGGAATATTTTCCATATTAAAAGGAGTTTTGGTTCTAACCAACACCTGGAATTGATATAATAGAAACAGTTTCTGTTTCTCACAGCTGAACAACAGAAACCTATGACAGGAATCACCTCAGGTAAACCTCATGTGCTTTATTCAGTGCTAAATGATAACAATGTGAGTTTGAATGGATTATAAATCTTACAGTTTCATGAGTGAGTGCATATTCTGTGCTTCTGAATGGCTGTATTTACATTTCTGTCGTGTTTCATCTGGTGCAAACAGCCAAACTGCTCATCACTGCGTATCTCGTCATGAAGCGAGTTGTTAGGACACGCGGTTACAATGTAACCTGCTCACCTAATGTTTACGTTCATAATATTTATATCATTTGCTAATTAATAACCTCATGTGGAACTGAATCTGTCTCATTTTGAAGTCTAATACTGTCTATTTCGGTCACGGACGCATGCTTTCAGAGTCTTTCTGAATGAATGAATGAAATACGCTGTTTTCCAACAAGGCAACCCGGAGTGCTGAATTATAATTGGCTAAACTGCCATTGTGCAGGTTAACTTTACCTAAACAAAGACAGTGTTCCGGCACGGACAAGCCATTTTCAAAGCAGAATATCTGACTTCAGCATTGTTTTTCAGTTAAATAAGTATGTTCACTTAGGATGTTTCTTAAATATCTGAACACATATTATGGTACTTTTATGAATTAGAAGTGTCAGAAACTTACATAAAGCACCTTTAAATCTCTCAAATTATTATATGTGATCTCCTCTGCTATTGGACTTTTTAGCTGACGAGGGAAAAATGTCAAAAACACACTAGATCTTAAAATGGTACTGTTTACTGTTGTGCTTAACAGTAGTACAATACAATATTGACAATTCAAGATTCAATAATGAGTATTAAATAAGGTCACACTTTATTTTGATGGTCCGTTTGTTGAATTTAACTACATTGCATCAACATGCCAACCAATTCTCATTAGATTATAAGTAGACTGTTAGGTTGGGGTTAGGGTTTGGGTTAGTGTAAGTTGACATGTGCTTTCAAAGTTTCTTATAGTCAGTTAAATGTCTGTTGAAGGAGCAGTATCAGCAGATATTAAGCAGACGGTCTACTAATACTCAAATGAACCATCAAAATAAAGTGTTTCCTTAAATATTGATAATTCAAGAAGTTTCAGCGAGCAGGTCGACGCACACAAAGAGCGCTATGGTAAAGCACGTTAAACGGCATATGTGCATTGATTAAAACATGTTATAGGTGAAATAAACGCTGATTTTTGAAAAAAAAAATGTTTTTGATAGGCTATAAATGATAATGTATTAGCTATCTACAGCTAACAGGCTAATATGCAAAGATCTGCTATTCAAAAGCTTGTTATTAAAAAAAATACTAATGTCCATTTTGGCTCTGGTGCATTAAATAATAATTAATATTAATATTAAGATTTTTTAAAAATTACTAAATATAGAAAATGGTATGGAATGTTGATATTTTTCAAGGTATCATCTCAAAGTTGGACATTCCAGCATTGTAAAAACACTAGTTACAGTTATTGTAAAGATTATTATATGCAATATTATAAAGCAATATGGGTGATTATATTGCATGTACATTTGACATTTCATAAAGTTTTAAAACTCTTTAAAAACTGCAATTATTTCCAGTATCATATTTAAAGCTTGTTTAATGTTTACAATTCAGCTTTTGCTGAACATAAATGATTAAATGTTTCACTTTTAGAGAAATAAACATTTTTTAAATTGTTTGTCAACTCTGTTATGGATGAAACTAGTAATGTGTAGAAATAACAATAAATTATAGCAAGAAAAAATCTTATGGGTAGTTACTAAATTGTAACTAAATTGACCGTAACAATGCTATATATATATATATATATATATATATATATATATATATATATATATATATATATATATTATTTTTTGGCCCACCTGGAATGTCACTTGGCCCACCCTAAAGTTCCAAGCTGGAGCCGGACCTGCTTGTGTGTCTCTGCATCTTTATTGTTATTCTGTCTGATAATGTGTTAACTGAGATCTTACAGTTTGACAAGGGGATCAATGTTTATACAGTCTGACAATCATAAAGGATTAATAAATAATATAATATAATTAATCAAAATATAAATTTGCATTTTATATTAGAATCATTTTGTAATAATTTGCTACTTAGGCTTGACAAACCACCTGTAGGAAACTCACTCTTTCCTCTCTATATGCACCAGACAATGTCCTGCAAACTCTTCATTACAAGGACTCAATAATAATACCAATAAAAAAGCTGCTAGCTCTTAATGCCTCTTTTTAAAGTTTATAAAAAGATAAGGACTATCTTGAAAACAATTGGTTATATTATGATAAATAAAGGGGTGACGCGGTGGTACAGTAGGTAGTGCTGTCGCCTCATAGCAAGAAGGTTGCTGGTTTGAGCCTCGGCTGGGTCAGTTGGCATTTCTGTGGGAGTTTGCATGTTCTCCCTGCGTTCATGTGGGTTTTCTCTGGGTGCTCCGGTTTCCCCACACAGTCCAAAGACATGAGGTACAGGGTAAGCTAAATCGTCCGTAGTGTGTGTGTAAATGAGTGTGTATGGATGTTTCCCAGTGAGGGGTTACAGCTGAAAGGGCATCCGCTGGGCAAAACATGTGCTGGATAAGTTGGCAGTTCATTCTGCTGTAGCGACCCCTGATTAATAAAAGGACTAATAAGGGAGGGACTAAGCAAAATAAAATGAATGAATGATTGAATGATAAATAAAGATTACAAAAATATGCTATATAAGTTATCCTGACACGTGCCTAGGTATCCAGTATAGTTTCAGCATTTTTGTGCTTCCTCCTTTAAAAATGATAGGGAATGTAATTAATTATGTTTTTAATCCACTGCACTTTGAGTGCAATCAATATACGCTCACTCTTTGATTAGATCAATTTATGCCACATTCCAGACATGGTCGGAGCTGGGAATTTCTGCAGAGAAATGTACCACCTTTGACTTCAATGCATCATTCAAGTTGAATTCTAGACATTGATTCCAAGTAGGAAGTAGAAGTAAAATCCTATTTCCAAGCTGTCTGGAATGCAGCATGAATTACACGAGCTGGATTCACTGGTCAGGTGAGCTAGAAACATAGCACATCTGCTGGTTACAAAGAGCTAATGCAAAAAAGCATAGCATTGTCTAGATTAGACTGCAACACACACAAAATAAACTGCAACTGTACAGGGAATTTAAGGACCAAAATGAATAAATTAAAATTCCCTGTAAACTACGAAAAACATCTCTCTGAGAAACAATTACTGTCTGAATAATGCTTTGGAGCAAAGATTTCTATACCAGCATCAGTCTTGTTAATAAACATCAAAACTTTACTAAACTAAGAATTTTAATTATTTAATTTACTTTTCTTTATATATGCCTTTTTTTTAAGTAGACTTTGTGTTGTTGCAGTTTTGTATAAGTTGATGATTAAAAACAATCGTTTTATTTGCACTGACATGAACTATTGCTGTTTTTAATCATTATCAATACAGACATCTTTATCCTGAAGGCCCTGAGGGGAACTTTTTGTAGCTATACTGCAAAACAGATTTATGAAAGTAAATGTGGGTGAAATATTAAAAATCTATAGCCAATTGCTAAAAATAAAATCCATAAGGCACAATTGGCTTTATGAAAAATCCCAGTTGATGGAAAAATTAAGGGTATCCACTGGTCATTTTGCGGTTTGAAGTCATAAACTGTCTATAATTTCCACACATTTGCATTTTCTTTCTAAGTCATATAAACACTTACAAAAAGGAGGTACATCAATGCTCCATCTTCGTCTGGGAGTGCCGCAGTGTTCAGCACTCACTGAAACAAAAGTCATACATTACATTATATTACATTAGAGAGAGAGAGAGAGAGAGAGAGAGAGAGAGAGAGAGAGAGAGAGAGAGAGAGATGGCTACACACAAAATCAGATTATAATATACAGAGCATGTTTTCTGTGTTGTTTTATATTGCCTTTTTTAAGAGTTCACACTTAGCTCAAGATTTATGAATAGCTTGTTTAGCATGCTGTTTTGGGAGAGAGCCCTAAGCTCAAGTAATCCTCGGGCCCAGGGCTCCCTCCCTTTCGCGGGGCAAGGGGAGATTGAGCTCAGGTTGATCTTGAAACTCTGCTGAGGCTAAGGTGAATTCCAGATAGTAAGATGTTTAGGAAAAGAGACTTTAGACTAGTTTGTCTATAATATAGAGCATATTTGTACGTTGGAAGGAAACCAGGGGAATGGCTAGGCGAGGGCTTGAAGCTGGGTGTTTCCCAGTGATGGGTTGCAGCTGGAAGGGCATCCGCTGCGTAAAACAATTATTTAGCTTAGTCCCTTTATTATCATTGGTCGCCACAACGGAATGAACTGCCAATTTATTCAGCGTATGTTTTACGCTGCGGATGCCCTTCCAGCTGCAACCCATCACTGGGAAACATCCATACACTTTCATTCACACACATACACTACAAACAATTTACCAAACCGAACCAAATTCAACTGTACCGCATGTCTTTGGACTTGTGGGGGAAACCAGAGCACCTGGAGGAAACCCACATCAACATGGGGAGAACATGCAAACTCCACACAGAAATGCCAACTGACCCAGCCAAGGCTCGAACCAGCAACTTTTTTGCTGTGAGGCGATCGTGCTACCCACTGAGCCATGACGCATGCGTAAAACAAATGCTGGATAAGTTGCCGGTTCATTCCGCTGTGGCGACCCCGGATTAATAAAGGACTAAGCTGAAAAGAAAATGAACGAATAAACAATATACAAGGCTTCTTACTTATGGTTTTATTGTTTTTATACATAGTACTGAAACTATATTCACTGTAAGTAAATTAATTAAAATCTGTCACAATATGAAATAACATTATCAGATCAACTGCAAAATATTTGCAATATTACTCCCTATAACGCACAAGCCTTGCTATTTTATGACTGTGCCTTCATTGTTTTTATATACAGTACTGAATCTATATTTTGGGCTATGTTAGGCAGACTAATGCATGTCATTTTTAATGTATTTATTTTTAAGTAAGTTTTAATAGTCGTCAAACCAAAACACCGTCGTATAATAAATACTGAAGGTATAATCAGTGAATCTGAGGTAGCCTAATTATGTGCGGTTTTACTTTCAAACATGTGGTATAAATCCGTATTTGGCGTTTTGAATAATTTTGAACACATTTAGGTGCTGCCTGGTAATCAGATCACGTTTCTATGCTCGTTCTTGCTGTCAATTGCGGGGTTAAAATGATCGATAAATGTTTTCCTATAAACTCCTCTGAGTTTAACAGAAGCTGTGCGTGACGCGCGTGCACGCGGAGGGGAGTCAGATTTCAGTACAGCACAGGCAGCACAACAACAGACTAAAATAGCTTTATAGTTTAAGATTATTCCGACTTCAGTAAGATTTGACTCTTTTTGGTAATATTAAGCGTGTTAGTACACATATATTGATCGATTAGTTGAATTCAAAACTTACTCGAACTCTCTGCCATTATAACTCCGTTACGATCCTGAAATAAGTGAAAGTCTATGGCAAGCCGATTTAGCTTAACATGATCATATTCGTCATCCGTGCTGAACATCAAACAGACGTTTCCACAACAAATTCCATTACTTTTTTTAACATATAGAAATTTAATACATGGCATATTCAAACTATACAGATTTCACATATATAAAATCTGATATGGCCATATCTCAGACTATACAACATACAAAATATTACATTAAACATTCTTGGTTTTAACATGCCAACCAAATATACACAGAGGACCAATACAGTTGTCATTAAAAGCAATAATCAGATCATAAAAATGCATTTAGGACAACAAACACTGGGAACATGTTAAGGTGAAACTTTTATTTATTTTTTAATTAATTGTAAATATGTACAAACATAGTACAAAAGAATACATCTCACAACAATTATGAACAAAATAAAAAAATAAATAAAAATAAAATTAGAGAAATTATTTCAGTTATACAAAGTATAAACAAATGCCAGGGGTAAAAAATAAATAAATAGGTAAGATAATAGTAAAAAAAATATATATATATATATTCAATCAGTTGAAATTTACATAATGCTTCATATGTTTTTTTAGCTTTTCTGTTTTTAATGTTACATAGTGTAGTACCATATTGTTTAATCTCCTTTATAAAATGTTCAGAATTTGGCTTAGCTTAACTTTTGGCCCATTGAATATGGTATTTTCCAAGTAATATTATTAGTTGTATAAGAAAATAGATTGTACTTTTGAATCAATTACATCTTTAACCCTCAGGGGTCTAAGGTGATTTTGGGGCCCCTGAGATGTTTTGACATGCCCTGACATTTGTGCTAATTTCAGCTACATATTATAGCAAATATGACATCATATAACCCAATTTGTATTAGTGTACCAAATGTCCTTGAAATGAAGTTAGAAACATCAATCCAAAATAATCTAGAGTATACACATTGAAAAAACAGATGAGTAACAGATTCTTTAACAATACCACAAAAATCGCAAGAGTTTTCTCTATCAACATCAAACCGTTCAAATTACTCTTTTACAGGATAAATTCTGTGTAACATTTTAAAAGATACCTGTCTTACTTTATTACTTATAAAAAATTTATTTGTTAGCAACCATACTTTCTTCCACTCAATGTTTCCGAATTTTGATGACCAAAAGACTCTTGAAGATGGATGTTAAGGTGAAACGGCTTGCCATAAAGGCGCTCCAATGACGAAACGTGCACGCTCAGAATAAACTCACCCGCGCCCTCCTGTTGAGGGAGGAAGACGAGCACTAGATTATCAGAGGAGGGAGAAACTGCAGACTTGGCCAATACGGGCCTGTTGTTCCTGATGCGTCCAGTATGGGGAGGCAGCACAGTGTTGTTATTATGAGTCTCCAAAACTTTATCATCACACCAAACCAAAAGCGACACCATAAAGAGGTATGTTAAATACTGCAATGAAATGTTAAAATTGTTGTTTAGCAAAAGTGAAACTAAAACATTTTATTACATTAAGGTCGATACGAGTGTATGTCAATACGTAAACAAGTTGCTGTAATACAATTCACATGCAGAGACAAAACAACAACAGTATACTACCTCTAACTTTCTATTTTTATTATTATTATTATTATTATTATTATTATTATTAATTGTCTTTAGCCTGCATGAGAATGCTTTTCCTGGTAAGATATTTTTCTAACCTGTTTTAATATTTTTATTTTTAATAACTTAATATTTTTAAATAATTAACTAATGACTCTACAAAAGAGAATTTAACTACACACTCACTAAAAAGCTAAATAAATCAATTCAATTAATATTAAAATAAATATTATATGTGTAGACTATGTGCGTTAATATTAAGAAAACAAAACAATCATTAGTAATTGATCACCAACAATCACAAAAACATCTACAGATGATCTTAGTATTTTCCAAGATCTAGTTACATTTTATTTTCACTTAATCTTAATCATGTCTGATTAATTATAAGGTGTACGTTTTTTGCTCTTATTATTAAATATATATATATATATATATATATATATATATATATATATATATATATATATATATATATATATATATAAAATGTGTGTTCTCTGGGTACATGTTGTGATGTAATGTGTATTTATATAGCACATTTATCATGTATCGCCATACACCCAAAGCACTTCACAATCATGGGTGGGTGGGGGGGGGGGTCTCTAACACCACCACACCACCACCAGTGTGCAGCTCCACTTGGATGATGCGACGGCAGCCAAAAGACAACGGCGTCAGTGCTTCACATAGAGGTGGAGTGGAGAGACAGTGATAGAGCCAATTCAGTGGATGGCCATAATCATAAGGGCCGATTGAGAGACTTTGGCCAGGACACCTAGATTATACTCCTGCTCTTTACCAGAAGTGCCATGGAATTATTAATAACCACAGAGAGTCTCATCCGAAAGGCATATAGTGTCTTCTCCACTTTTACTAGAGACATTAGGACTCACACAGACTGCAGGTTGAGCACCCCCTGCTGGTCTCACTAACACCACTTCCTGCAGCAACCTAGTTTTCCTATGTGGTCTTCCATCAAGGTACTGACCAGGCTCAGCCATGCTTATCTTCAGTGATTAACCGGTCTTGGGCTGCAGGGTGATATGGCTGTGGCTGTGGTGTAAATGTTATTTGTAATGTTCACTTCACCTGTGATTAATCATTGGTTCTTTTTTGGGGTACTGTTTGGGTTTCTGTTTGTAAAAATCAATAGAAAATAAACCATAGAAAATCTTCAGTGAGTGAGCAGTTATACTCTTTCATTACTGTGTTCTCTTTAACTTGCTCTTCATAAAAGTGTGTGTGTGTGTTTACTGTATGTTTTAGCTGTTGGTCTACCTAAAGAAATGTAAATCTGTCTCTTGAACTCGTAGAAGCTGTAAACACTGATCTTCTCTTTCTCTCTTCATATAATCTAAATTATGTTTTCTTGTAGAAATTGATTACTCTGAATTGATGGAAATTCTGCAGAGTTTAACAGCGGTGAACAAATGCAACGTGCTGTTCCCTCCACCACTGTTCATTCTGTACTGCAAACTTTTATAAACCCTCAAAAAACAACTGGAAACTCATGTTCAGCTTCACTTTTCGAGGGCAGATATCCATGATAGTAACAATTTCTGAATAATTTTTTATTTTGTATATGTATATCTTAATTTATATATTGCAGTATATTTTTGATGTTAAATAGACATTTAATTCATGTGTTTTGGTATTTCTAAAAGCAACATAATCAGTATTGTCAGGTCATGTTGCGTACAAAAGTACAAATATGTTGTGCTGGGAATTCAAAAGTGTTATAATATTCTCAGCAAGAGTGTAATTATTATATATTTATTAATTTATTTAAAAATGAATATTTTCTCACAGATTATATAGAATACACCAGAGTGGTCGGGGTTGTCAGTCAAATCTACACTATCACTACACTATATAATTCCTCCAAACTTAACTTTCCTTACCTTCATATTGAAATAAATCTAAACAAATCTTAAAAGATTTTAATTACACTGCAATCATTTTCATTTAGTATAATGCAATCCTGTTCTAAATGACTTTTTAATTTTATATTTGGTTGAAATGCCATTGGTAATGTAAACAAATACATATTTTTACTCATACTATCATACAACTGCATAGAGAAACTCACAGTAATAAGTGGTCTACTAATTTTGTAGCTATAAAGTTTATATTTTCATATATTAGCATGAAAGTTTTACTGTAGGAGCCACTGTTTTTGTATTGTAGTGATATTGTGGTCCGCTGGGTGTCCCTAAATGATAAGTAGAACTGAGGCACCTGTGTAAGCGAGAAAGAGTGTCAGTAATGGAAAAGCACACGGTTTTTAAACGTGCTAAGGGGTAACTTCCCACATAGCAAAATATCTCTGGCCCAGCTCCGGCCCATACAATCAGCTTTTGCTTGACCCACTTGCCGCAGTAAAATAACGGTACATGACTAGACCAGGTCTGGCTTCCAGACAAGAGCCAAACATGGACCATATCTGGGCCAAGTCTCAGCCAAGTTAATAATCCATAACTGAGCCTGAACTGGGCCAGGTGTGTCACGACCACAATGAAATTGATAAACCCATGAATCATTGCGATTTAGCCGTGCTATGGGTTTGCTTTTCTCAAAGCGACCTGATTGGTAGAATTTAGTTTTATTTGAAATTAATAAAAATGTATGTTAAATGTGGGTCAAGATATGCCAAATGTACATGAGCCACATATCAATTATTAACATCTGGGCCAAATACTACACTTTACACCTGGCCCAAGTATTGTGTGCTGCCCTAAAGACAGTGCCACCTCTGCCGAACCTCTGCCATGTTTGGCCCACATTCTGTATACCAGTGCCGGATAAATGCCTACTGTGCCAGATTTACGCCAAATCTGGGCCAGAATTCTTTGCTACCTGGGTTGCCTGCTAGCGTGGGAATACTATTGGGGGAGTGGAGAGACAGTGATAGAGCCAATTTGATGGATGAGGATGATTAGGAGGCCATGATGGGTAAGGACCGAGAGGGAATTTAGCCAGGACAGCGGGGTTACACCTCTACTCTTTACCAGAAGTGCCATAGGATTTTTAATAACCACAGTGTATCAGGACCTCGGTTTAACGTCTCACCCGAAAGACGGCGCCCACTGATAGTACGGTTTTCCCTTCACTTTTACTGGAGCATTAGGACTCAAACAGTCCGCAGGTTGAGCGCCCCCTGTTGGCCTAGTTTTCCCATGTGGACTCCCATCTAGGTACTGACCAGGCTCAGTCCTGCTTAGCTTCAGTGAGTAACTGGTCTTGAGCTGCAGGGTGATATGGCTGTGTTTTTTCCCTCCTCTTCCATGGGCAACAGATATATGGTGATAATTTATAATGCATATATCACAATCAGGTAACTACAGGGGTTGGACAATGAAACTGAAACACCTGGTTTTAGACCACAAAAATTATTAGTATGGTTTAGGGCCTCCTTTTGACGTTAATACAGCATCAGTTCGTCTTTGGAATGACAGATACAAGTCTTGCACAGTGGCTAGAGGGATTGTGACCCATTCTTTTGTCAGAATAGTTTCCAGGTCACTACGTGATGCTGCTGAAGGGAAACATTTCCTGACTCGCTCCTCCAAAACACCCTAAAGTGGCTCAATATTTAGATCAGGTGACTGTGACATGGGAGAGGTTCAACTTCACTTTCATATTCATCACACCACTCTATCACCAGTCTTGCTGTGTGTGTTGTTGCACTATCCTGATACACGGGACTGCTTTCAGAATACAATGTTTGACCCACTGGGTGCACATGGTCCTCCAGAATGGTTCAGTCATCCTTAGCAGTGACACTCATATCTAACACATGTATTGGGCCTAGGAAATGCCATGTTATTACAGCACAAACCATCACTGATCCATTCCCATGCTTCACTCGGGGCATGCAATAGCCTGGGTGGTGCATTTCTTTGGGGCTTCTCCACACTGTAAGTCTCCCGGATGTGGGAAAGACGGTGAAGGTGGACTCATCAGAGAACAATACATGTTTCAGATCATCCACAGCCCAAAATTTTTCACTGCTGGCACCCATTGAAAGCAGCATTTGGCATTGACATGAGTGACCAAAGGTTTGCCTATAGCAGCCAACCATATATACAGGGAGTGCAGAATTATTAGGCAAGTTGTATTTTTGAGGATTAATTTTATTATTGAACAACAACCATGTTCTCAATGAACCCAAAAAACTCATTAATATCAAAGCTGAATATTTTTGGAAGTAGTTTTTAGTTTGTTTTTAGTTTGAGCTATTTTAGGAGGATATCTGTGTGTGCAGGTGACTATTACTGTGCAGAATTATTAGGCAACTTAACAAAAAACAAATATATCCCCATTTCAATTATTTATTTTCACCAGTGAAACCAATATAACATCTCAACATTCACAAATATACATTTCTGACATTCAAAAACAAATCAGTGACCAATATAGCCACCTTTCTTTGCAAGGACACTCAAAAGCCTGCCATCCATGGATTCTGTCAGTGTTTTGATCTGTTCACCATCAACATTGCGTGCAGCAGCAACCACAGCCTCCCAGACACTGTTCAGAGAGGTGTACTGTTTTCCCTCCTTGTAAATCTCACATTTGATGATGGACCACAGGTTCTCTATGGGGTTCAGAACAGGTGAACAAGGAGGCCATGTCATTAGTTTTTCTTCTTTTAGACCCTTTCTTGCCAGCCACGCTGTGGAGTACTTGGACGCGTGTGATGGAGCATTGTCCTGCATGAGAATCATGTTTTTCTTGAAGGATGCAGACTTCTTCCTGTACCACTGCTTGAAGGTGTCTTCCAGAAACTGGCAGTAGGACTGGGAGTTGAGCTTGACTCCATCCTCAACCCAAAAAGGTCCCACAAGCTCATCTTTGATGATACCAGCCCAAACCAGTACTCCACCTCCACCTTGCTGGCGTCTGAGTCGGACTGGAGCTCTCTGCCCTTTACCGATCCAGCCACGGGCCCATCAAGACTCACTCTCATTTCATCAGTCCATAAAACCTTAGACAAATCAGTCTTGAGATATTTCTTGGCCCAGTCTTGACGTTTCAGCTTGTGTGTCTTGTTCAGTGGTGGTCGTTTTTCAGCCTTTCTTACCTTGACCATGTCTCTGAGTATTGCACACCTTGTGCTTTTGTGCACTCCAGTGATGTTACAGCTCTGAAATATGGCAAAACTTGTGGCATCTTGGCAGCTGCACGCTTAACTTTTCTCAGTTCATGGGCAGTTATTTTGCGCCTTGGTTTTTGGTTTGGTTTTTCCACACGTTTCTTGCGACCCTGTTGACTATTTTGAATGAAACGCTTGATTGTTGGATGATCACGCTTCAGAAGTTTGGCAATTTTAAGAGTGCTGCACCCCTTTGCAAGATATCTCACTATTTTTGACTTTTCGGAGCCTGTCAAGTCCTTCTTTTGACCCATTTTGCCAAAGGAAAGGAAGTTGCCTAATAATTATGCACACCTGATATAGGGTGTTGATGTCATTAGACCACACCCCTTCTCATTACAGAGATGCACATCACCTAAAATGCTTAATTGGTAGTAGGCTTTCCAGCCTATACAGCTTGGAGTAAGACAACATGCATAAAGAGGATGATGTGGTCAAAATACTCATTTGCCTAATAATTCTGCCTTCCCTGTATTGACCCTGTAGAGCTCCAGATGAACAGTTTTGGTGGAAACTGGAGAGTTGAAATGCACATTTAATTCTGCAGTAAGTTGGGCAGCTGTGTTTTTTAAAGTCTAGGATTCAATTAAATGAATCTTTATTTGTATAGTGCTTTTACAATGTAAATTGTGTCAAAGCAGCTTAACATAGAAGTTCTAGTAAATTGAAATTTAAACTGTATCAGTCCAGTTTTCAGAGATAAAGTTCAGTTTAGTTCAGTTAAATGTGGTTTAAATTTCACTGCTGAAAGTCCAAACACTGAAGAACAAATACATTGATGCCCAGCTCCACAAGTCCCAAACCAAGCAAGCCAATGGCGACAGCGGGAAGGAACAAACTTCACCAATTGACGAAAGTGAAGGAAAAAACCTTGAGAGAGACCAGGCTCAGTTGTAATATAATGTAATGTAAGGTGTATTTATATAGTGCACTTATCTATATGACCATACACCCAAAGCACATCACAATCATGAGTGGGGTCTCTCCACACCACCACCAGTGAGCAGCTTCCACTTGGATGATGCGGCGGCAGCCATAGGACAACGCCACCAGTGTGCTCACCACACACATGCTATTGGGGGAGTGGAGACACAGTGATAGAGCCAATTCAGTGGATGGGGATGATTGGGAGGCCACGATCGTTAAGGGCCAACAGAGGGATTACACTCCTACTCTTTACGAGAAGTGCCATAGGATTTTCAATGACCACAGAGTCAGGACCTCGGCTTAACGTATCATCCGAAAGACGGCGCCCACTGACAGTATAGTGCCCCCTTCGCTTTTTACTGGGGCATTAGGACTCACACAGACCACAGGTTGAGCGCCCCCTGCTGGCCTCACTAACACCACTTCTAACAGCAACTTAGTATTCCCATGTGGTCTCCCATCCAGGTACTGACCAGGCTCAGCCCTGCTTAGCTTCAGTGAGTAAATGGTCTTGAGCTGCAGGGTGATACGGCTTTGAGCTTGACCATTTCTCCTCTGGCCAAACTTCTTTTGCAGAGCTGCAGTCTAGGCACCAGAGGCTGAAGAACCCTGTACATCCATCGTGGAGAAGCTGCAGATGTGAGGAGGTCACTGGAGTGTACAGTATGGGCCATTAGATCAATGCGGACTTGTCTGTCACTGGGGTCTTTCAGGAATCAGCCGCATTCTCTGCACTCCAAGACCACCACAGCATCTGCTCAGCATACGGCCTGGTCCAGGATTACGGAGACCTCTAGAAGTCCTCTATGGTTGGCATCATCTCTTCACAGAACCTGGATCACATTAATGGTGCTGCATAATCTCTAGAGGTCTTAGGATGAGTATCCCCAGGTGGAAATAGAGAAGAGAAGATCTAAGAGAAGTCTGAGTGAGTAGTCTAACAAGAAGTCTAAGAGATGTCTAAAAGAAGTCTGAGCAATTAGACTAACAAGAAGTCTAAAACCTGGGTCACACTTTGATTTTCAATAATCCTAAATGATTGTAGAATGTCAAACTGCATGAACATGTCTCCCATGTCACACAAGATCTCAGCTCTCATAATGTCAGACTGAATGACAATAAAAACACACCAAAGGAGGAAGAAAACTCACCTGGAGATTGATGTCGTCCATCCATGACACTTTCACTATTCTGCGTTCTGAAATGAGACCTCACAGCAAACAAACAATGTGCAGCTGCACACAGTGTGCCTCAATAATAAAACCAGGAAGAAAAAAAACTGTTTAAACAGTTGAACAGGTTTAAAATTGTCATGCAGATTGGATCATCAGATTCAGTGCTCCTATAGG
This sequence comes from Danio kyathit, assembly GCA_903798195.1. Lineage (NCBI taxonomy): Eukaryota > Metazoa > Chordata > Actinopteri > Cypriniformes > Danionidae > Danio > Danio kyathit. The sequence goes on from LR812521.1 coordinate 3,367,440, forward strand.
TTCTTGGTTTGATGCTCATCACAGCTGTTGTTACAGTGTAGGATAGTGTTTGAAATTTTTGGACACTACCAGAACTTCATTTGAGGGAAATGCTGATCACAAACACCATTAAATGGCTGTCTATGAACATGTCGAACCAATGATCATAGATTTTAGCCCAGGACTTCAGAAGATTTTTACGATTTTCAAAATTTGTGACATTGACCAAATTGTGGCTGAAATCCCAGTGTGAGTAGGGCTTTAGAGAAGTCTAAGAAAAGACTAAGTGAAGTCCTAGAGAAGTTTATCAAAAGCAGTGTTACCCTGTATATTATATATATATTAGAGGGTTGTGATACATAGAGGTGGAGACAAATCTAAACAAAGCAGGCAAATGAAGTACCGGAATCAGCCTGGCAATGGAACCTTCCTTGTTCTGATCTCAGCAGCATAACAGAACCAATTCAAATGCATCGGTTCTGCTAATGTAACCAGGCATTATTGTCCAGAACTTCATAGAGACAAAGGCACAGACATTGAGACCCTGCTGATGATCCGGAAGAACATGAAGACAAGAGTTTAATGTCTCAGACACTAGGCCTGTTAGACTCAAACTTTGCTTAGAATGCCATCATACTTACCTCAAATGTAAAATACTATGTACATAACTTTTCAGTTAAACACTTACATTTGAGCCTAGATTTTTCTAAAATGTGTAATTAAACAACATACACAGGTTGTGAATAAAACACTAGGGGCAAATCCCAAAATAATCAACCAAAGTATTTTATTTAAAAGCAACGTTTATTAGTTTTTGGAAGGCAGCTTTAGACATTTTGTCTCAGATTTGGCTTTTAGTCACACAGTCAAAGAGTTAAAAGGTGGTAATAGACTAAACATTTACAGTTTTACAGCATCATACTGTTTTCTAGTGATTCTAAAGCCTGAACCACTGTAGGGAAAGCTTACAAATGGACAGCAAACAGTCCTAACAGATTTGATGTAGGGGTGTCAAGGATTTTTACTTATTTTATTAAAATCTATAAGTCACTGAGTAGTATAAGTGTTATGGTATTGACTAATATATCGGTTATGATTTTTGTTCATTTGTAAAAATACAACAGCATGTTTTAGAACTAATATCCCATTTAAAAAGAAAGGACAATCAGATGAGGAGATATTTTTGAGCAGCACACAACAGAAAACTGATTTGACATTACTAATAGAAGCATGGTGTTGACCATCACAGAACGTTACAGCTGGATTTATTCTTCATTCTCTCAACTTCTCCAAGTAGGTCTTTGATTTCTTCTTCTTTTTGATCTTGCAGGTGTTGATAAATTTTCTCCAGTATTTGATGTTGTTTCTGACGTTCTTCCAGCATCTGCTGAAGCTCCTGAATGTGCTGCTCTTTTTTCTCTCTGAAATCATTCAGTTCTTCTGCTTGTTTTCTGGCTTCATCTTCATGTTTCTTCTTTATCAGTTTTATTTCCTCTTCATGTTTCTTTTTCATTTCATCTCTCTCATTCTCTTCTCTCTTTTGTCTTTCTTTCTCTTCGGCTTCTCTCCTGCCTTTCTCCTCTTCTTGCTCTCTTTTCAGATCTTCAATCATTCTCTTCCATCTCTTTCTCTCTTCTTCTCGTCTCTCTTCATCTTCATGTTTTCTTCTCTCCCACTCCTCTTTTCTTTCTCATTCCAGTCGTTCATAATGTCTCTTCGTCTCCTGTCTCTTTTCCTCATATTCCCTCTCTTTTTCTTCTCTTTCTCTTCTCTGTTTCTGTCTCTCCTCCTCCATCTTCTGTCGTTCTTCTTCTCTTTCTCCTTCAAACTTCTTTCTCATTTTCTCCAGCTCTTCTTGTTTTTCTCTCAGTTGTTCTTCGTGTTTCTCTTTTCTTTTTCTTTCTCCGTCCTCTCGTTCTCTCAACCTTCGTTTCTTCTCATCCTCCCATTCTCTCTGCTGTCGTTTAATTTCTTCTTGAATCTCTTTTCTGTCATTTTCAGCTTCTTTTATTCTTCTTTCCCATCTCTGTCTTTCCTCCTCTTCTTCCTTGTTCCTCTTTTGATTATCATGTTCTTTCTTCTGTATTTCCTCCTCTTGTTTCCTCTGTACCTCTGCTAAAATACACTCTTGTTCATTTTTCATCTTGTCTTGGTCTTGTCTGTATTTCTCTTCTCTCTTTCGGTCTTCCTCTTCTCTTTCTTTCTGCTGTTGTTCATACTGGTATCTCTGGCTTTCAATCTCTCTCATCATTTCTTCTATTCTCTGATGATATTCAGCTCTCTGCTGTTTTTCCTCTTCTAACCGTTTCTGGTTTTGAATCTCTTGCTTGATCTGATCTGTTTTCTCCTTTTCTTCAAACTCTTTTCTGAGATTTTCCTCTTTTCTCTGAATTTATTCTCCATTTTCATTTTCTCCTCTTCCGCTCTTTGTTTCTCTTCCTCGAGTCTCTTCATCACATTTTTCATTTCAATTTCATATTTGGCCTTTAATGCCTCATTTTGAGCCTGCATCTCTCTTTCTCTCTCTTTCAGTATTTCCTCCATTTTCTTCTTAATGGACATCTCTGCCTCCTCAAACATGCTGTTAGTGAAGTATCCACTCTGGTTATTAGTTTTCACTTCTTGCTATCATCTTTAACAGCTCAATCACCTGAGTTTTGTCTTGTTTTTCTCTGTTATTGAAAGCCAGGAATCTGTTTCCACAATCTCTGATTAGTTTCTGGAGCTCTGCACAATTATATTTGCGTACATAATCTTTTATAGGCTCATTGAGATCATCTCCTCTGGTGAAGAGAACGATGCTGAACTGAGCAGATTTTGTACCAAATATCTTCTTGATCAGATCGATAGTGTCGGTCTCCTCTTTGGTGAATCTTCCCAAACTCAACACAATGACAAACACATGAGGTCCAGGAGCTGACAGTGAAACACACTTCACTATTTCTTCCACCACTTGATCATTTGTCAGTGTCGTGTCGAAGAGCCCTGGAGTATCAACAACAGCTACGGATCGACCATCAACTTCTCCAACTCCTTTCTCACAGACATTCGTCACTGAATCTGGCCGTAATTGGCTGCAAAACTCCTCTCTTCCAAGAATAGTGTTTCCTGTTGCACTCTTTCCACTTCCAGTTCTCCCAATTAGCACAATCCTCAGACATTCATGATTGTCTGTTTCATCTTCAGAACCTGATTAAAATCATGCATTAACATTTGGTTAGAATTTTTGATTGAACATTTTGAAATGGTTAAAAAAATCTAAAGAGTACTTTTCCGTCTACGAATACAGCGGAGATCAAAAAAAAAAATAGAGAACCTACACTATCCTTAATCTACCCACATATATTTTGAGGCACAGTATAAAAACTCAAATCAGATATTGAAAAAAAGCACATGGGATATTCTCCAAAGATAAAAATTACAGCTCACCTTCATACTTCTCCTACTTATTAGTGTTAATTTGACACATAGTGGTCATTTTTAAGTATTTGGCAAATCTCATTTTACTAACAAGTTAATCATTGCAAATATGTGATTTTGAAAATATTGCATCTTTATAATGTCCCTAAATCATTCAAATCCTGCAGTAGTTTGAACGTTTATACAGCTATATAGCAGAGTATACTTAAATGAACATCAGAAGCTTCTTTGGCAACATGTTCCTTCACTGTGCTTATTATCCAGTGAACCTGTAGCATTATTGCAGTACAATACCTCCTATCACACAACAACATAGGTGACTTTAGAATACCCTGGAGATGAATCAAAGACTGGAATGAGCTTCAGAAACTGGAGCAGGCCCTGGAGCAGAGTAAAGGACTGGAGCAGACTCTGGAGCAGAATCGGGAACCTAGGCATACTCTGGAGAACAGCCAGGGACTGGAACAGTGTCAGGGAATGGGACAGACTCTGGAGAAGATTCAGGGGCTGGAGCATACTCTGGAGCAAAGTTGGGGTTGGCAAAGGCTCTGAAGCAGAGTCAGGAACTAGAGCAGATTCTGGAAGATCACATGGAGAGGATCTGTTTGCCCTCCAGAGTCTGACAATTCATGATTGTAGCAAGCTCTGAAACAAAGTCAGAGACTGCAGTAGGCTCTGGAGCAAAATTCAGAAAGCAAGTGAGCTCTGGAACAGAGCAGAGTCACAGACTAAAATGAGCTTTAGAATATTTAGAACAAAGTCAGAAACTGGAACAGGCTCTGGAGCAGAGTCAAAGAATAGAGCAGATTCCAAAGAAATGTCAAGGACTGGAGCAGGCTCCAGAGAAGAATCAGGGACTGTAACAAAGTCAGGGACTAGGGCAGACTTTGAAGAAGAGTATGGACTGGGGCAGACTCTGAGGAAGAGTCAAGGACTGGAGCAGACTCTGGAAAAGAATCAGGTACTGGGGCAGACTCTGTAGAAGATTAAGGAACTAGAGCAAACTCTGTTCCAGTCTCTGACTCATCTCCAGAATCTGCTCAAATTTTAGTCCTACGTTCCAGAGTCTGCCCCTGACTGTTTCAGTGCCTGACTTTTGTCCAGAATCTGCAATTATGCTCTGGAGTCAGGGACTGGGGCAGACTCTGCAAAAGATTCAGGGACTGAAGCAAACTCTAGAGCAGAGTCTGAGACTGGAAAAGACAGTGAAGTAGAGTCAGAAACTAGAACAGGCTCTGGAAGATCACATGCCAAGGATCCGTTTGCACACCAGACTCTGTTTCGGAGCTTGCTACAGTACTTGAATTCTCAAAGTCAGAGACAGCAGTAGGCTGTGGAGCAAAATCCAGAAAGGAAGAGAGCTCTGGAACAGGGCAGAGTCACTGACTGAAATGAACTTTAGAACAAAGTCAGAAACTGGAAAAGGCTCTGGAGCAGACTGGAGAAGACTCGAGAGAAATGTCAGGGACTGAACCAGACTCCGTAGAAAAGTCAGGGACTGGAGCAAACCCTGGGGCTAAGTCCGTGTCTGGGGCAGACTTTGATTAAGAGTCAGGAACTGGGGCAGGCTCTGAAGAAGAGTCAGGTACTGAATAAGACTCTGGAACAGAATCAGGTACTGGGGCGACTCTGTAGAAGATTAAAGGACTAGAGCAAACTCTGTTCCAGTCCCTGAGTCTTCTCCAAAATCTGCTCAAATTTGCAACTCTGCTCCAGAGTTTGCTCTAGTTCCTCAATCTTCTACAGAGTCTGCCTCAGTACCTGATTTTCTTCCATAGTCTGCTCCAGTCCCTAAATCTTCTCAAGAGTCTGTCCCATTCCATGACTCTGTTTCAGTCCCTGACTCTTCTCCAGAATTCTGCACCTCAGAAACTGCAAGGTTCAAGGACTGTAGCAAGCAGTAGCTCTGAAGAAAATTCAAAGACCAGAGAAGACTCTAGAGCAGAATCAGAGAATGCAGCAGGTTCTGGAGAAAATTGGTACAAGGTCAATGATTGAAGCAATATCTGAAGGAGAGTCAGGGAATGGAACAGAGTGAGGCACTAGAGAGTGAGCTCAGGAACGGTATCAGGGAATACAGAAGGCTTTATAATGCAAGTAGGCTCTGAAATGTCTCACTGCCTCTAAAAAATACCCTTTTACAGTGGGACCTTTGTATAGAAAATATATTTATATCGGGTCTTAATTTGGTCCTCTGTTTGGTTTTGTCTAGATTCTACCTTCATCTGCCTACATGTTGTTTTACAAAGGAGACAAACAGGCAAACTACTGAGATTTGTACACAGATGTACTCTTAAACAGTAATGTCTAAAGGTTAATGTAAACAGTTGGGGAAATATATGATGTGTATCAGTATATTGTATGTGTGTAATGGTATTACAGTGACAGTAGATTAATAAACATGTTGCTGTCTGGCAATGTTATTTCAGCAACAAAAAAGAGAAAATAGGACCCAATCCTGTCATAGGTTTTTATCACACAATGGTAGGATGGCTCAAGCATGTTCCATATTACACCCATATAGATAATGCCCATACAATTATTTACATTAACGGTTTAATAAAATATTCTTTAAAATAAAAAGATTTCTGGAAATTTACTGTAGATTTAGTCAGCCAAACCTTTACAATATTTGGTTGACTAAAACCAGAACAACATTTTGTGTTTGCAATAAAAATAACAATAATGAATGTAAATATATGAACTGTTCACCCTACCTTCAGTCTGAATCCCCTGCTGCAAGTCTTTGATTTTCTTTTCCATTTCACTCATTTTTTCCTCCAGTTCACCCCTGACTCTGTTCTGTTGAGCTGTAATGTACATCTGAAGTGAATATGGCTTAATTTTCAAGTTCTCTATGTAATTCAATAGCTCTAGGATCCTTTTTGCATTCTCAAGTTCCTTTAACCCCATCACTTTGTATCTGCCACCATACTGACTGCACAATTGTTTAGAATCTTCGTGGACTTTAACAAAATCTGTCACAGGTCCTTCAACAGTCTGTTTTGTCATGAACATTAGTATGAATTGCTCACAAGAGTCAAATGTTCTTTTAATTGTCGCTATTTCTGCTTTATCTTCATCAGTCAGAGGACCAACAGGAATAATGAGGAGGAAAGCATGAACTTCAGAATCACAGAGAGAGACACAGTGGAGAGTCTGACGCATCACTTCATCTTCTGAGAGACAATTGAGAGCTGGAAGCTCCAGCAGACTGATCTGACGACCATGAATCTTCTCTTTCTTCACACGTATTTCAGTACTTGCCTGCCTACTTGTTGATTTAAACTTTTTTCCACGTAAAAGTTTTGATACGGAGACTTTAAGTGATCCATTACTTCCACAGAGCACCACATTCAGCTTCTGTCTCCCAGTGAGGTTTGCAGACACTGAAAGGCAAAGAAATATATGAGCATAAGGTTCAGTCACACTATCACAGAACACATTCATAACTCAGATTACTGCGTGTTCAATAATTACTTACAATTGGGGCGAATCGCTGTTGGACTATGTCCTGTATGATCTGTGAAAATAAATACATATATATTTACGTTAATTGTTTTAGTGGGCACTTTTACCCAAAGTGACTGTTACATGCCTAGGGCCAGGGAAAACACACAACAAAAGAACACAAGGAGATAAAATTATAAATTAAGCCCCCCTAAAAAAGAGGCCAAGAAAAAAAATAGTTTAACGAAATAGAAAAAGGAAAGACAGGCAGTGTTTACTATCTGTCTTCTGTGCCAGGACTCCACTGTATACTCACACAGGTTTATTTTTTTCATGCAAAGTCAAATAATTTATTTGGAAATTAACAAAGGTGGTGCAAAACTGAAAAATAAAAGTGGTCCCTCTCTGGCCAAAAACAGGAGAAAACCTGCTTAAACTAAAAGTGACGTCCATCTCCCTACTGCTCACATTAGGCTAAAGGGTAACATTTCATAACAGGACATAAATAATGATGTAAACTAAACTTTACTATAATGTGAAGTAAAGATGAGTTAAGTCATGCACCACAACATGAGTCACAGGAGTTCATGTGTAATGGCTACCTTAAAGATGCAGTAGGTGATCTGTAACCTGTTAGCATAATATCTTTGAAACACAGTCCCTCCCCTGCCTCTTTTCAACTATGTCATGTCGCCCTGACACCACCCCCTGCTGCTTTTTAACTACATGGAGCACCCCCCCCCCCCCTACACCCTCAATATTTAACTACATCACGTTCCCCCTCTACACCACCCCACACCTCTTTTCCACTATAATCGCACTATAACCTCCCCAATCAACTAAATCACATCCCCCCTACATCGCCCCTGGACCGTTTTTCAACTATGTCATGCATTACCCTACACCACCCCCCGCCGCTTTTCAACTATATCATGCGAGCCCCTACAACTACCCCTACCACCCCCCTTATCAACTACGTCACTTCCCCCCTTATCTTGCCCCCCGGCCGTTTTTCAACTACATCATGCACACTCCCTATTTAATAATGTCATGTCTTCCCTACACCACCCACCTGCCATTTTTCAACTACATCACCTATGCCTCCTACACTACGTCATGCACCCCCCCTCTCATTGCTTTTACTATCTTGTCCCCCCTACACCCCCTTTGATCTCAACTGTCATATCCCCCTACATCGCCCCCTTCACCACTTTTCAACTACATGGCACAACCTCTTTCCACACCCCCGCCCCCTCTTTTCAACTGTCACGTTGCCATGACACCACCCCCTGCTGCTTTTCACCTACATGGCGCATGCCCCCTGCACCCCCAATATTTAAGCACATCAATTTCCCCCTCTACACCACCCCCACCGCTTTTTCACAATAATTGCACACGCCCCTCTTATTAACTACATTACGTCCCCGCCTACCATTTATTAACTATATCGCACGGCCCCTCTACAACCCCCTCTTTTCAACTGTCACATGCCCCCTGTCACTTCTCAACTATATTGCACACCGCCTACAACTGTCACCCTCTTACCTTGCACCCAACCCCCCCAACCCCCCCACCCCGCCCGCCATTTTTCAACTACATCATGCACACTCCCTACTTAATAATGTCATATCCTCCCTACATCCCCCACCTGCCATTTTTCAACTACATCACACATGCCCCCTACGCTATGTCAGGCACCTCCCGCTAACCCCCCTATTGCTTTTCAACCACATTAAGACCCCCCTACACCCCCCTTTTTTCAACTGTCATGTCCCCCTACATTGCCCTCTTTACCACTTTTCAACTACATGGCACAACCTCTTTCCACACCCCCGCCCCCTCTTTTCAACTGTCACGTTGCCCTGACACCACCCCCTGCTGCTTTTCACCTAAATGGCGCATGCCCCCTACACCCTCAATATTTAAGTACATCAAGTTCCCCCTCTACACCACCCCCACCGCTTTTCCACTATAATTGCACACGACCCTCTTATCAACTACATTACGTCCCCCCCCTACCATTTTTTAACTATATCGCACGGCCCCCCTACAACCCCCCGATCAACTATGTCACATGCCCCCTGCCGCTTTTCAATTACATTGCACATCGCCTATAACCACCCGATCAACTAAATCACATCCCCCCTACACCGCCCTCAGATCGTTTTTCAGCTGTCACGCATTCCCCTATACTACCCCCCTCCGCTTTTCAACTATATTATGCTGCCCCCTACAAGTACCCCTAATCCCCCTTATCAACTACGTCACTTCCCCCTTACCTTTCCTCCCCGCCATTTTTCAACTACATCACACACACTCCCTATTTAATAATGTAATGTCCCCCCTACACCACCCCCACTGCTTTTCAACTATGTCATGTTACCCTTACATAGCCCCCTCCATGCTTTTCAACTACATGGTGCGACCTCCTTCCACCCCCCCCCCCTCTTTTAAACTACATCACCCACCCCCCTACACCGACCCCTCCACCACTTTTTTTAACTACATCACACAACCGCTTTCCACACACCTCCCCTTTTCAACTCTGTCACGCCGCCCTGACACCACCCCCTGCTGCTTTTCAACTACATGGCACACGGCCCCCTGCACCCTCAATATTTAACTAATTTACATTTCCCCTCTACACCACCTTCCATCGCTTTTCCACTATAATCGCATGCGCCCCTTTTATCAACTACATTACGTCCCCCCTCTACCCTTTTTTAACCATAATAAACGCCCCTCCTACAACCCCCTCTTTTCAACTACGTCACCTGTCCCCTGCCGCTTTTCAACTATATTTACCACCTACAACCCTCCGATAAACTAAATCACATCCCCCCGAACCATTTTTCAGCTATGTCAAGCATTTCCCTACACCACCCCTGCCACTTTTCAACTATATCATGCAGTCCCCTACAACTACCCCCTACCCCCCTTATCAACTACGTCACTTCCCCTCTCTTACCTTGCCCCTTACCGTTTTTTAACTACATCACACATGCTCCCTATTTAACAACGTCATGTCCCCCCTACACCACCCCCACTGCTTTTCAACTATGTCATGTTCCCCTTACATAGCCCCCTCCACGCTTTTCAACTACATAATGCAACCTCCCTCCACCCCCCTCTTTTCAACTACATCACCCATTCCCCCCTACACCGCCCCACTACCTCTTTTCAACTGTCACATATCCCCTGCTGCTTTTCAACTATATTTACCGCCTACAACCCCCCAATCAACTAGATCACATCCCCCCTACACCACCCCCGCCGCTTTTCAACTATATCATGCGGCACCCTGTAACTACCCCCTCCCCCCCTTACTTTGCCCCCCCCCCCCGTTTTTCAACTTCATCGCACAACCTCTTTCCACACACCTCCCATTTTCAACTCTGTCACGCCGCCCTGACACCACCCCCTGCTGCTTTTCAACTACATGGCGCACGCCCCCCTGCACCCTCAATATTTAACTACATCACATTTCCCCTCTACACCACCCCCCATCGCTTTTCCACTATAATCGCATGCACCCCTTTTATCAACTACATTACGTCCCCCCCTACCATTTTTGAACCATATTGAACAACTTTTCAACTACGTCACATATCCCCTGCCGCTTTTCAACTATATTGCACACCGCCTACAACCCCCCGATAAACTAAATCGCATCCCCCCCTACACCGCCCCCTGACCGTTTTTGAGCTATGTCACGCATTCCCCTACACCACCCCCCGCCGCTTTTCAACTATATCATGCGGCCCCCTATAACTACCCCCCCCCCCCTTATCAACAACGTCACTTCCCCCCTTACCTTGCCCCCCCCCCCCGCCGTTTTTCAACTACATCACGGACACTCCCTATTTAACAATGTCATGTCCCCTTTACACCACCCCCACTGCTTTTCAACTGTCATGTTCCCCTTACATAGCCCCCTCCATGCTTTTCAACTACATGGCGCAACCCCCTACATCACCAATCCCCCACCACTTTAACTACATCTCACAACCTCTTTCCACATACCCCCCTTTTCCACTCTGTCACGCCACCCTGACACCACCCCCTGCTGCTTTTCAACTACATGGCACATGCCCCCCTGCACCCTCAATATTTAACTACATCACATTTCCCCTTTACACCACCCCCCATCGCTTTCCACTATAATGGCATTCGCCCCTTTTATAACTACATTACGTCCCCCCTACCATTTTTGAACCATAATGACACCCCCCCCCCCCACAACCTCCTCTTTTCAACTACGTCACATATTCCTTGCTGCTTTTCAACTATATTGCACACCACCAAACCCCCCCCCGATCAACTAAATCACATCCCCCCTACACTATTTTTCAGCTATGTCACACATTCCCCTACACCATCCCCGCCACTTTTCAACTATATCATGCGGCCCCCTAAAACCACCCCCTACCCCCCTTATCAACTACGTCACTTCCCCTCTTACCTTGCCCCCTTACCGTTTTTTAACTACATCATGCATGCTCCCTATTTAACAACGTCAGGTCCCCCCAACACCACCCCCACTGCTTTTCAACTTTGTTGTGTCCCCCCACCCCTTTTCAACTATGTCATGTCCCCCTTACATCACTCAACTACATCACGCATCCCCCTACACCACTCCATTTTTCAACTGCATCATACATGCCCCCTACACCACCCCTCCATTGTTTTTCAACTATGTCACACACCCACCCCTCTTTTAAACAACGGCACATCCCCCTACACCCGCCCATTGCTTTGCGACTACAAATGAGCCCCGCCTACTCCCCCCTTTTTTTCCACTGTCATGTTCCCTCTACACTGCCCTCCTCCACCACTTTTCAACTACAAGGCATGACCCCCCCCCCCCATTTTCAACTGTCACGTGCACCCCCCTTTTCAAGTATGCTGCGTCCCCTTACACCACCTTGTGCCACTTTTCAACTACATCACATCCCCTTTACACTGCAGCCAGCCCCTTTTTTTTCAACTACATCACTTCCCCAAACAAACCCCCTGCCCCTTATCAACTTTGTTGAGCAAAACAAATGCAAATGTTTCTTAAAATGGGCAGAGACAACACTCCATGTGTAGAGTTATAAGTTGTACTAATAATAGTTGTACACTTCATACCACATTTACACCATGTATATCTACTAGAATTTGTAACCGTTTCTGCTTCTGCTTTCTGTTCTCCTTTCCGTTCAACGTGTTCCTCTGTTAGGACTTGAATAACCTTAATTTTATCCTAGTGACTTTACACATAGTTTTTTTTGAGTTCTGAGATTGACCTTGAATATTAAAGACTGCACTTTAAATGTCTGTAACTCTTTTAGTTTTTTCAAAGTTGGATAATAACAAAGTGCTGTTTAGAGTAATACACAAAATTACACATTAATTCTGTTTCATTAGATTATACATGCTGTAAGCATAATATATCAGTCTAGTGTATGTTATTCCAGGGAATGGCAGCTCACTTGAAAGCCTCACTGCTTAAAGAGTTTCTGAAATGTATTTAGTTGAAACTGTAGTTCATAAATCTTAAAACGGTATTTCTGAAAACTTACAAGAGAAACTCCCTTCATCACTTCTCAGTTTCTGTGCCTCTTTGGGTTTTCCATCGTCACTGTGGCGAGGGGTCATGTTTTCTTCCTCCAAACTGATTGGCTCTTCATCCACAGAAGTTCCCCTAACCTCACTAAATGTGTCACATGTGAGATATTCTTCCTGGTTTTCCTGGAGAATCCTATCGATCAGTTGAAATATATCTGCTTTATTCCTCTCATCCAGCTGCAGGTGTCCTCCTCCACACTCCTTCATTAACTGATGAATAGTTTGCACCGCAGCAGAGCCTCCAGTCAGTTTAAAAGCATTAAACATTGATTTGGGCATCTCTTTATCAGTCGTGAGAGCAATGGTGTGTTTGAGTGCATCTTCACTGAATGTGTTGAGCACATATTTGACTCTTCTCATGTCGTCCTCTGTGAAGTCTTTGTATTGTAGTATGAGTATAAACGCATGAGGTCCTGGATCAGACAGACTCACACACTCTTTGACTCTCTTTGTGATCTGATGATCTGTAGTGTCCGGATTCAGCAGATGAAGAGTGTTAATGACCGTCACGTGTCTGTCTTTCACTGTTCCAGCAATCATCGTCACATTGTGCCTCAGAAGGGCTGCCAGATCTTCATTCTCACACATATCTATTCCCAGGATTAAATTTCTGACTCGGCTGTTTTCCGATACACTTTTTCCAAGGAGGACGATTCTTAGAGCACACACTGAAAACACAACAACACAATGTCAAGAAAACCCTAGGAATATGCAGCAATTCCACAATAACCATAATAAACAATTATGTTAATGGCAACAGTTTCCCATAGTTTTGCATTGTTTCTATTTGTTTTCTATTTGTTTATTCTTCCAAACGGCATGATCAATATCTGCTCCTGGTTTAACCTCAAATTTAAACTCACTTTTTTTCACACATATTTTTAGCGCATTAAAACAAATTCAAGAGTTCACACTTAGCTGATGATTGATTATAAAGCATGTTTAGCATGCTGTCAAGGGAGCTGGCACATGCACACATAGGGCTCAACCTGTGTAGTGTACATGCCCTTTTGAGTCTGGGATATAAAGTGCCCTTCCAAAAAGAAAGTAAGTGCCCCACCCTCCCCCCACTCTTCATTCTGCGATCGCCTTCCTTAGCCCCACCCCCGCTCTTCAGTTCGCGACCCCCCCCCCCCACTTTTCGTGAACCCCCCACACTTTTCATGAAAACCGGGACCGTCAACCCCCCGTCAACCCTCTGTCTGCCCCTGCCTTATCTTCAATTTTGCACATGCCCTTTGCACGGGCCTGCCCGGGAGAAAGCCTTGAGCTCATAAGATCCTCGAGCCCGGGGCTCCCTCCCGTTTACAGTTGAGCGCAGGTAGATCTCGAGAACTCCCCTGCTGTAGTAGTTAATGAACAGATAGCGATTGCTCTTAAGAGATGACTACTACTAGGAGCATGTCTATGGTGCCGATTTGGATTAGCTAATTAACTTAAGTTGCATGTTTTTGGATGGTGGGAGTAAACCGGGTGACCCCCACGTGAGCATAGGGAGAACGTGTAAACTCCGCATAGAAACCAAGCTGGCTTGGTAAGGTTTAGAACCAGTAATGTTCTTGCTGTGAGGCAACAGTGCTAACCACTGGGTCGCCAGGCCACCCATCTAGGAAAGGAGGAGGAAGGGGGGATTCTTCAAAACGAAACTTACGGTATTTATAGTAGCTTAGGAATCGTCTGATTGGTCAATCATGAATTGCCTAACGACCAGCTGTGTTCTATTATAAGCACATGATCCTCTCGAAATTGGTTTATAAATAAACTTATCTCGTTTGTGTTGATCATATAAAGCACAGTACAACAAATGAATGATGAGCTGTCAGAAGTTTTACAGATTTGTGCATTTACATGATCACCTAGACCACACATTCTTCCACACAAACTACTAAATGTGTCAAATCACTTTGTTAAACAGCAAAAAATAAATAGAGAAATCAAGTTCATATAATGGCGGCACGGAGGTGCAGTGGGTAGTGCTGTCGCCTCACAACAAGAAGGTTGCTGGTTTGAGCCTTGGCTGGATTAGTGTGGAGTTTGTTCTCCCCGTGTTGGCGTGGGTTTCCTCCGGGTGCCCCAGAAGTGCAAAGACATGCTGTATATGTGAATTGGGTAGGCTAAATTGTCTGTAGTGTATAAGTGTGAATGAGAGTGTATGAGATGCAGCTGGAAGGGCATCCTCTGCGTAAAACATATGCTTGATGAGGTGACCCCTGATTAGTAAAGGGATTAAGCCGAAAAGAAAATGAATGAATGAAAGTTCCGATAATGCAAAATATCAATAAATTTAAAACACCCATGAATGACAAACTACAGGAAGCTGTTAATTAGGCTTGTGCTTCATTAAAATTGTTACTTTTGAGTTTGCATATGAAGAGGTTTTGTTATGATGAAATGTATTTGTGTTTGAGTAATGATTTTTAAGACTGGATTATACTGCTCAAACTAAATTCATCAAATCAGATTAGTGCAACATACATAGTATAGTTATTGGATAAGGATGTTGTGCAACATGCAATAAATTGTTTGTTGACATTTCAATTTGGCATTATACCCCATGTGTAGTGGGCAATTGTTTTTTTTTTTTTGTAACTATTTTTACACAAATCTCAAAGATGATCTCATAATATACAGTGGTATTTATAATATAACTGGCTTACTTTCAGGACGATCACCACTTGTACTCCACCGCCTTTCACTCTCTGAAAATAAAATCAACCATTCAGTATGACAAGTGATGAATTTAATAAATCAAACCTTTAATCATACATCGGCAAATAGATCTATGAAGCTTATATTAAAAGAACTTGATTTAAAGGGCACCTACGGTGAGAAATCTACTTTTCAAGCTGATTGGACAGACATATGTGTTGGTATAGTGTACAGACCGTCATTTTGGGGTGATATAAACACACTCAGTCCTTTTATTCAATTTAACATCATAAAAACGGTGGACCAATTGGAGCGGTTTTGAGATCGACCGCAACTTGACGTAGGAGTGCGGTCCCCCCCGCCCACCAATATTGATTGACAGGTGCGCATTACCATATCCTCAGTATGTTGTTTCACATCCGCCATTTTCA
The DNA here is from genome assembly GCA_903798195.1 of Danio kyathit. Taxonomy (NCBI): domain Eukaryota; kingdom Metazoa; phylum Chordata; class Actinopteri; order Cypriniformes; family Danionidae; genus Danio; species Danio kyathit. The sequence goes on from LR812521.1 coordinate 3,382,979, forward strand.
GCGTGTGAGTCAAAGCGACGTCACCAAAGAAACACCCTTGCTCTATTTTTAGACGTAAGGCTCATTGGGCTCTACATTCACGTTATCGCCTCTCCGCACCAGTGTTTGTATACATGTGTACTTTTCATTGCGTCTTCCTTAAACTTCAGCTCTTTGCATTTCCCGTGGTCACAGAAGATCCCTGTCATCTTAACTAGGTGCAGCTGGAAAGTGCGAGCGCATTGCCTCACGTGCGCGTCCCTCCATTGGAAATAACGAACTAACGACGCGCAGCGCCATGCATTTCGCGATGTCGCGGATGAAAGTGAGTACCGGGAGGGAGGGTGTGGGTGTGGCGGATGAAAGTGAGGACCGGGGGTGGGGGGGGGGGGGTCGCTCACTATTCTGCCTTACTATTCATTTTAAATAACATGCGAATGTGCGCGTCTGGTGTGCCATGTCATGGCTCTGAGCGGCGCATCCGGTGTATGACGCTTTTTAGTTATACCCTCAAGCAGGTCTTACAGCAGAAGCGCTGCTCGGCGATAAGCAGTCGCGGTGCATCCGGTGTGTGATGCCCTTCAGTCAAAGTTTATTCAGTGTGCTTGGTTATTAGTCTCGGTGCACAAGCTCGGAGCTTTAAACTAGCACACAGTTGGCTGTAAAACTATACAAAGACACAAATGATTTTGTAGTCTCTGCTTGGTCTGTGCCCGAGTCGTACATGTACAGCTGAATGCTGGTCCTCTCACTTATGTTGCTTCTCTCTGTCTGCCTGTCTGTTGCCATAGGGAGCTCTTGGCTCCGCCCCCTTGTTAAGTTGGGCGGGAAGTCGAAACTAATTTTCATGTGAAGCAACACGCCCCTAAAACAGCGAACTGTGTACACACCCCCAAAATGACACTTTTTAACACATTATAATAAAAAAATCTGCATTGTGTTTTGAACTGAACCTAAACTGGCCACTCAGAAGAACCATAATATTAATATTACATCTTAAAAAAGGGGTAAAATAGGTGCCCTTTAAATGACCTTCACAATTACTTTGGCAACTTTTAAAAAAGGTACTGCAATACTGCTAATTAAAATGATTATAAAATTTAAAAAAGGGTTTGAAACTTACGTATGTCGAACTCTCCGGCTGCATATGATGCGAGTGAATCTAGACAAAACCAAAGTATAGGAGTAAATAAAGACCCGATATATATTTTTCTTAGGAAAGAAAAGCTTCATTTTTCTAAAAACAAAGACCCCACTGTAAAAAAAAAATATCCATAAGTAAGCAGTTTTCATGATTTTATTTTTTTTATGCACTGTATTTACCCCACTAAATGTAGACCATTTATTTCTGCTTTTTAGCCTTGAAAAATGGTAAAAAGTGACTTTTATGAACAGTTTTAATAGTCTGCAGTGCTCTATTGTCTGGGTTAGGGTTGTATATTATGCTACAGAAACCTTGTAATAAACTGCGAGTACATTTTCTGTCATTTTACAGGCTTATTTCACTAGATATTATTTATTATACATTATATTGTTATTTTAAATGACTAAAATATCAATAAAAGTCAGTTTGTTAAACTGTAGAGTTGAATTTTCTAAATCAGAAGTGGACAGAGCAGATAATGCAATTCACCACTGCAATTGAATGAAAAACACTCGTGTATCACAAAATAAGGAAATAAAGGAAAAAGGGAAATAACAGATTTTAATAGTGTATATTTTCCCCTCCATATATTTAATACAGTATTGATTAATTACATTGACTTCATTAAAATTCCAACATTCACATGATATACTTTCATTTAACAGATGGTTGTATTCAAAGCGACTGCAAGAGGCATATAATAATGGACTCTTTAAATAATACAACTTTCCCCTCCACACAGCCAAGTTCAAAAATACAACGAGCAGTTTCCTACTCCATATACATTATCATCACAGTAACTTTTCAGCCTGTGTCATCTACTTTATGAACTGATTTATTGCCTACCCATTGTGGCTGTTATCTCTCCTCCGCCAGTTGCTCGCGCTCCTCTTAGATTCTTCCTCCGGTCGCGTGCACGCGCTTCCCTTGACGCGAAGCAGTTTGTTTTATTTATTTTATTTTTGTTTTCACGAGTATAGCCACTTAAGGTAGCGTAGAGTGGGTGAAGAAAGAGTATATAAACAAGTGTGATTTAATTCTGATAATGGTGAAGTAACGGAAGCCAAAACCTCGTGATCTGTTCAAAGTGAAACCGAAACTAAGAAGCGTCTTCGACATTTATTATGAATATTGAGCAATCTGGCTCTGCTCTTTGCATGAGCTGTTGAAAGGTAAATTCCTCACCTGTATTTCTTCACCTCAAGTTTTTCACGAGGCAATGGTATGAATCTGTATACATTAGCTTAAATATGCACATGCATAAATCCTCAACGCTCATTAAAAATAAATAAATAAAAGCTTTCCTTGGCATGTGGTGACCAATTTGTGATTGATAAAGATTGTGTTATACAAACTTGCATCTTTATAATACACTGTACATCATATTTAACCAATATTCATCTGAATTATACACAGTTGCATATAATAATGAATATAAAATATTATAATAAAATAAAATAATTGATATAAAATAATATAAACATTTTAAATGGTTTCTAATTTAATTACGTACTGAATGAAATGCATAAATCTATATATGTACATACATTCAACCAGTGTGTACATTTTAGTAGTGTAAGCTGATTGGGCAAAAACATTCCATACAAAAGACCAGCACAATATTTTATGTTCTGATGCAAACTTTTACTGCACGATAATATTAAATGCTACAACTAACAATAAACTATTACATTTAGTTGCTATTCAAAATTTGAAGAAACGCCCCCCTCAAATTTACATATAAAATGCTCAAGTTTTTAGCAGTGTTTAAATGTAGCCTCAATATCCTATTAAACATTTGTGTTTTGACTTCAGTTCGTCCTTCAGTAAATGTTAACAATGGCTTTCAGAAATTATATGCATGATAGTGATTTAAAAACACATTAAGACATCATTTACAAATGAAAACATCAAGAGAAGACAACAGTGTTGGTTTTGGATGTTTATTCATGCAATGATATGAATCCGGCGCCTAGACTGCAGCTCTGCACAGGAAGTTTGGCCAGAGGAGATGCTGCGTATGGATGGATTTGCTCTTCAGTGTTTGGACTTTCAGCAGTGAAAATTAAACCACACTGAACTGAAATAAACTGAACTTCAACTCTGAAAACTGAACTGACACAGTTTCAATTTACTATGATCTTCTATGTTAAGCTGCTTTGACCCATTCTACATTGTAAAAGCGCTATAGAAATAAAGACGAATTCAATTACAAGTCATCATTTATACTGTACAAGCAAAAAGGATTAGATCAAAGTATTTTGATGTACTAAAATGTTTTTGAGATGTTTCAGGTTTTAATTAAAGCAGCATGTGTGAGTTATATGCACAAACATACCCAAGCAAATATATTGAATTTTCATGGCATCTACAACTTTGCACTGTGAAAACTACAATGTGTTTTCAAGGTTAGAGAGAAAGCAGAGATCAGAAAATGACTGTGAATTTACTTTAAAGGATATTTCACCCAAAACTGAAAATTCTGTCATAAATGACTCTTTGCTTGTTCTTAACCTGTTTGTGTTTCTTTCTTCTGTTGAACACTAAAGATGATATTTTGAAAAATGTTGGATAAACTGTAACCATTGACTTCCATAGTATTCGTTTTTCTACTATGGAAGTCACTGGTTACAGGTTATCAGCAGTGGAAAGAGTACTGAAAAATCATACTCAAGTAAAAGTACTATTACTTGTCTAAAAATGTAGTGCAAGTAGAGTAAAAGTATTTGCTGTAAATATTACTCAAAGTATGAGTAAAAAGTAGAGCTTTTAAAAGTACTCAAGAGTAGTGAGTACTATGCTGTCAAAAGCTGATGTGTTTACATGTAATTTGTGCATGTGTGTGTAAACGTAACATTCTGTAGTGCATTTAATTATTGCCAAGCAGACACACAACATCATAAGACGTTAATATTAGGTTAGATTTAGGTTGTGACATCAGGTGACCAAAATTCAACGTCTAGCCAGCAGCTAAGGACAACGTTATTTTGATGTCCAATAACAAAGTCAAATAACGTTGATTTTAGGTTGTTAGAAAGTGACCAAAATCCAACATCGATCCAACATCTTAAACCAACGTCATATATCTTGTCAAATACTGACATTTGTTCATCAGGTACGGCAACCAAAATCCAACATCTGATAGATGTCATAGGGGTAACGTTCACACAATATCAAGCTGCAACATCATTAGACGTTGGTATTTGGTTGGTTTTAGGTTGGACATTGACGTCGGGTTCAGATGCAACACGATTTTCATTTTCAAACAAAATGCAACGTCCCCATGACATTAGGGTACAACATCAATCAGACGTCATGTTGACGTCCTGTGCCTGCTGGGTGTTTAAGGCCATTTTGGTCATCATACAGTAAACAGCAGTCATCTTCTCATCAGTAAAATGCATCTAAACCGTCTCTGGATCAATGTGTGTAAAGATTTGGACATCTTCTTGGACACTTTTAATGCTTCCAAACAGTTTGCTGCAATTATAAGTCGCCCATGTCTTAAGGTAGTTCATTATGATGCGATTTACCTCCTTGTGTGATTTGATTGGACCGGAATCACAGGACTGATTTTTCTAATCCCCATAGACAAGAAAAAATAATTACTGCAGATTGATGGAAAGTAGTGGAGTAAAAGTACAGATACTGCACTCTAGGAAAAGTAAAAGTACACATTTTTAAAACTACTTAGTAAATTACAATTCCTGAGAAAAACTCAATTACAGTAGTTTGAGTATTTGTAATTAGTTACTTTACACCACTGCAGGTTATCAGCTTAAAAATATATTATTTACAGTTTGTCAAAATAAAGAAACTTATAAAGATTTGAAACCAAACAAGGGTGAGTGTAAAGTAAGTAAAAGTAATTTTTGAGAGGTCAAACCATCCCTTTAACTAGGACTCAGTCAAAATAAAACAAATGTTTTAACTTTTATAATCTGAATAACCTGAAATTATTCATATATTTTTCATATTATCCAACCAATCTATAAAACCACAAAATAATTTAGTTAACATTTTAAACAAACTGTTGAAAAATTTATAATAAATTACATTAGCTTTGATAGCACACCATGAACCAGTGCTACACATTAAACAAATCTAAAACTAAAATTCTGCTTTCCAATTAGAGTAACTAGAGCAATAAGAGTTAATCTTAATCAGGATTGAATGCCAAATCATCAGCGTGATTCAGGTGTAAATTAAAGATGCAATTAATCTCAGTGTAAAGCAGCACTGTGATATCAAGGTTGGTTTGTGAGTGCAGAATGGACACTGAACCCAACAGCACAGACAGAAGTGATCAATCTAAAGCATGTCTGGCCTGAAATTATAGTCCAGCTTTACTGGAAATGTGTCTGTGTTGAATCTACTGCTGATGTCTGACATTACATGTTCTGTAGATTCATGTGCTGCACAAATGCTCTTCTTCATCTCGAGTAAAACACTGATGCACTTGTGTTTCTGGAGCAAGGTCCCAAGGACCCTGGGTTAGTTTAGTGACCATCAGCACAATGAAACATCCATTTGAACAGCCATCTGGTAAACAACAGCAGGTTTTATGTTTTGTTTTGTAAAGACTGGGTCACCATCTTCAGTCAGCCCAATTGCTTGATGCTGTTCATTGGGATACCTGGCAATTTCAACTAGAATATTAGTTCTTATAGTAGTTTTTATATTAAGACAGCTCAGTAAATCACTGTGTTTGTATTTAAAGGGATAGTTCAGTCAACAATGAAAATGAACTAATTTACCCTAATGTAGTTTACAGGTCTTTCACCAAAGATGGCAAAAGTACACACATCCTTTACTCATGAAGAAGTACAGATACTCACATTTAAAATGACTGATGAAAAGTTCAAGTAATGACCACAACGTAGGCCTGCGTATCATTAATTTTGACACAATCCCAGCATTCAGCATGTACTTGGTCTCCTAAACATTAGGTCACTAGCACCTAAAACACTTATCATAAATGAAATAATAACAGAAAACAATCTTAATGCACTCTGTCTCACTGAAACCTGGCTGAAACAAAATGACTACACTAGCTTAAATGAAGCAACTCCTCCAGGATTCACATATAAGCATGAAGCTCGTCAAACTGGTCGTGGTGGTGGAGTTGCATCAATCTTTAGTGATATTCTTAATGTTAATCAGAGAAACGGACTTATGTTTAACTCCTTTGAGCTATTAGCGCTTAATGTTACGCTGCCGGATATTATTCCGAATACTTATTGGGCCTAAATCTTGTACACAGCAGTTCTCACAACTTGACCTGCAACTAGAGGGATACAAAGTTAGCGTTAGCTCTACTATAAAAGATCTAGGTGTCATATTAGACAGCAATTTAACTTTTAAAAATCATATATCCCATGTCACAAAAACTGCCTTCTTTCATCTAAGAAATATTGCTAAGTTATGAAGTATGCTAACCATATCAGATGCAGAAAAGCTAGTCCATGCTTTCATAACTTCTAGGCTAGACTACTTTAATGCTCTGTTTGCTGGCTGCTCAGCATCCTCTATTAACAAACTTCAGCTAGTGCAAAACGCAGCTGCCAGAGTTCTTACCAGGTCTAGAAAATATGATCATATCACCCCAATTTTATCCTCCTTACACTGGCTGCCTGTTAAGTTTCATATTGATTATAAAATATTACTTCTTACATATAAAGCTTTAAATAATCTAGCTCCTGTTTATCTAACCAACCTCCTGTCTCGCTACAATCCAACCCGCTCTTTAAGATCTCAAAACTCAGGGCTTCTGGTAGTACCTAGAATAGCAAAATCGAGTAAAGGAGGTCGAGCCTTCTCATTTATGGCCCCTAAACTCTGGAATAGCCTTCCTGATAATGTCCGAGGCTCAGACACACTCTCGCTCTTCAAAACTAGATTAAAAAGACGCATGATGTGTTTTTTTTTTTTTTGCATCTCGTTTTTATACCCTATGAACAGCAGCTACGCTAATTATTCTATTTATTCTGTATTTTCCACCTGGGGGTACTCATCCCGAGGCCCTCAGACTATGCAGCGCCACTGATGCAATCCAAGACCAGCGACGAGATAATCCCAAGGTTTTCATAATCCTGGACCAGGCCGTATCCTGAGCAGCTGCTGTGGTGGTCATGGTGGAGTGAGAGCATGAGACTGATTCCTGTGACGCTCCAGAGACAGACGAGTCTTCGCTGAGGTTCAGCATTTTTCAGCATCCGGCGCCTAGACTGCAGCTCTGCACAAGACGTTTGGCCATAGGATGGTTGTGCCCAACTGAGCCTGGTTTCTCTCAAGGTTTTTTAATTCTTCACTTTTGCCAATTGGTGAAGTTTTTTCCTCGCCGCTGTCGCCACTGGCTTGCATGGTTCGGGATCTGTAGAGCTGCGCATCGATGGATTTGCTCCTCAGTGTTTAGACTCTCAGTAGTGATTATTAACCCACACTGAACTGAGCTAAACTGAACTGAACTTAATCTCTGAAAACTGAACTGACACTGTTTCAGTTTACTATAATCTTCTATGTAAAGCTGCTTTGACACAATCTACATTGTATAAGCGCTATACAAATAAAGGTGAATTGAATTGAATATATTATATTCAAAAGAGTATGAACATTAAAAAAACAAATATCTCCCTTCAATAAAACCAGTTTGCTCTTCAGATATTAAATGTGGGAGTATCTATTCAACACGGATAGCCAACACTTTTGCTAAGATTTTTTGCATCAGCATTCAGTAATGAAGGGGGCCTATAGGAGCTACAAGAGGTGAGATCTATTTCCTTTTTTAAAAGTAATATAATTGAAGCTTGAGTCATCTTCTCGGGCAAAGAGCCCCGTTCCAATGACTCAACAAAAACAGATAAGAGTATTGGAGCAAATTTATCTTGAAATGTCTTTAAACACTCTATGGGGAAGCCATTGGAAGCTGGACGTAGATGTATGAAACAATACCCGAGGATTTGATCGATCCACCAAAAATCAATTTAAGTGCATTTAATGAGGGGAGTGTTTCAAATAACTTATATATGACATTTGGGTCATCAAAGTTGGGTGCATAAACAGATTAAGAGAACAGGATTCTGATATAGTGAGCCTAGTATAATCAAAAATCTACCATTGCTATCAGCTATTACTTTAGTTAAAAACAGCTCTCTTTTGTGAAATAACACTGCCGCACCTCTGGATCTAGAGTTGAAATTTGAGTGAAAATACTCATTCACACTGGTTTCTCCCAGAAAAGGTGCTAAACATTTGTTGTCTGATTTGGACTTCCATTGGTTTCGTTGATGCACAGACTCATCTCCTCATGTTCTGCTGTGATTTATTTTATTTTACAAAATTTCTGTGCAAAAAGGACCCAGTTTGAGGTTAGCATGTTATGGTTAATTACATCGTTTCTCAAGTTTAAAAGTGAATAAATGATTCAGTTGAGTCACATGTTGTATTGGTAATAGTGCCATTTATTTTTATTTGCATGGTGGTTTTGTTCATATATAAGCAACAAGTAAAACGGTGATAAAAGAGTAACAATGCCAGCAATAACAAAGATGGCTACTACAATACTGATAATGACGTGCAATTTCCACACCTGAATGGAAAGAAATTTCTTCTAAACAGAACAAAACTGAAACCTTTCCATATGCAGAAGCGTAGCTTTCACAATATATCTGAACTGGCCTGTTATGCATTCCAGTGTGTATTTCCCTGATTGTTCTTCATTAAGATGAGAGAGTTTAATGGTTCCATTTTCTGGATGAAATGTGATTTTGGGTTTCCATTGGTCCGAGATTTCTTTTATAGACGTTTTGCTGTCATACTTCAAGACAGTAGTGGAGGAACTCAAGATGAGAGTGTAGTTCAAGCCCTCAGTGACCGGACACTCGTAGATGAACTCAGTCACAGGGAGTTCTGAATCATATAAACATCAAAGAAAATAGTTTTAAAGGATATCTGACATCAATATGCTATCACCTGTCCACTCCAAAATATTTACCTTGTTGTTCCAGAGTAGCTGTATAACGTATCATTCTCGTGTCTTTATCGATTATTGAGCAGTCATATTTGTATGTTTCATTGATGGCACCCACTTCAAGTATACTGGTCACTGTTACCAGGTTTTCTTCTGTTTTGCTGAAAGTGTTTACCGGCTCCTTTGTCAGGGGGGTTGATGAAGACCACTGGACATCTGGTTCTGGATAAACTCCACGGGTTGTGCAGGTGACCGTTTCATTTACTAATGTGACATTCAATGACCTAACTGGAGCTAAAAGAATGGGTCATTTTGTGATGGTTAATTAATGAAATACAGAGCATTTTAGAATGGTTGTAGGTTATATTGGTGCTGTAGTTTTCAATAATAATTTTGCCAAATAGTATACAGTTGCAATCAGAATTATTAAACCCCCTGAATTATTAGCCTTCCTGTTTTTTGGGAATGCAAAAAACTTAAATCTTTCTGGAAAGCAGTACAGGACTTTACAGCCAAAGCTTCACAAATTCCATTGGATAACACACCAACACTATACCTCTTTGGTACAGAACTGAACAAGACACTTGATCCTACTTCAGTAAAGAGACTCGGCATCATCTCCTTTCTAGCAAAGAAATGCATTTTGCTCAACTGGAACCAACAAAGGCCTCCAACATTTGAACTGTTCATACAACTCTTGAATGAAACAATGCTCTTGGAACAATATACATACTACTTAAGAAACAAAGGGGATGTCTTTCAAAAAATATGGATGCCTCTAATGAACCTCTGACTCTCTGAACACCTCTGATGTATTTTCATAATATGTGTGACTTGACTCAATTACAGCATAACTTTGTGTATTATGATTTTTGTATTCTGTTTGTATGTTTATTTGTTTATTTTTATTTACTTTTATTAAAATTTTTTATTTATTTTTTTTCTGACTTGTGCTGCTATACTTGTTTTTCTCCTTTTTTTTTGTTTGTTTGTATGTTTATTAAAACCAATAAACAAAGAATTATAATAAAACACAGGTGAACTGAAACTGGCGTTTGCTGTAACCAAATGAAACAAACATGAATTATTTCATAAATAATGTCATAAATTTCTTGCATCTTTCAGACTAATTGTAGCTATGGTTACAAAGTTATATATATATATATATATATATATATATATATATATATATACAGTTGAAGTCAGAATTATTAGCCCCCCTGTTTATTTTTTCCCCACTTTCTGTTTAACATAGAGCAGATTTTCTCAGCACATTTCTAATCATAATAGTTTTAATAACTCATCTCTAATAACTGATTTATTTTATCTTTGTCATGATGACAGTAAATAGTATTAGACTAGATATTCTTCAAGACACTTCTATACAGCTTAAAGTGACATTTAAAGGCTTAACTAGGTTAATTAGGGTAACTAGGCAGGTTAGGGTAATTAGGCAAGTTATTGTATAATGATGGTTTGTTCTGGAGACTATCGAAAAAATATATAGCTTAAAGGGGCTAATAATATTGACCTTAAAATGGTGTTTAAAAAATTAATAACTGCTTTTATTCTAGCCGAAATAAAACAAATAAGACTTTCTCCAGAAGAAAAAATATTATCAGACATACTGTGAACATTTCCTGAATCTGTTAAACATCATTTGGGAAATATTTAAAAAAGAAATAAAATTCTAAAGGGGGCGAATAATTCTGACTTCAACTATATATACGTTATATACAAAGTTCAGCTTTGTATTGCCTGATGCTGTGAAAAATAAATTGTAAATTTAATGTCAAATATACTCAGACAGTTTATAAAAAACGTGTTTCATGTTTTCTTTTTAACTTGTCTGAGCTGGCATGATGTCACCTTTAATATGTCACCTTATACGGCACATTTATAAAAAAAAATATGTTATGTCCTCATTTGAAATACGGCCTAATCCTAACTTAGTCAAAGCCATGTCTGTGAAACCAGGACATTATCCGTACTATCTCTGTCATTCTGGGGTTCCAATGTGGTGCAAGAGTACTTACACGTGTACATACGTACTATTCAAATCAGAAGACAGAATTAAATGTGTTTATGTATAGAACAAAACTAAGATATACATACATAGAGTATGAAATGGCATGATTTATGAGTAACTTAAAGATCATGATAAACAGATTTAATACATATTATAAATATGAGTGGAATCTAAGTGTACATTCCCAGTCATTATCACATGTCATTGCACTTCCATTCTCCTGTGGCCCCATGGGATACAAAAAAAACATATTGATTTAGCACTTCAGAATCTCAGAAGAAGCGTTAAGTCATCCAGGTACTTGATGCCTACTGGGTTTTTTTTTCCTGAATACTATGATCTTTTATTTATTTATTTATTACTCTTTATAGCAGGGAAGTATGATGTTTGGATAATGCGATTGGTTGCATTCCCCTATTAGATAGCATAGTTATTATTACTTGAAGTACAGATTACAGGAAACACTGAATCACTGAAGTTCGTTAGTAACAACAGAACTTGCAACCATGGTCAGCAAACGATGGTTTTGGAAAACACAATTAGCATTTAATTATCAATTAAGTAGACTAACCAGTGAACAAGTATACTGGAATAAATAAATCAAAAGCAGAACATTCTGAAACTAAACAGAACTGAAACAATCCAAAACGACTTTCTAAGAGTAATAATGATGTGTATTGAATAAAAGATCTTTTTTCACCTATTTTAAATCTACATTTCTGTTGAGCTGCAACTTTTAAAGAAGTTTTGCAGTGAATGAATTATTGTGTGTTTATTTGGTTACATCTGAAATGATTGATCCAATTGTTGAAGTTTGTTTGTTTAAACTTTATTGTCCATTCTGTTTGGCACAGAAGGAAATTTGTCTTTGACACTGGATTCAAGACAGCAACTACATACATACAACAATCACACAATAACAACACCCATCAAGACAACAACATAGGTTAAAAGCTTAAAAACCAAATTAGCCCCATACAGACTACTGCAAATCATTCTTGGCAACTACCCCTTTAAACAGTGATCCGATTTAAAACAACAACTGCAATTGGGATAAATGACTTCTTATATGCATTTCTTCGTGCTTTAGGAATCCTAAACCTGCGTCCTGATGGTAACAATACAAATGCTGAGTGAAGGGGATGTGTATTATCTTTATAAATCGCAACTGCTGTTTTTTCCATAAAGGAGTCAAATAGTACCTGCAGTAAGTAGTAATAACCTATTTAATTAGACACCACTTTTACAAAAGAATGAAATGTTGCCAACAGAATCTAAAGAAAATGTATTGTAGATTTCATGGGGCAAAAATATGGTTGCTTCCTTAGTAATTGTGACCAAACATTTTGTTAATAATACGTGAAAATAAACTATATTTTTTCCCATATTTATTTATTTATTTATTTATTCAGGGACAATGTACAACATGACATGTTGTGCCAGAGTTGGCTATTGTCCAGCCCTACACAGCAAGTGTTTTAAAGTCTTGAGAGTTTTCTGAGAAGTAAACTGAAATGGCTTCAATGACTTTGGACTTGTGATTCCAACAAATCTAGAATCATTATACTTTTCTGTATCAAACGTCAAATTCAACTAAAGCTTTTTTGATATGTTAGTTACCTCAGTTGAATGTAGTATAAATGATTACATATACACACATAATATAGCTAAATATAACAAAGAAATTAACAAATTGGCATACAATAACACGACATTTTAACAGACAGAAATTCTTCTTTAAAATGTACTCCATTGAGGTTTAATTTTTAAAATGAAAAACATAGGCTATTTTGACAGTGTGGGCCTACTAACTCATATGTCTAATGACAATTCAAAACATTTGTTAAAAAATAATAATTTCAGTTTAAACCATGATATTAATGCAATACATAATAATATGATTGTCATTCACGTAAAAAAAAAAAAAAAACATTAAGGTGCTCATGTCACTGTTTTTGACAGTAAATGTCAGTAGGAAGATTTCTCTTACCTCCTGAAGTTATTGGCAAAATCCACAGGAAAAACTTGAGCTTCATACAGTTAAAACTCGCTCGTGGAGAACATTTCTTGTAGGTATGGAAGAACAAGCTACACGAGCTCTCACACAATAACACCTCCCACAAAAAATAACCAAAATAATAATAAATAAATAAAATACAATCTTGCATGATTTGCCGCCTCCTACTGGCCTAAGAAATAAATAGAAGCATGTTTGGCAGCGGCTATTTGCACTAAGTGCAAATAGCAAGAGATGCTATTTGCACTCAGTGCTTATAGAATGTATATGCCATTTACACTGTTTATAGAAGCAAGACGCTATTGCAGTGTTACTAAAAGTATGATGCTATTTACACTAAAAATTTAAGCAGTTTATTTAGCAAGTCTTAGTGTAAACAAAATTTTAATAATTGTTTTTTGTCAATTACAGTTAAAAGATGGTATTTACACCTCATATTAATAAACAGTAAATGCTGTTTACAGTAAACTCACGTGTTAATAGATGGTAGATGCTATTTACACTAAGTATTAGCAGTATATGCCATTTAAACAAAATGTTAGCAGAAGGTACATGTATGATATTTATACTGTATTAATAAAAGGGATATATTTGCACTAAGAGCTGAAAGAAGGTACACCTACAGTAAATGTTGCACTACACCTATCTACTAAACAAACTAAATATACTAATCAGTGAAAAAAGTGCAGGATCAATTAGTGTAGTGTAATTTTCAATTCTTGAAGACATCTATAGATATAACAATGTTAGGATTATAGGATTTGTCCTAAAATGTATAGAAACATTATAAATTAAATCTATATAGAAACAGACATGACACATATTAAAATAAACACTATTTATTTATGTTTTGTCATTCTTGCCATGAAAAGCATCATCGTCTGCTGCAAGGCCTCTCCATTCTGGAAAACAAACAAAAACAATAATAAACATATGAATGGCTAACTTGTGTTTGTCTCTGCAAATTAGGCTAAAACAACATTAACATGAAAAACTCACTTATGCACTTTCCAATCTTCCTGTAAGTTTGTGTTTAAGGTATTTTAAAACATCTATGTCTTTCTGCTGGGTGAATTCATTAATTTTCTTCTGCTACAAGCACTCTGCATTCTGGGAAAAACAATGGATTTATTTGTTAATTAGTTGTCTCTACATATTATGTTGCATTAAAACTACCAACAACATTGTAACATGTTCCTGCTCCTGTGTCAGTGGAGAGCTAGGAATGATCAACAACACAAGCAACAGTGATCTTTGATGACAAGATGAAGGCTTGCCTAATGATGTGATAAGTTATAAAATGTTTGTACACTAGTACTACAATAGATTGTACAACATAAGTTTAATGTTACTTTAAGAAAATGGTCAAAATATAATATCAAGTTGTAAAATATAAAGTTTATAATAAAGTTCTCATCAATTTACAGGTGCATCTCAATGAATTACAATGTCATCAAAAACAGTTGTACATTAAGTTATTCAATTAAAGAAGTAAAACTTGTATATAGATTCATTACACACAGACTGATATATTTCTGTTTACTTCTTTTTATTTTGATGATTGTGGCTTACAGCTAATGAAATCTCAGAAAACTGTAATATTACTTAAGACCAATAAAAGAAAAAGGATTTAACATAGAGATGTTGAACTATGAATATGTACAGCACTTAATACTTGTTCAGGGCTATTTTGCATGAATTACTCCAGCAATGTGACAGTTGGTGGCACTGCTGATGAAGCCCAGGTTTCACTAATAGTGGCCTTCAGCTCTTGTGTTGTTGAATTTGGTGTCTCATATCTTTTTCTTCACAATGCACAACAGTTTCTTACATAAGAGTTTTTGGTCGTGGGAGCTTGCTGGCCAATCACATACAGGGATACCTTGGGCCTTAAAACACATACTTTTTGCAGTGTGGCCAAGTGCCAAGTCCTGTTGGAAAATCAAATTAGCATCTCCATAAAGGTTTGATTTTTCCAGCAGGACTTGGACACCTGTCCACACTGCAAAAAGTACTAATACCTGGTTTAAGGACCATGCTATGCCTGCATTTGATTGGCCAGCAAACTCACCTGACCTAAGACTCATCTAATCTAGAGTGAACAGAAAGATGTGAGACACAAGACCCAACAACACAGAAGAGCTGAAGGTTCTTATCAGAGCAACCTGGGATTCATAAGACCTCAGCAGTGCCATAAACCGACTTTCTCCATGTCATGTCACATTACTGAAGTAAATCATAAAAACAAGAACTTATTGCTGTACTTGTTCATACCTTTCAGTAGTCCAACATTTGTGTTACAAATTCTTTTTTTTTTTTGGTCTTAAGTAGTATTAAAATTTTCTGAGATACTGAATTGAGTTTTCATTAGCTGTAAGCCACAATGATCAAAATGAAAATGAATAAACACTTGAAATAAATCAGTCTGTGTGCAATCAATCTTTATAATAAAGGAGTTTCACTTTTTTTAATTGAATTACTGAAATTAATCATCTTTTCGATGTCATTCTAATATCTTGAGATGCACCTGTACAGTATATTATCTGTGATCACATTTTCTAAAGAGATGTCTAGACATGCAGTGTAGAGTACCATTACAACTAGACTAACACTAGAAACGTCTACAGGAAACCTGAAGTATAGAGACAAGTGACATTTTATGTGAAAACAAATTTAAAAACGCAGTTTACCTAGTTAATTAGTTCATTTACTCACTCTCAGACCATCCGAGGTGTAGGTGATTAATTTGCCTTTGACTTTCCAAAAGATATTGACCATCAATTTGGATCATATGAATCCCCAAGAACCATGGGTAAAAATATGTTTTACTGTCCCACTGGAGTACAAGGTAACCTACAGCTTGTGGCCTGAAGATGAGTAAATAACAGCACATTTGCATTGTTGGATGAACTGTCCATTTCATCTGAGATAAGCCAAAACAGCTACACACCTTGGATTTAATTTTAAAGTAAAACGTTCATTCATTTTCTTTTCGGCTTAGTCCCTTTATTAATAAGGGGTCGCCACATCGGAATGAACCGCCAACTTATCCAGCACATGTTTTACGCAGCGGATGCCCTTCCAGCCACAATCCAACACTGGGAAACACCCATACACACTCTTGCACACACTCACATACACTACAGCCAATTTAGCTTACCCAATTCACCTATAGAGCATGTCTTTGGACTGTGGGGGAAAACGGAGCATCTGGAAGAAACCCACGCCAACACAGGGAGAACATGCAAACTCCACATAGAAATGCCAACTGACCCAGCCGAGGTTCGAACCAGCAACCTTCTTGCTGTGAGGCAAACGTGCTACCCACTGTGCCACTGTGTTGCCCTAAAATAAAACAATAGAAAAAAATTTAAGTTTAATTTTGCATGGTATCATCAATTATCTGGCAACTAACCATTAGCAGAAAAACACCACAGTGACCCAGCAGTTTGTAGCATGACATAAATTGAACTCGATGTCCCGACCTCCTGGATTTCTATATACAAACAAGCTCATGTCGTTGTGAAAATTGCTGTTAGAAAGAAAAAGAGTCATTGTACAGCACTACAGTAAAAGGACAACAATTAAGAATCACGCACACACACACACAAACCAACTACTAAAAAAGTATACAAACTGTACATTTATTTTGCATAAATGATTAAAAAAAGAAAACTAATGTACTGCATACATGTCATGTGTTCACATCTGACAACAAATGAAGCAAGAAAGGAGCTGCAAACTGTCTTGGGCCTGATTGAAAACCCAGATGCAGAACCAACATACACTACAAAATCTTGAACACAGTATAGCATATAATACATACCACTAATGGAACAGGAATCCACGTTGCTTTG
Organism: Danio kyathit; assembly: GCA_903798195.1. NCBI lineage: Eukaryota > Metazoa > Chordata > Actinopteri > Cypriniformes > Danionidae > Danio > Danio kyathit. The sequence continues at coordinate 3,399,974 of LR812521.1, forward strand.
CTGTACTTTTGGGTGAATTAGGTAGAAATACTTTGTGCTCTGGAATGTTGAAAGCAACTTAGAACCGGTGACTGAACCTGCACACTGGCAGTAAAGCCCATTGGAAATCCTGAAATTGCACCTGTGAAAAAAAGTGATTTAAAAAAGATTTGTATATCCAAAGTGATTATAGATGGAAAAGAGAAAAAACTATATAAATTATTTGCCTTATCTTATATCCATGTTTTATAGTCTTTTTTCCTCCAAAATTGCCCAAGGAAACACTGAAAGACAAACACTTTAGTCTCTGATTTTGAGGCCAGGATGTGCAGATAAGCATGAACAACCTAAACTAAAAGAAACAAGGTCAATAGTTATTAAAGTACAATCAGTACACATTTTTATTCAGTATTAGAGTATGAAATTATTAACTTAATATTTAATAAAAGGTAGTACAGATATTAAATTAAAATCACCCAGTAGGTGGCGGTATGACACTATCTTAAGGCATTAATGGATCAGTAAATAATTAATGAAATTAATGATGCATTTATAAATGACTTTCTTATTAGGTAACTCATACTGGAACATTTACAAATAATAGATAATATAAATGTATATGCATAGCAGCATCAAAATAATAAATAAATGTATTATTGAGGAAATAAACTGAATAAGTGAAAAGGTTGAAAATATATACTTTAATTGATAAACAATAGTTTACTCATATTCCAAAAAACTTAAACAATAATTTAAACTCAAAAATCAGTTCACATGTCCAAACATTTAATAGTCTTAAAATCATATGCAATGTTAATATTTTCAATTTTCCCAAGTATTCCATTCATTCAAAGGTAAACTGAAACTAACAATACACTGATACTTAACAGTATATTCTTCATTTGCTGAAAAACAATTAAACATCAACATCGTTTATTAACATTGGTAGAGAAAAATATCATTTTAGTTTTTTCCTTAAATATCCAAAATATAAAAAAGATGCAAGTTATACCTGACACTTATATGATCACTTTAAACTTTTATGAAATCTCTCATACTGTTCCTGTTATGTGTACAAATGCTGAAATTTAGAGACACTCACTAAATATGTGAATCTCAAAACTCCAACCTCAAGCCAAATTTATGCACATTGATTGAATTGTGTAAAAAAAATAAAAAATAAATAAATAAATGAAAACAGCATGTGCTGGTAAGGCATGTTTAGATGCTGGTCTCAAAACGAGCAAACCTGCATCAACACCTACATCACCAGCATACGCTATTTTTCACCAGGAAAGTAAAGCAAAAATCTGAAAGTACTAAGGATGCAGCACGTAATCGATCAAACTTATAATATGAAATTAATTTTGCTCAACAATTAGATGGTCACATGCCCAAAAATTAGAATAGGAAGCATAGCAGCAGTGGAGATTAGAAAAATGCACTTGAGAAATGAATTTTACGTTGCATACAATATTGTGTGTTTGTAAGTAATACAGGTAGAACACATCGTGTTACATAAATAGCTTTTTCGATGGTATATCGCAGCGATATGCCACTTCAGTAATGCTAATCATGATTCTTATCATCCCTATTATTAGCATAATGTTACAAAACAAGACACGCCATCTACATGATGTGGAAATAACCAACTAAACACATAATACCACTTGTAACATCCATGGCCGTTAAAAAACATATAACAGAACTATAAAAATGCAATAAAGTTAAAAACAGAACTTACCAAGAAATTAGCAGGTTAACGCGTTCCTCCGATTCACTTCACTGCATCCAACGTCTGATCGATACCATGATTCCACTCGCGCAAAATTAAAATATTCGCGACCGTGGGCGTAGTTAGTGTAAATAGCTTCTGCCAACAATGTGGGCTGTTTACACTTAGTGCGAATAGCCACTCCATTAAAATAAAGGGACTTTTGTTTGTTATTTTGGCTTTGTCAGCTCCCAAATTCAAACCCCAATAAATCTTTGATTTCATGTTCTTTGTCTTGTCTTTCATGTTGTGCACCATCCCTAGACGGTGCATAACAGTGAGACCAGTGATCCTTGCATGCATGAAATATTGCACATTATGACAAGTTTTGCTTGCTAACTACAACTTGAGTAATTTCAAGAATGTTTTTTTTTTTTTTTTATTGAGAAATTGCTGGCAAGCAATGTAGTCAATAAAGTCTGACTACAGCACTGTTACATTAATTTTAACATGTCACCTTTGAGAATGGTCAGCATCTCTAAGGGCCATGTACAAAATACACAGTAACAACAAGATGATGGATGAAAACAGGATGAAGAAATAAAAACTAAACAAGTCTATCCCAAATAACAATGACATTACACTTGCTTGTATGATGTGTCATCACTTGTCTATGTGGGAGGTACTGTTGCCAAAACTTTCATGGCAGCAGCAGTCCTCTCTCTTACATTTTTGTTTTTTTTTTAAAGCAGTGTACAGAGATGGAACCCATCAAAAATTAAACATGCTAGACTTTCTGCGCTGTGAAGTATTGAAGGCATGACATCAGTTGAGCACTATGACACTACATGAAAAGAAACAATTGAATCTTGCATCGCATTGCCAATTTGTCATTTACAAATCTCCACAACACTCTACCTTAAGCAGATCATACAGAAAACAGGACACAAGTGTGCAATCTGAACAGAGGGAATGTCAATCAGAATGTCCAGGGAGATTGTCAGGCTCACTGATGCCATCTTGGAGCATCCATTCAATCTCCACTTACACTGAAATGTTCTTCACAATGACACTAACTCACATAATCAATGATTGTGCAGTATATGAGTTATTTATAGCAGACAAATGTGGCCACTCAACAACCACTGAGTATTTGATGCTCATACAAAAAGCCATTTAGTCACATACAATTTTTAAGAAGACACAGATGCATAGATACAAGAGGGTATTTTTTTTTTTTAAGTATCATACTTAAAAAAACTCGGCTCCTGGAGGGCCACAGCTCCTCAAAGTCTGAAAAGTTCACACTTAGCTAATGATTGATAATAAAGCTTGTTTGGCATGCTGTCCTGGAAGAGAGCCCTGAGCTCATAAGATCCTCGAGCACGGGGCTCCCTCCCATTTGCAAGGCAAGAGGGGAGTTTGAGCTCAGGTAGATCTCGAGAACTCCCCTGCTGTAGTAGCTAATGAACAGATAGTGATTGCTCTTAAGAGATAACTACTTACTAGTAGCATGTCTATGGTGCTGATTTAAATTAGTCAATTAACTTAAGTTGCATGTTTTTTGGACGGTGGGAGGAAACCGGGGGACCCCACGTGAGTAAGGGAAGAACGTGTAAATTCCACTTGGGAAGGACTAGAACCAGTGACATTCTTGTTGTGAGGCAACAGTGCTAACCACTGTGCCACCCATCTAGGAAAGGAGGAGGAGTAGGGGCGGAAGGGGTGATTCTTTAAAATGAAGATGGCTGTTATATGGAACTTAAGGTATTTATAGTGACTTAGGAATTGTCTGATCGGTGAATCATAAATTGGATAATGCCAGCCGCAAGCAATCATAAGCACACAATCCTCTCGAAATTAGTTAATAAATAAACTTCACTAAGCTTTAACCCTAATTAAACACACCTGATCACACTAATTGAGTCCTTCAGGCTTGTTTGAAACCTACAGTTAAGTGTGTTGAAGCAGGGTTAGAACTAAACTGTGCATAGCTGCGGCCCTCCAGGAACTGGATTTGACACCTGTGTCCTTGAGTCTCTTCAGTGTACCCACATTTTTGCATCTAAAAACCATGTGTAATTTGTGTTTCTTAATTATATGTATAATCACTCACCAGAACATAGGTTTAGCTTTGGTTTTCCACAACCGATCAGTTTCTCCTAAGCTAAAGAAACAACAGTAAGTATAATGTATGTTTGGCTTCATAATGATCATGATTGCTTCACATAAGTCTACACCATTTCTTTTTTAAATCTTCAATCTCTCTCTTCATTTCTTTCACTTCTTCACTTTTCTCATCTTTAAAGTGTTGGTAAAGTTTCTCCAGTAGTTGATATTGTTTCTGATGTTCCTCCAGCATCTGCTGAAGCTCCTGAACGTGCTGCTCTTTTCTCTCTCTGAAATCATTCGACTCTTCTGCTTGTTTTCTGGCTTCATCTTCATGTTTCTTTTTTATCTGTTTTATTTCCTCTTCATGTTTCTTTTTCATTTCATCTCTCTCATTCTCTTCTCTCTTTTGTCTGTCTTTCTCTTCTGTTTCTCTTCTCCTGATCTCCTCTTCTTGCTCTCTTTTCAGATCTTCCATCATTCTCTTCCATCTCTTTCTCTCTTCTTCTCGTCTCTCTTCATCTTCATGTTTTCTTCTCTCCCACTCCTCTTTTCGTTCTTGTTCCAGTCGTTCATAATGTCTCTTCGTCTCCTGTCTCTTTTCCTCATATTCTCTGTCTTTTTCTTCTCTTTCTCTTCTCTGTTTCAGTCTCTCCTCCTCCATCTTCTGTCGTTCTTGTTCTCTTTCTCTTTCAAATCTCTTCCTCATTTTCTCCAGCTCTTCTTGTTTTTCTCTCAGTTGTTCCTCGTGTTTCTCTTTTCTTTTTCTTTCTTCTCCCTCTCTTTCTCTCAACCTTCGTTTCATCTCATCCTCCCATTCTGTCTGCTGTTGTTTAATTTCCTCTTGAATCTCTTTTCTCTTGTTGTCAGCTTCTTTTAATTTTCTTTCCCATTCTTGTCTTTCTTTCTCTTCTTGTTCAATCCTCTTTCTTTCCTCAGAATCCCTCATTTTTATTTCTTCATCCTGTTTCTTTTTTAATTCTGCTATTGCACTTTTATTCTCATTTTTCATCTTTTCTTGGTCTTGCCTGTATTTCTCTTCTCTTTTTCTTTCTTCTTCCTCTCTTTCTTTCATCTGTCGTTTCTTCTCATCCTCCCATTCTCTCTGCTGTTGTTTAATTTCCTCTTGAGTCTTTTTTCTCTCATTTTCAGCCTCTTTTATTTTTATTTTCCAGCTCTCTTTTTCTTCCTCTTCTTCTTCATTCCTCCTTTTCTCCTCTAAATCTCTCTTTTTAGTTTCTGCTTCATGTTTCTTCTTTAATTCTGCTATTATTTGCTCTTGTTCATTTTTCATCTTGTCTTGGTCTTGTCTGTATTTCTCTTCTCTTCTACTATCTTTTTCTTTTTTTTCTTTCTGCTGTTGTTCATACTGTGATCTCTGGTTTTCAATCTCTCTCTTCATCTCCTCAATATCTTGATCATATGCTTCTTTTTTTTGTTTTTCCTCTTCTAACCGTTTCTGATTTTCAGTCTCTCGTTTCTTCTCATCTGTTTTCTCTTTCTCTTCAAACTCTTTTCTGAGGTTTTCCTCTTTTTCTTTCAGTTGATTCTCCATTTTCATTTTCTCCTCTTCTGCTCTTTGTTTCTCTTCATCAAGTCTCTTTATCATGTTCTTCATCTCCATCTCATATTTGGCTTGTAACTCTTCTCTCTCTTTCTGCATCTCTCTTTCTTTCTCTTTCAGTATTTCCTCCATCTTCTTCTTAATGGACATCTCTGCCTCCTCAAACATGTCATTAGTAAAGTATCCACTCTGATTATTAGTTTTCAACTCTACAATCATCTTTAACAGCTCAGTCACTTGAGTTTTGTCTTGTTTTTCTTTGTTATTGAAAGCCAGGAATCTGTTTCCACAATCTCTGATCAGTTTCTGGAGCTCTGCACAGTTATATTTGCCCACATAATCCTCTATAGATTGATCATTGAGATCATCTCCTCTGGTGAAGAGAACGATGCTGAACTGAGCAGATTTTGTACCAAATATCTTCTTGATCAGATCGATAGAGTCTGCCTCCTCTTTGGTGAATCTTCCCAAACTCAACACAATGATAAACACATGAGGTCCAGGAGCTGACAGTGAAACACATTTCACTATTTCTTCCAGCACAAGTTCTTTTGTCAGTGTCGTGTCAAAGAGCCCTGGAGTATCAACAACAGCTACGGATCGACCATCAACTTCTCCAACTCCTTTTTTACAAACAGTCGTCACTGAAACTGGCCTTAATTGGCTGACAAACTCATTTCTTCCCAGAATAGTATTTCCTGTTGCGCTCTTTCCACTTCCTGTCCTCCCAATCAGCACAATCCTCAGACACTCTGGATCACTTGTTTCACATTCAGCACCTAAAATACATTTTTAAAATGCATATATTATTATTAATGCTAACATGGCACAGTTATGACTTATTAGAATTTATTCCTTCACTTTCATCAAAGGGTGAAGTTTGTTCCACACCCGTGGCTTGCTTGGTTTGGGACTAGTGGAGCTACCAAATCTGTAGATATGCTCTTCACTGTTTGGGCTTTCAGCAGTGACATTTACAATACAATGAACTGAACTAAACTGAACTTTTATACTGACATGTATACTAAATGAAAGCAGTTTCAATTTATCAATTTGAAATATTATGGCTTTTACTTTCTTTTCTTCATCTGTGTTAGGCTGCTTTGACACAATCCACATTGTATAAAGAACTAGAAATAAAGATTAACTGAAAGAGCCATCTGCTCTGGATACAGACTGGATTAAAGTAATTTTGTGATCATCAGTGTGTCACATCCCTGGCTTGTTCCTGCTCACCCAATCAGCTTTCTCCTTCACTCATCCCGAGGCCCTCAGACTATGCAGCGCCACTGATGTGATCCAAGACCAGTGACGAGATGATCCCAAGGTTTTCTTGACCAGGCCGTATCCTGAGCAGCTGCTGTGGTGGTCATTGTTGAGTGAGAGCTTGAGACTGACTCCTGTGATGCTCCAAGGATAGACGAATCTTCGCCGAGGTCCACCTTGCTGCGCCTAGACTGCAGCTCTGCACAAGACGTTTGGCCATAGGAGAAATGGTCATGCCCAACTGAGCCTGGTTTCTCCTGAGGTTTTTTAAATTCTTCACTTTCGCCAATTGGTGAAGTTTTTTCCTCGCCGCTGTCGCCACTGGCTTGCATGGTTCGGGATCTGTAGAGCTGCGCATCGATGGATTTGCTCTTCAGTGTTTGGACTCTCAGTAGTGAATATTAACCCACACTGAACTGAGCTGAACTGAACTTAATCTCTGGAAACTGAACTGACACTGTTTCAATTCACTATAATCTTCTATGTGAAGCTGCTTTGACACAATCTACATTGTATAAGCGCTATACAAATAAAGATGAATTGAATTGAATTGAATTCACAAACCACCTCCATCCAATCCCGTGAACTCTTACCAGCCTTCTAATGAGTTGCACCTGTTCCCCATCACCAAAGGAAACTATAAAAGACCCACCTTCTCCTCTCAGTCGTTGGCCGGTATTGAAGTTGGATGGTTATCCTCATCTTCACTCCATCTTCTCCTCTTCTTCCATGGATGTTCCTTATCAGTCTTCGAGTCCTTCATACTGATCAAGGGAAGTGATTATTCTTATCTGATGTTTACTAGAAGATCTGCTATCACTTTGATGAACGGTGTGCCTGTATCCTCATCAACGGATGCTCATTACATTCTTTCTCATCCTTGCTACCGATCTAGAAGAATGCACGCACTTGTGTAGTGTTTACCAGAAGAACAACAATCTATTAGATGAACTGTGTGTCTGTATACTCACCAGCTGATGTTCCAACGACCGAACTACATGTGAGATTGATAACATCTGATGTTGACACTTCAGTGCTGTTAAAGACAATCGCTACATCATTTATATCATCCCTCAGATTCCTCTACTGTGATTAGTGACTGTGTTTTGAATAAAACTGTGAAAAGATAATCATCTCTGTCTTCCTTGTCTACGTGTCCAGCATGACAGAATACTGGCCCTGTAAGAAAACATGGAAACTAGCGCTGCACTAACCGGAAGTGCACCGGATCCATTCGCTGGTATGGTCCACACCATGCGACAAACGTTGCCTTCCGCACCCTCGAGCGCCACTTCTAACCCAGTGGCCACCACAAGTACCCCACTTGCTCGACTCATGAGTTACTCGGGTGAACCGAGCACCTGCAATGGTTTTCTCCTCCAATGTTCACTGTACATGAAAGCCAATGACTTACAATTTCCTGATGAAATTTCGAAAATTGCCTTCATAATATCCATGCTTTCAAGTTGAGCACTACAGTGGGCAGATGCTTTATGGAGTACCAGCAGCCCAGTGATGACCACCACACAAACATTCATAAACCAATTCAAAGAGGTATTTGCAGTCCCACTCACTCCCCTGTCAGTACATGACGAACTGATTAATCTTCATCAAGAAAATCTCACCATCCATGTATACACTAAAGTTTAGAACACTCGCTGCTAGTAGTGGGTGGAATCAAGTAGCCCTCCTCGCTGCTTATCGAAAAGGACTGAAACCTTACATACGTAAACAAATGGTCATTTATGATAATAATGCTAACCTGGAAACCTTCATCAAGAAAGCTATCAGTGTGTCCCAACACTTATCTGCCTCTTTTTCTTCTTCTTCTCCATCTGATAACTCCATATCGCCCCCCAGAGTTCCATCACCGGTGCTGGAGACCAAAGAGCCGATGATAACGGACACATACCGCTTGGAATCCTCCGAACGTCAGTGACAAATCCGTCACCAGCTGTGTCTATACTGTGGAGAATCATCTCACCTCACCTAATGGTGACCCTGTTCACCCTGTTCCCCCACCTCGCCTAATGGTGAGTAAGGTCTTACTCCATCAGTCTCTCATATTCCACACATGCAAGCCGAATTAATTGTGAACTCCTGTACTCTCCCCATACATGTGCTGGTGGATTCGGGAACTGCTGGGAACTTCATCTCTTAACATCGTATACCCTCCGTCCGGAATAAGATCCAATACCAAATCACAAATATACAAAGGTCACCATTAGAATCAGAATCAGAATCAGTTTTATTGCCAAGTGTGCTTCACACACACACAAGGAATTTGTTTTGGCTACAGAAGCTTCCAGTGTACATAAAGTGACAAGTGACAACACAAAATTAAATATAAGAAAAGAAAAAGGCGATTAAACATTAAACAGAGATGCAGTAAGTAAAAAATATCTGGATGTTGAATTGTAAGTACAGATATGTTGTAAATATACAGATTATAAGGTGCTGTGTACCAATGCGAATGGAGAAAGTATTGCATTGTATATCGTTATAAGGTGCTGTGTACAAGTGCGTATGAGAAAGTATTGCACGTTTATTGCCCAGTAGGGGAATATTTAACTGTTCATGAGGTTGATGGCCTGAGGAAAGAAACTTTACCTGTGTCTGGCTGTTTTTGAGCTTGGTGCTCTGTAGCGCCGAGCAGACGGTAACAGTTCGAACAGGTAATGTGCTGGGTGCGAGGCGTCCAGAGTGATTTTGCGAGCCCTTTTACTCACTCTGGAGGAGTACAGTTCTTGAAGTGTAGGAAGGGTAGTGCCAGTGATTCGTTCAGCAGTCCGGACTATTCGCTGTAGTCTACGGAGGTCAGTTTTGGCAGCTGAGCTGAACCAGACGGTTATTGAAGTGCAGAGGATGGATTGGATGACAGCTGAGTAGAACTGTATGAGCAGCTCCTGTGGCAGGTTGAACTTCCTCAGCTGACGAAGGAAGTACAGTCTCTGCTGGGCTTTCTTCACAATAGAGTCTATGTGAATGTCCCACTTCAGATCCTAAGAGATGGTGGTGCCCAGGAACCTGAATGACTCTACTGCAGCCACAGTGCTGTTCATGATGGTGAGTGGGGGGAGTGCAGGGGGGTTTCTCCTAAAGTCCACTATCATCTCCACTGTTTTGAGCGTATTCAGCTCCAGGTTGTTGTATCTGCACCATAAAGTCAGTCGCTCCACCTCCTGTCTGTATGCAGACTCGTCACCGTTCCGGATGAGGCCGAAAACAGTAGTGTCATCAGCAAACTTCACGAGCTTAATGGAGGGGTCTTTTACGGTGCAGTCGTTGGTGTACAGGGAGAAGAGCAGCGGGGAGAGAACGCATCCCTGGGGGGCACCAGTGCTGATAGTGCGGCTGTCGGATGTGATTTTGCCCATTCTGACTAGCTGTTGTCTATCTGTCAGAAAGCTGGTGATCCATTGAGAGACAGAGCTTGGGACAGACAGCTGGGTCGGTTTGTTCTCGAGCAGTGATGGGACGATGGTGTTAAAGGCAGAACTGAAGTCCACAAACAGTATCCTTGCGTAGTTCCCTGGTTTGTCCAGATGTTGTAGGGTATAATGCAGTCCCATGTTGACTGCATCATCCACAGACCGGTTTGCTCTATAGGCAAACTGCAGGGGGTCCAGCAAAGGTCCAGTGATGTCCTTCAGATATGCTAGCACCAGTCTTTTGAATGACTTCATGGCCACAGATGTTAGGGCAACAGGTCTGTAGTCATTGAGTCCTGTGATCTTTGGTTTCTTTGGTATTGGAATGATGGTGGAGGATTTGAAGCAGGATGGAACTTTGCGCTGTTCCAGTGATCTGTTGAAGATCTGTGTGAAAATAGGAGCCAGCTGGTCCGCGCCGGTTCTCAGACAGGCTGGGGAAACACCGTCTGGACCTGGAGCTTTCCGTCTCTTCTGTATACTGAAGATCTGACGCACATTATCCTCACTGATCTGAAGTGCAGGGGGGGAGAGGGAGATGGCTGGAGGTGTTGATGGCTGTGTAGGGAGATGGTCCAGGCGGGTGTGAGGTGTCTGGTCAGAGGTGTCAAATCTACAGTAGAACGTATTCAGCTCGTTTGCAAGATGTTTGTTGCTGTCGATGCTGGGGGGTGGTGTTTTGAAGTTGGTAAGGTCTTTCAGGCCTTTCCACACTGATGCAGGGTCGTTGGCAGAAAACTGGTTTTGCAGCTTTTCGGCATAGCTCTTCTTAGCCACACCAATCTCCTTTGTCAGTGTGTTCCTGGCTTGATTGTACAAAAACCTGTCCCCACTCCTGTAGGCATCCTCTTTTGCATGACAAAGCTGTCTAAGTTTTGGTGTGAACCATGGTTTATCATTGTTAAATGATGAAGTAGGTCCTGGTAGGGATGCATAACTCCTCACAGAAACTGATGTATGATGTTACAGTGTCAGTGAGCTCGTCCAGGTCGGTGGCTGCAGCTTCAAAAACACTCCAGTCCGTGCATTCAAAACAGGCTTGTAAGACCCGCTCTGTGTCGTTGGTCCATTTCTTAACAGTCCTTAATACTGGCTTAATAGTTTTAAGTTTTTGCCTGTAAGTTAGCATAAGATGAACCAGGCAGTGGTCAGAGAGTCCTAGAGCTGCTCTGGCGATGGAGCGATATGCATCCTTTATTGTGGTGTAGCAATGGTCCAAAATGTTATTATTTCTGGTGGGGCATGTGATGTGCTGTTTGAATTTAGGCAGCTCTTGTGTGAGTTTTGCCTGATTAAAGTCACCGAGGATGATAAAAACAGAGTCCGGGTGTCGTTGTTCAGTCTCTGTGATCAGATCAGACAGCTGTTGCAGCGCAGTACTCACGTGTGCTTGCGGTGGAATGTAAACACTGATGAGAATGAACGAGGAAAACTCCCGCGGTGCATAAAACGGCTTACAGTTAATGAAAAGCACTTCCACATCAGGACAGCACATCTTCTTTAACACAGTTACATCCGTACACCACCTCCTGTTGATGTAAAAGCATGTCCCACCACCGCGCGTTTTGCCCGTTGACTCCGTATCGCGATCTGCTCTGTACAGCTGAAAGTCCGGTAGGTGTAATGCGCTGTCCGGAATAGCTTCGTTCAGCCAGGTTTCTGTGAAACACAGCGCAGCAGAAGTTGTTAAAGTTCTTGTTTTTGTGTGTGAGCAGAAGTAGTTCGTCCATTTTGTTAGGAAGTGAGCGGATATTCGCCAGATGGATGCTAGGCAGCGCCGTTCTGAAGCCGCGCTGTCTCAGCCTGACGAGCGCGCCGGCTCGCTTCCCACGCTTGCGCGTCTTGTAGAGTTTCCACAAAGCAGCTGCTCCGCCGACGACAATGTTCCGCAAAACGCCAGAGAAATCAAAATCCAGTTGGTGATTAGTTGGTGTGCACTGCCGAATGTTCAGCAGCTCGTCCCTGGTATAACTGATCGTGTTAGATAAACATAAAACAGGACAAACTAACAAAAACAAAACGAAAACTGGAGAGCTCCACATCGAGGCCGCCATCCGCGGCGCCATCTTGAGAAGGTCACTCAGGCGATGACAAAATATCCAGACATACCAGAGAAGTAACTATGCTCTCTCCCCTCAATCATCATGAAAAACTTACCCTACTCATTCTTCCTCGTGGCAATGTTGACATCATCCTGGGTCAATCGTGGCTAAAACAACATCAGCCCCATATCAACTGGGATACATGTGAGATCCTCGGATAGAGTGCCACCTGCTTAGACCATGGTCACACCACTCCCCCTGCCAGTCACTCAAAGAAATGCACTCCATTATCCATCCAAGCCACCACCGTTGAAACTCCTCACTCATCATCCAGTCTTACCATTCCCTCCGTTTATCACTCCTTTATTGACGTCTTCAAGAAACGAGCCACCCAGCTACCTCCTCATCGGTCCTGGGATTGTAGCATCGACCTGCTGCCAAACTCCAAGTTACCGCATGGAAGAATATATCCTCTTTCCCATCCTGCGCACAAGGCGATGAATACCTACATCAATGAAGCTCTCCATCAGGGGTTCTTCAGACCATCCACAGCTCCTGCAGCATCTAGTTTCTTCCTTGTTTCCAAGAAAGACGAAGGATTACAACCCTGCATAGATTAGAGTGCTCAATTCTGCAAAAGTGAAGTTTGCTTACCCGTTGCCACTGGTGCCCGCTGCTCTGAAAGAACAGAGTGAGGCGCGCATCTTCAGCAAACTCGATCTTCGCAGCGCCTACAATCTGATCCGTATCCGCAAGGGGGACGAGTGGAAAATGGCTTTTGTCACCCCTTCATATTCATTATGAATATTTGGTCATGCCCTATGGCCTAGCAAATAGTCCTTCCATCTTCCAGAATTTCATGAATGAAATCTTTAGAGACCTTCTCTGTCGTTTCACAATATTCTATATTGATGATATACTTATCTATTCTCGTAACCTTAAGGAACAAAACGACCATGTTCAAGTCCTTCAACGTCTCCGAGACAATCAACTCTTCCTCAAAGCAGAAAAGTGTGAATTCCATAAAACCACGATCGCCTTCCCTGGATATGTGATTACTGACAAAAGGGGTCAGTATGAAGCAGGGCAAATTAGACGCCGTTTCCCAATGGGAACTTCCTAAAACCATTAAAGAACTCCAGCGCTTTCTAGGCTTTGCCAACTTCTACAGGCGATTCATAAAGAACTACAGCATCCTTTCCGCTCCACTGACTTCCCTCCTTAAAGGCGGATGACGTGCTCCGGCCTGGACTCCTAAAGCACTCCATGCCTTTGATAAATTGTAAACTATGTTCACCACAGCACCCATCCTCCGTCATTCAGATCCTTCCCTACCTTTCATCATGGAAGTGGATGCTGCTGACACCGGAGTAGGTGCCGTACTCTCCCAATGGTCTGGTGAACCCAAAGCCCTTCATCCGTGTGCGTACTACTCCAGGAAATTAACATCTGCGGAGCAAAACTATGGCATTGGAGACCGCAAGTTGTTGGCAATCAAACTGGCACTCGAAGAATGGCAACATTGGCTGGAAGGAGCCCAACATCTTTTTATTGTCATCACAGATCATAAGAACCTCCAATACCTTCGAGATGCCAAACGCCTCAATGCCCGCCAAGCTCGCCGGTCCTTATTCTTTGCACGATTCAGCTTTACCATCACCTATCAACCTGTCCATAAGAATGTGAAAGCTGATGCTCTCTATCTGATGTACTCCCCTAAACCTCATCATGATTCTCCTGAACATGTTCGACCTGGCATGTTGGATGAGGATATCAGCTCAGCCACAATAGAGGAGCCAGCTCCTCCTGACCTTCCTCCTGGCCTTCTTTATGTGCCCACAAGATATTGCATACCGATCCTGGATAGTACGCACACCTCCCTTGGCTCAGGACATCCTGGCAGCAGGCGAACTCTATCGCTTCTCAAACAGAAATATTGGTTGCCCAAAATGACCCACGATGTCAACCAGTACATTAACGGTTGCTCGGTCTGTGCCATCACTACAACTCCACGCTGCCTGCCTGTAGGTAAACTGCAGCCATTACCCATCCCCCACCGACTCTGGACTCATCTGGGAACCGACTTTGCCACTGATCTGCCTCCATCACAAGGGTATACCACCATTCTTGTAGTAGTAGATTGATTTTCAAAGTCTCTGGAGACAGCAGAAGCCCTTTTCCAACATGTCTTCAGGAACTATGGTCTCCCAGAGGATATCGTATCAGACAGAGGACCCCAATTCATCTCCAGGGTTCTTCCATGTTCTGGGTACTACCATCAGCCTTTCTTCTGGTTACCACCCGCAGACAAATGACAGATTTCCCGGTATCTCCGTTCGTACTGCAGCAGCCACCAAAATACCTGGAGCCAGTATCTACCGTGGGCACAGAATTCTCTTCATCAAACCTCTACTGGTCTAAAGCCCTTCCAATGTGTCCTAGGGTATCAGCCATCCTTGTTTCCCTGGACGGAGGAAACGTTGGAAGTGCCCACGGTGGATCACTGGTTACAAGAAAGCGAGAGGGTATGGGACTCAGCTCACATCCATCTTCAGCGGGGAGTGCGGAGGTATACCACTAATTCAAATCGTCACCGCCTACCGAATCCTACTTACCAACCAGGTGATAAGGTATGGCTATCAACCAGAGACATCCGGCTCCACCTGCCCTGCATAAAGCTCAGTCTTCCCTACCTGGGACCAATGACCGTACACTCCCAGATAAACCCCGTCACTTACCGTCTCAACCTTCCACCACACTACAGAATCTCACCATCTTTTCATGTGTCACTCCTCAAACCATTCACTGATCCTGTTTCTCCTCCCTCCACAGAACCGGAATAACCCGTCGGTCTAGGGTGCCAGGAGTCACCCGTAGAGGGGGGTACTGTCACATCCCTGGCTCGTTCCTGCTCACCCAATCAGCTTTCTCCTTCACAAACCACCTCCATCTAATCCTGTGAACTCTTACCAGCCTTCTAATGACTTGCACCTGTTCCCCATCACCAAAGGAAACTATAAAAGACCCACCTTCTCCTCTCAGTCGTTGGCCGGTATTGAAGTTGGATGGTTATCCTCATCTTCACTCCATCTTCTCCTCTTCTTCCATGGATGTTCCTTATGAGTCTTCGAGTCCTTCATACTGATCAAGGGAAGTGATTATTCTTATCTGATGTTTACTAGAAGATCTGCTATCACTTTGATGAACGGTGTGCCTGTATCCTCATCAACGGATGCTCATTACATTCTTTCTCATCCTTGCTACCGATCTAGAAGAATGCACGCACTTGTGTAGTGTTTACCAGAAGAACAACAATCTATTAGATGAACTGTGTGTCTGTATACTCACCAGCTGATGTTCCAACGACCGAACTACATGTGAGATTGATAACATCTGATGTTGACACTTCAGTGCTGTTAAAGACAATCGCTACATCATTTATATCATCCCTCAGATTCCCCTACTGTGATTAGTGACTGTGTTTTGAATAAAACTGTGAAAAGATAATCATCTCTGTCTTGTCTACCTGCTTGATACAGTGATTCATAAAAAAAAAAAAAAAAAACTTCTCATTAGTGTCTTTTTGGGAAATGTTCCCTGTTCTAGTGTCCCTGATCAATTAAACCTATTATACTATTAGAGCATTTGAGTTTTAAAGTTAAATGTTTGTTTTATGTGTTTGCTAATGCAAAGAGATGACTTCAGTTTTAAACTGACAGCGTGTGTCTGCCTCCAGAACTGTGCTAGGAAGGCTGGTCCAGAGTTTAGGTGGCAGATATGAGAAAGATCTACCGCCTATAGTCGATTTTGATATATCAAGTTTCCAGAATTACTTGAGCGTAGAGGACCTGAGGGGCTATAATACACCAGTAGCTCCCTCAAATACTGGGGAGCTCAGCCTTTCAGGGCTTTGTAGGTAGTCAATAAGATTTTAAAAATTATACTATGTTTAAAAGGGATCCAATGCAATTATGACAAAGTTAGACTAATATGATCATATCTCTGGCACAATCTAGTGAATTGAGAGTGATTTGGGGACACCCAGGCCTACCAGTTGCTGCTCAAGTATCCACCCATTGGCCCGGTTGTTTTAGAAAAAAAAGGTGTAATCGGGCAGGTTTGATCTGGTTCTATGAGTTACTACTACTTTGGGATCGAGCAGCTGGAATGCTCCACAATATGAAATACTGCTTTTTTCCCACATCCGTTAAGCTGCTTTGACAACTAGATTGCAAAAGCACTATAGGAATTTATGAATTTTACCTTATCCAGCCCTCTGGCCACCACTGTTGTATAGAATTAACATTAGAGTAAAAACCAAACACTGAGAATTAAATACACTCACCTCTTAACACTTTGATTTCATTCTCCATTTTCTTCAGTTCATCTTTATATTTTTCCTCTGTTTCACATCTGACCCTTTTCTCTTGAGCTTTTACATACATCTGAAGTGAATATGGTTCAGCCTTCATCTTCTCTATATAATCAAGTAGTTCTGGGATCTGTTTTGAGTTTTGAGTTTCTTTTAAACCTATTACTCTGTATTGGCACCCCCAGAAGCTATAAGAGTGAACTGTGGCCTTCACAAAATCCATCACAGGTTCAAAAACGGTCATTTCAGATGTAAAAATGACCATGAATTGGTCTCTGCAGTCAAATATCTTCTGGATCTTCTCTATTTCTTCTTTGTTGTCCATACTGAGTGGACCAACAGGAACAGTAAAGAGGAAAGCGTGAACTCCAGGATGACAGAGAGACACACAGCGGAGAGTCTGACGCATCACTTCCTCCTCTGAGAGCCCAGTGTTGAACAGAGCTGGAAGCTCCAGCACATTGATCAGACCACCATGAAGATCCACGTCTGTCCTCACACTCTCTGATCTTCTGTGTGTGTGTTGCAGGATCAGCTCTGAGATGCAGGATTTCAATGTGTCGTCGCTCCCACACACCAACACATTCAGCTTTGACACTGAAATTTTAGAAATATATAAGCTTACTGGAAGTTACATGAAAAAATCAACACTGTGTTGTTGTCATTTGTTTTGACTACTTTTACATCATATAGAAATATATGTAATGTTCATTGTGTGAGGCAATGACAATACAATGCAAGTAGCACCATGCAAATGACCCACAAATAACGGTGCGACTCTATAATTGGTCTGTGTTACCAGGGACTCTTACTGCCGATGGACAGATGTCGATATGTGACTGCAGACGACTACATTACACTGTAAAAAGTAAATCCTTAAAATTTACGGTAAAAACAGGCAGCTGTAGTTGCCAGTATTTCACTGTTAAAATACGGTACAAACCGTAAAAGTAATTTCTCATTTTTACAGTAAACTACCGTATTTCATTAATTTACAGAGGTAATATGTATGTATTTTGATTTACCAACATCTACCCATCACATCTTTTGTTACACAGATATACACGTTAACACAGCCATATGCAGGTGGTGATAAGAAAGTTACATAATACACACATAATTGCCGGTGGTGCTGCACTGCTGGTGACACGGGCACATGCTACTGCTGACATTTTTGTGTAATTACTTTTTAAACTTACTAGTAGATTTTAACTATGTAGAGCATTTTTGGCGGTACACTGGTACTTTAGTAGTTTTGGGTGCAACAACAGAATGACGACTTTCGTAGAGCTCTTTATTGGCCTGCTAATCATCGGGCACCTGTTTTCTGTTGGCTACACACACACACAACAGCGAATAGCTACCCGATAGCGAGCCGATCATGGCATACACAAGAGAGGACTTGCTTCAGCTTTGGTCAGCCGACTATGATACACCATTAAACCTTCCTGACTGTTTGAGAACCAGGGTGACGGCGAGTACATGGCGTCGGAAAAGAGGTCACAGAGGCGGCGTTTTTGTTGACGTGGAAGCAGACCCCCGTTACCTGCAATTATCTAAGTAACGTCAGATCATTACAACAGAAGATAGATGAACTGCGCATTAAAGCTAGAGCCTGCTTTGATTATCGAGAGGCGGGTATCCTGGCACTCGCTGAAACCTGGCTTCATCCGGAGATTCCGAGCTCGCTAATAGAGGTACAAGGTTTTTCTCTTATTCGACAGATCTGCCACCTCAGGGAAGAGCAGAGGAGGTGGTATCTGCATATTTGTGAACGAGCGATGGTGCAGTCACATAACAATAAAATCCACAGTATGTAATCTGGATGCTGAGCTCATATGCTTGAGTTTGAGACCTTTCTATCTCCCTAGAGAATTCGGGAATATATTGATTTGTGTGACTTATGTTCCACCTTCGTCTAAGGCAGATATATTCGCCGGTACTATAAGAGACTGTATTCAAACCCAACTTGAATGTACACCAGGTGCGCCGGTTTTTATTCTTGGTGATTTTTATCATTGTAAATTGGAGGCAGTTCTTTCTGGATATGATCAATATGTTAAAGACAATACAGGAGACAAAAACTTTTTAGAAAAATGCTATGGAAACATCAAAGAGGCATACACGTCCAAATTAAGACCTCCTCTTTCAAACACTGATTACAATACTGTGTTCTTAATTCCTAGGTATAGAACTCTTTTAAAAAGACATAAACCTGTGGTGAAGAACGTGAATGTTTGGTCAGAGTACAGCGTTGATGTACACTGTTTTGTATCCGCCTAATTTAACCAAACATCCGCGATCGATGTAGTGAAAAATCCTCGCGCGAGAACTCCCCGGTCAGCACCCCCGCACTGCAGACCCACAGAGACATGCCTTTTTGGCTCCGTCTAGCTTTCTAAATGTCCTAAAATGTCCGGGATTCGGCTTTTGCTTTCTAAAGCTCTCGTTGGTTAATCATATGCGTTTTTGCATTATCTTTTTATTTAAGGCAACTTTCGCTTGGCTTTGCAGTTGACTGCGTGCACTGTCGCGGGAGAAACATTCAATATTTCATTCTTGAATCTAAACAACTCAGAAAAACTTTACTATATACTCGGAGAAGACGAAATGACTGGTCTAAACTGGCTGCAAAATATACCTACACCATAAGTAATAGTTAATCAACGCATTTGCCTCATTTAAATAATCTACATGTTTTAATCTTGTAAATATCATTTTTAGAGATATTGTTTTTATTACTTTTTCTGTCATTTATTTCTTATTTGCTGCATATTTTATTAATTTGCTGATGTCATTAGGCTATAATACATAGGCCATTTGTACATATATAAAATGCTTTGGTATTCAAGTTTGCTTTGAACTTGAGAGAGAGAAGCAGATTTGATCTGTCAGCGGTGCACATGGTTCCTGAATAGCATAAAGGTAAGAGAAAGTGGACGTCTTTTTTTAACTGTTTATTTTCAACAGGTTAAAGTAAAAAATAAATAAATAAACAGTGTATAACAGTGTCATAATAAATGAAATTATTGTTAGAAATGTAATTTTGTTTTGTTTGTCGCATATAGATAATATGTGCTCTGGGTAAATGGTGTTTCAATCCAGCTACCACCGCAAGTATATTTCAAACCTATAAGAAGCTCTGATAGTATTGTATTCATATGCTAATGTTTAAGTTTTTGACATGTTAGGGGTTAAGTTTAATCAAAAATAGATTGCATTAAAACAATCTGTTAAATGCTATATTCCAGTTTTTTTACTCACATGCATCATTTTTTCCCTCCCCCCAACACATTTTTTTAAAAAGAAGAATTAAGTTAGGCAAAACAAGAAACCATTTCAGATCATGGATCTCAAAACCTGTCTGTAACGTATGTGTGAAATGGCCTATATATAATATCTGGAATCTAAAGGTTCAAAATTGCCTTTATAGAGTTCATTCTTAGCAATGCATATTACTAATCAAAACTTTTTTGTTGGAGTTATTGAAATGTCTTTGAGGAAGATGACCTTTACTTTTAATACAATAATGTTTTCTTTAATAAAAGAAACAATATTTTTTTTATAATTTAATTAATTTGATAAATTTTTTTTTCGACCAAAAAAGTACCTGTGCACTTTAAGATTAGTTTTGTGATTTAGGGTCTCATTTAATTAATAGTCAGATATTTTAATGGCTTTGAAATAAGCACACACATTCTCCTAAGCAGAAAGCCATCTGATTCACTATTGATGAAAGTGTAATTTCAAATTACAGTTTGTGTGTGTGTGTGTATATATATCATGTATATATGAGCGAGTGATTAAATGCATATATACAGTGCTTGACCAACTCATACGTGGGGTATTTTCCATGATTCGGTGCAAATGAGATCACATCACATAAGTGAACCTTGAAGTTCGCATTAACTGCGCTCGGACCACTCTTTTCAAGCAGACTCGAGTGCATTTCCTCTGTCTGTGATTAACTTTAATTATATTTTACCTCTAAGCTTCCAACATGGCAAAGTTGCTTGAGTCTATGTTCTGTCTCGCGCCATTTGAATCACATCCAAATTAATTAGCCTAAATCTGAGGTAACAAACAAAACCAAGCCACACAGCTTTACAAAACAAATAACTTTATATATCTAAAACATGCATTATTTTACACGACGAGCACACATTTACCACATTTGTAATAATTATTTTACCAATGATGCAGCATGGGGAAATTCACAACACAACAGGACTGGTCTGCAGAAGGGCTTCTCTATAGCACGTATCTGCTCCGCAAGCTCTTCACGTGCATCTTCCTCTGGCTCTGCACCAAGCAGACTGATTTTTAACATCTGATGAAGCGATGCACTAAAGTAAACATTCTAAGCACACCGGTGTGAACGTATGCTACAGGGAACAGCCAATGTTGTCTGATCACACGAGTCTCAGTGTTATTGTACATGTCAAAGGGTTTAAAGTGTGTTCAATTTATTATTTCATTATTCAGCGATTCTACCGCAAATCACTGGAAAGAAGCCACAGTTTGAGAACCACTGAAACAGACATTTCTTAGGTTTTGACTCTGCAGGGTGTTTTTGACTTACTGTTTGGACGATTGCCATCAGGACTGCGCTCTCTTCTTTGCCCTGCAACAAAAAAATAATAAAAAAACAAAAAAACAGACAATAAAAATGAAATGGGATTATTGCATTTCTGACCATTTACAAACAGTAAAATATATTTCACTACATCATAATGAATAATCATGTATTTTTTAGGCTTATTTAATATATTTTTTTAACTTTTTATTAAATGTAATGCAAACTTACAAACACTTGTGATCTTTGACAACATGGAGCTGCTTTTTTCTTTTTTGTGGCTCTCAGAATTTTCATTATTTACTGAAAGATCAGAATCCGCAGCTTCATTGTCATCGGTGTCCATTGTTGGGTGACTCTTTTGCATTTCTGTCTCATTGTAATCTTTTATCTTCATTATTTTCTTCACTTTTTTGAAGATCTTAGAACGAATTTTCTTTTTATCCTTTAACTGTAGATGTCCTCCTCCACACTGTTCAGTTAACTGTTTAATAAATACATTTAAATTTGCCGGTGCCGCTACTGTACTGTGAATCTCTTCACCAGTCATGACCATGATGGTTCGCTCTATAGCCTCTTTGCTGAATTGTCTAAGCACATAATTGACTCGTCGCATGTCCTCCTTACTGAACTCGTTATGTTGCAGCACAAGTATGAACACATGCGGTCCTGGAGCAGACAGGTTTACACACTCTTTCATAGCCTCCGTTATCTCATCATCTGACAGATGACTTTGTAGTAGCTGAGAATTGTTGATGACAGCCACATAACTTTTCTTCAATTCTCCTCCATCTTCCAGCCAGCATTGGTGCTTTGTGTTACTTGGAGGATTTTCATTTTTAAATATATCTGTATTTAAGATTAAGTTTCCCACTTGACTGTTTTCTGACACTTTTTTCCCCAACAGAAGAATCCTCAACGCTAGGCATGAAATTAGAGATTTAGTATTTACAAGACAAACACTTATATTCTAAAACCTCATTTAAACTTTTAAAATCAAACAATAAAAAAAAAAAAAAAAAAACATTTTACTCAGTCATAACTGAAGCCCCGGTCAGATCACACGAATTTGTCACAATTTCAACATGATTTCTTTGACGTAGGGTGTCGTGGGGATTCGTAAATGACAAATGGGCATCATGACAAGATGCAATCGTTTCTTCTCGTGTAATGTGGCATAGTTTACTACAACTGATACCATGTCTGCAACGCCTCACGACACCATTGCAGAAAGTCTAGCATGTTTAATTTCCCCCCCATCTTCACGACGAGTTCCGTCACGTGGAAGACACTGCAATAAAGGAGCTCATAATTTCTCGGTTATATCAGTGGGTGCTGCTGTTAATGCACCGATCAGGTAATCAAAAAATAGGCTGCATATTTACTTATGGGTCATGGCATGGGTGGATACGCTCAATCATTGGTTCTGCAAACTTTAACTACCTTTTCTAAAATATTAAGGTGTTTTAAGATATTTCTTTATATCTCCATTCTCACACTGAGTTTCTAAGTTCGCTCTCCTTCCAACAGAGTTTGTTCTGCCAAGGTAATGGGAACATGCTCAGTGCTGCAAATATATTGCAAAAGCATTTTCAGCTTATTATATTATCGTTTTGGCACATAGCAGACTTGTTTAAAAGCGCATCACCTCAAATGTTAATCATTATTCTTGTTTATTAATAACTAATCAACAAAAGATACATTAAAATTAAGTAAAAAATAATAGTAAACAAAATTTGTTTCAAAAAGATATTTTATCCAATAATAATATACAAATTATATTTTTGTTTGTGCCCTCTAACTATACGGGTGGATGAATTGTTTTGCTCTGAGGATAAGGATTTAATGAATGCTTTACTGTAATTGTATCACAAATCTCAGTTATATATTTGCAATTTTTTTTAATATGTCATTATTTTATAGATTGTCTGAGCATCTGATTTTTCCTTGCTGCTGCTTATGTTTTCATTTCTCTGTCTCTCTCGCGGCAAGTTCAGGTGAGGGATTGTTTATTAAGAAACTCATGGCAGGAAAATATACATTTAGAGTTCAAGAAAATATCTTAATATTAAAAAGCAGTAGTGTAGCCAGAAAAGAGACTCTGTGTGTGCATCAGAAAAACTGGATGAGCCTTGTCAAAATAATGTGTAAAAAAACGCAGACTCTGCATACTAACGTTACAGAACAGACTGGGCTGTAACACATGCCCCTCGATCATTCACAGTATACTTATTTTCTGATAGCACACACAATCTAAACTCTTTCTCTGTATCCAAGATGTTTTGAACTTATTTGAATGCATTTGTTTACTGGATCCTTGGACTGAAAAGTTTACAGGGGTTCACTGGTTTGAGAAATGTCTGATTGTAAAACCTGCTTCTTTTTATTTGTAAGGTATTGTTTTCGTATTATGTACTGATTCAAGTTACATGGGTGTGGGAGACGCAGCGGGCGCAGGCACAATTATCGAATATATTCAACGTAAGCCTGCGCCACAGTATTGACTGCATCATCACTGTGACATTTATTCACATACAGTAGGTGAGAGTTTAATATGACCATTACCGCCGGAGCATGTACCGCCGCCGCTCTAAAGGAAAAAGAACGTGTTTTTTAGGTATGACCGCAGTTTGCAACTATGCCGCCAGGTGGCACAAAGGGACGGGATACGAACGGACAGAAATAGTCTATACATTAGCTGTAAATACTCTACTACTAGTAAATAAAGATAAACAATGAAACAAAGCATTATAATTCCTTCATTAATTAACTAGTTGCCGTGAGATTGTGTTGGTCTGTTAATTAGAATAATAATCTAAATAAAATTAAAGTGAAATATTCACAGTTTCAGAGAAGCCTATATTAACTGAAAGAAGGATATTCCTGGTCACAGTTTGACACAGACAAGTTGACAAACCAGCGCTGATGCTGATTGCCTCTGTTCTGCCTGGAGCCGCATCCTAAACTCAACAAATAGGCTATATATAGGCTTATATAATATACATGTTTAAATAGCCTATGTAGTCTAATTTACGAATCAAACAAATCCAAAGTTTTTCTTGATGTTTGCATAATAATAACTTCGCACCAAACTGAGGCTTTCATTTTACAGCTTATAAAACATGTATGCAAATTAATGCAATATCATATGTAAACAACAAAATTGTTATATGCTATGTAGTGGCCTATACTTTACAAAAAGTTAACATATGAGCCTTAAAGGCTTATTGTCATTGTCTTTCATTCCACGCAGCTCGCGCATGAACCGCGAGTGAGACATAATCAGTCAATCATAAGACATAATCTTTAAATTACTGACTTCTATTAAAAAAGTAATTAATTGTAATGTAATTAGCATAAATTAAATGTATATTTTGCGTGAAGCAATCTATTTGAGGTAGCCTAATATTTTTTATTTGACGGAAGAAAAAAAACATGATTGGACAAACAGCCTATGCCGGTTCTTAAAAAGTATTCAGTCAGTGTTTTCGTTTTGTAATCTAAAATTGTCATTTAAGTGAAAGATCTAGAGCAGGATTTATTTATTCTTTTTGTTTAGTTTATTCTGTTTTTCTATGCTGCTGAAAACACTGCAGTTGCGTAAAGATGCCCTGTTATGTTCTGTATGCTGTTCGCATGTTACAATAAACAAGTATTTTAAAATGCAATATTTAATGTGTCACACAAAATAGGCACGTCAATTATTATTTTTTTAATTAAATAATATTTTAATATTAATCTGTTAAAGGTTAACTGTTAATATTCGGTTAACGAGTGGTTGGCAAAATTAACCGAAATGAGCATCCCTAATTCTGATCCAGCTGCGCAGCCTCCTCTCATGGAACCGCTATATCATTCAAAATGTTTTAAACAATTTTGTGAATATTTCACTTTAAATTTATTTACACTAATCATTATTTTATTTAACAAACCAGTTCGTGTTTTGGCGCTGGAGCATTTAGTGGACTGGTATACTATAGTAGCCTATATAATAGTTTAGTTTTTACATATAGTTTTAGAATATACTCGGAATAAAAACAATTCCCAAAAAATATTTTAGTTTGTTTCTTAAAATAAAAGATTGGACTGGAATAGCCTATTTCACAGTGTGTAGACATTAGAAATTAGGCTAAGACACAGATTCCCCTTTCATTCAGAAATTTAAAAAAATGAAAGCCTTCTTTTTCGACCATGGAAACTGTTTTCATTCAGATTTCGTAAGCGTTATAGACAGAACATTAACTGTCACGTATAGCCTATAGGCAACAAATAACAAAACGGAGTCTAATAATTAACATAACTTTTTCATTTTCATACAATATGTGTGGGTTTTGACAATATGTGATTAATAAGTCTATAAAGTTTAGCCATCAGATGAAATGCATGGTGAAATATGAAATATATGTCTCTTTTGCTGAATATTTATTTTATTAATTTATATCTTTAATATTTAAAAAATCAACCTGCTTTGGCCCTGAGGAAGAGGCGCGCGGCACTGGCGGACCAGGGGTGCATTTCCAAAACAGCATATAACTCGCGGCTGAACTGTCATAGTACGATGCATCGTTTGGGAAAAGAACGATGTAGTGACGAGTGTTTCCCAAAACAGGGGAAAACAGGTTTCTGTTGCAGATTCATCATTTGAATCACATTAGTTATAACGTAAAACGCCCGTAATGATGCTCTAAACGGGGTGGAGTAACAACTTCTTTAGAGAACAACCCCATCATTTCTTTGTGCAAATTATATTGTTTTACCTGTACTTGCATTTAAAATAAAATCCAATATTAGTTTTGATAAAAACATGCACTCGCTCTCCACATTATTTGAAATATATGCAAACGGCTCATATAGGACCAATGTTTCCTTACAAATATTATTGTGAACATTACATATTCTATTCTAAAACATAAAATCACTTACAAAAGCTAACATGTATTCTAATCTCATATATAAATCATATAAATAAATAAATAGGTAATTTATTAAGAAATTAAATTTAATATTTAATATTTATTAGGAAATGAAAATGTTAATGATGACGACGATTATTATTATTATTAAGTAGGATCTTGTTTATTTTATTTTTTTGAAAAATCTACTTTTACAATTTGACATGTAAACCACTGCAGAAATGTTCTAACCAACAGGTCCATGTCATATACAGTACAGATACTTAACAAATAACCTATAAAGCATTAACGTATGCTATGTTTTTTGTCTTCACAAATTTGGAGACGTAACATAAATTCCGCTTTTGAATAATAGGTCACCTATAGCTTTCGCCAAGAGCCACGACTGTGTTCCAAATGGCATGAATGTTTTAGTTGCACTGCGAAGGGAAACATGAAGATCGCTAAAACTGGACTGAAAAAATTCTTTGAAAGCAAATTATACCTAAGAGTGACGACTTAAATGCTTTATTTTAAAAATAATTCCAAGTTTAAATGTTAGAATGTTCTAAACAAATAAGGCATAGGGGTATAGAACACAGCCAGGAACTATTTCTAAATAGCTCAAGAGGTGTAGTTGCAGGCAGAAGTTTGCGACGCAGTTTGCGAATGTTTGTTGGAACGATGGATTTGGGAAACACCAAATCAACGAATTATCTTACTAGCGACACAACTTGCGACCTTAGTTGGCTAACAAGGGTTTTCGGAATCGCACCCCAGATAGGCTACACGCTAGAGAAGTGCTTTTGCAGACCAGTGCTGTGTTCGCATTTCACTACAGTTACTGCAAATTCAGCAATCTCCCCATGCTGCATCATTGGTAAAATAATTATCCCAAATGTGTTAAATGTGTGTTCGTATTTGTGTAAAATGTGTGTTTTCAACATCTAAAGTTATTTATTTTCTAAAGCAGTGTGGCTTTCCATTAATTTGTTACCTCAGATTTAGACTAATTTATTTGGATGTGATTTAAATGTCGCGGGACAGATCATACAGTACATAGACTCAAGCAACTTTGCCATGCTTAAAGCTTGGAGCTAGAATCTAGCATAATTAAAGTTAGTCTCTGTGTGCGGGTAACACAAACTCCACGGTCTACTTAAGATGATTAGGGCCACGCGGAATTCTCTGCTGCTGTCACTCCTACTCAGCAGGCAACACGCTATTCAGTTATGTTCTGTGTTTTTGACGTAAAAAATATATATTAGTTTTGGCAAATGCTACGAGCCTAATATAGATATTTTAATTAACAAGTAGTTCAGTCCAGAAGTTGCTGTGTATAGAAACGTACATTTCCATATAAGCAGGCCTGTGTAGGTAAAAGATATGTAACCGGGGATTTTGTGTATCCATGTTTGTGAAAAATACTGGAGACATACCCCTTCCCCCATTTCAAACCAAATGCTTGTCTGTCTGATGTGTTAATGGCGCAAAGGCCTATTGTGCTTTAACCGGAAAAAACAACAATCTGAAAACACTGAAATGGATTACAAGGGTTGCTACAGAAAATAGCCTAACAGCAATAATAATATTAATAATATTTCCCAGTGATGGATTGCAGCTGGAAGGGCATCCGCTGTGTAAAACTTTCGTGTGTATCTTTAAAATAAAGACAATAAGATGTGCTTTCTCATGCAGCCTCTGTGAAATATAACATGTCACAGCAATGAACTGGCTACTTGACAAAAAGAAATCCATAGAAACCTTCAAATGTATGCAGCGTCAGCAATCTTCATTTTTTATCAGCCACTGACTGAGAATAATGCTGCACTATTTTATTAACAAATAATTAAAATGTTTTCATTTCCCCCAACACACTCACAATCATAAGTGCAAGATTTTTGCGTGCACTTGAGCACGGAATAGGCTAAAAGCATATATATATATATATATATATATATATATATATATATATATTAGAGATGCCACAATTCTCAATACAATATTGAACCGTTCGGTACGACATCCACGGTTCAATACGCGCTTGTGAATTGCGGTTTTTTCCGGTTTTACGTTTAAATAATTTATGTGCGTTTTATTTCTCTCCGAATAGACTGTTTGTGTGTCCCTGTAAGTCTACGAGCGGAGATGAGGAAACTCCTCCCCGCGAGTAAATATTCAATCACTACAGGACTCGAAAATAAGGACTGCCCAATGGCCCGGGGCCAGCATGAGAGACGCTCGGGCCAGTGTCCAGTGTTTCGGAATCTGTCTCTTTCCCCCCGTTAGCGCGGTTCGTTTGGCATATGCGAGTCCAGGAGTCGCGCTCAGATCCGCGCCAAATCAATCGCTCCGAGATCGCCTGAATGAGGTGGTCTCTGCTCGATTGAGCAGATCGATTGTAGTGAGAAAACAAAACAATCCAACGAACTAAGGACCCAGGCTATATCACGGTGTATTATGATTGTGTAATAGCCATATATACGAATGATGAGCAGGGCGGGATGTCATTCCTACCGGTAAATGTGCGTTTCATGTCTAATGCGAAAGTGAAAGCATGCTGAAATATTACCGAGTGCTGTTCATCAGTTAGGAAGATTGACCGAAGTTACCAACTAATAATCTTTCCATATTTTAATCTTATAATATGTTATATTAGGCCTGTTGTTTTGTTCATTTCTGCACTGACAGCTCGAAAGAAAGATCAACATTGATCTGCTTCATGATCTAATGCATGATCTGATGATCGGTTCATCTATTTATTTGTAATTTAAGCCTATAATGCATAATTCTAGCCAACGTTTCTTTAATAGATTAATTCAATAGATTTTTACAAACTTGACAACTGAAATGAGGCTCTGTATGAGAAAGTCTGACCTCTCTGATTTTTATTTATGTCTGTGGGTGTCAAAATTAAAGTGCATATTTTCGCTTATCAAATATATACACAACTGGTCAAAAGTTTGGGTTTAGTATGATTGTTAAATATTTTAAAATAAGCTTCTCCTGCTTACCAAGGCTGGATTTATTTCATCATAAATACAGTACACAATGTAAAATTGTAAAATGTTATTGCACTATAAAATAACTGTTCAAAAGTAGTTTATAATTTAATTGAATCATTTATTCCAGTGATTATAAAGACGAATTTTCAGCTTCATTATTCCAGTCTTCAGTCACATGATCCTTCAGAAATCACTCTAATATGAATTATTGTTGTTTTTATTATTATTATTATTATTTTTAATGGTAATAGTAATAAAAGCAATAATGTCTGGAGTAATAGTTTTATTTGAAACTACATACAATAAGAAAGCAGTTATTAAAAAGATTTAATTAATATTTAATGCCCAGTTTGTACATAGGCTACCAGCAGCTGTGAGATTTTAGTGTTAATTTTTTTTATTATACAATACACTAGGAACTAGTGTACCTTTCTTGGCTTTGAAGTAAAATAAAGGAGTATTGCAATAAATAGTTTTTATTTTTTTCTCTTTCTTACTGTTCCTATTGCCTAAGCATAGAATAACAATAAAAAAAAACACTTATGTGTTAAGCCATCAGAACCGAACCGAACCGAACCGAAAACCGTGTTAAAAAACCGAGGTATGTATTGAACCGTGAGCTAACTGTATTGTTGCATCCCTAATATATATATATATATATATATATATATATATATATATATTAGTGGTGGGGCCGTTATCGGCGTTAACGTGCTGCGTTAACTTGAGACTTATCGTGCAATAAAAAAAATATCGCAATTAATCTAACCTCAAAGTTGGGTTGGGAGCTGGGTCTATTCTACGCAAGCTATGATGACTTTTACCTTAATATTTTAGCGCGGATGTATACCTGACTGGTGAGCTGTCTGACAAAAAAGTGCCCTTCTGAATCAAATTAGCTGGATGCCTGACTCTAACTGCAGTTCAGCAGTTTCACTTTAACTCATGAATATTTCATTCATGCCCCCGTGACAAACTGGGGTATTAGACGCAAATAATGAGTAAGGACTGGTGAGAGTATTATGGAGTTTAATAACGGACGCCAAATGAGAAGAAAAAAAACTTCCGCATTTCGCGATGTGTGTGTGTGTGTT
Source organism: Danio kyathit (assembly GCA_903798195.1). Classification (NCBI taxonomy): domain Eukaryota; kingdom Metazoa; phylum Chordata; class Actinopteri; order Cypriniformes; family Danionidae; genus Danio; species Danio kyathit. The sequence continues at coordinate 3,430,018 of LR812521.1, forward strand.
TGTGTGTGTGCGTCTGTGCGGTCCGTTACTGACAGCTGCCTGTGTAGATCTTGTCGGAAAATATGGCAAAAAGTCTTAAATGACGGTAATAGTTTGTCAGTAATGCCACTAATATCTGCATACTCCACGTCTCAATTCCATTTCTGTTAAGTTCAGTTATGACTTTAGTCACATTAAGGTCATCAAAAATTGCTGTTTACATGGTGGACTCTTAATCAGAGTATTGTTTTAATCATATTAAAATCGTATTAAAGTATTGTTGCCCATGTAAACAATGCTTGACACACCGTCAGGGCTCTGTAAACTTGCCTTTGTGAAGCAGCATTTTCTGTATGTACGTACATCAAAAGCAAGTATGAAAATTGCTGTTTGGAGCTTATGTAGGCCTACAGTTCAACATTCATGTTTAACTGAATAAACAGTTAGTAAACACAAGTACATCTTATTGAACATCATTTATTTTCATCACCAATTATCATAGTAGAACAGTTTCTCAAGCAGTTTGTGATGCATTTTGGAAACAGGAGATGAGTCCCTGGCTAATGCGAGACCTGGCTTAAGAAACCCGTTCTCAAAGACTTATTATTTGGGTAACACACATATTCTGAATGCCATAAGCAGAATTCAAATGGGCCATTTTAATTAGATTAATCTAGATTAACTTCGAGATTATCTAGATTAAAAACCCCGTGGCTATGCCCCTGTTAAAATTTAGTTGTCTGCAAGCATGAGTGTTTATTGAGATTGAAATAAGATTAAAAAAAAATTTGAAAATGAGATAAAAAATATTGTTATAGCAACACTTGTGACTGCTTTGGGAAATAACACTCGTCATAGACGTCACAGGACGACTGATTGTGAATAAACATGTAGTCTGGCACATTTGTTACCCACGACAAGTCAAGATTTTATCAAGGGGGGGGGGGGGGGAAATAATACATTTTTGCATAATCTGACATAGTGACTTTCGTAACCAGCAATAAAAATCGTGTGATCTGACCAGGGCTTGAGGCTTTAAAAATTAATAACAATCACATAGTTCTCACACTCACATTTGTGGGTTGTCTTTGCAATAACTTTGTGGTGGAAATGTTAGTTTATTATTTTTGGAGTAAAACATATACAGTATATATATATATATATATATATATATATATATATATATATATATATATATATATATATATATATATATACACACACAGGGCTTGACAAACTTTTTTGATCACTAGCCACTGTGGCAAGTAGTTTTCCAACATTACTAGCCACTCGCCATTTTCACAAGCCACAAGTTTGTTGTTGGGAAAATATATTTTATATGCATAAATTTGACTTTGGCATGCTAAAATTACTTGATTTAGATGTTGTGTTATGTCCACACTTTTTTGTGTGTACAGTATGACCCTGCTCAATGTGCAAGAGCAAATGGGCTGTGCTTTCACAGTGTCGCATTGCAATTCATTTTAATTTCACAGGACTTTTCAGGGCTCAACACTGAGGATTTACCAAACTTATCTCTGACCACAGCAAAAATAAAAAAATAAAATTATTTCATTTCATTCATTTTCTTGTCGGCTTTGTCCCTTGCGGGGTCGCCACAGCGGAATGAACCGCCAACTTATCCAGCTCGATTTTACGCAGCGGATGCCCTTCCAGCCGCAACCCATCTCTGGGAACCTCCACACACACACATTCACACTCATAGACTACGGACAATTTAGCTTACCCAATTCACCTGTACTGCATGTGTTTGGACTGTGGGGGAAACCGGAGCACCCGGAGGAAACCCACGCAAACGCAGGGAGAACATGCAAACTCCACACAGAAACGCCAACTGACCCAGCCGAGGCTCGAACCTGCGACCCAGCGACGTTCTTGCTGTGAGGCAACAGCACTACCTACTGCGCCACTGCGTTGCCCTAAAATTATTTCTTAGCCACAAATGTTAAATAATGCCAAAACATGCTAAATCTAGCTGTATACATGCTCTTTTTATTCAACAAAGCCTTTCTTAAAAAAACTATTACATTTAAAAAATAATTATTGCCATGTATCTAAAACTAAGACTAGTAGCCTAGTCTGTCCAGGCTAAAGGTCTTTCAGATCACTAGTTTACTACACTTATATGGGGAGTTAATCTCCTATTAAAGCAATGTTATTGTAAAAATGATAATTAAACCATATTAACAAAAATAAAGTAGGTGAAAAACATACCGTGTGATAATGAAAGATGATCATGCGCACACGGGTAACGTTAGGCCCATAATCTGTTCTGTTCAAAGAATAGTTAAAACAAAACCGGCAACTGCTGCTGCTTACAAAAAGACATGTTTTAAAAACATCCAGAGCTTTTGGAAGCAGCAGGATTGTGGGTGCACGAGCATCACTTTATGTCCAGCCTATTTTAAAGAGAACCGATCGCAGCAGTTGCGTGTCCTGGCGCGATGCAGTCGCGCGCATCACATCACTTGAGCACGCGAGTTATCATTAGTTTTCTTTTGCTCGCGCAAACGCAAATTTTTGTCGTTCATGCTGCTTCTCGATTCTAAGATGACATTTGCACACATATTGGGCCATCATCATTGTTGAACCCTGCTTTTAAGTTTCCTGCTTTCCCTGCTTTTCAACCAGCCAAAGTTGCTACTGAGAGTGTCTGTCTAAACCGCCACAGCTGAAATCTACCCACATTTGGCGGATGTTAATGTAAAGCCCTGCATATATATATATTCCACTGGTAAATAAATAAATAAATTTGCAACAATTTCAAAAACTCTTTTTCCACATTTATATATACATACATACATACACACACATATACACACACACACACACATACATATATATATATATATATATATATATATATATATATATATATATTCATTCATTCATTCATTTTCTTGCCGGCTTAGTCCCTTTATTAATCTGGGGTCACCACAGCGGAATGAACCACCAACTTATCCAGCACATTTTTACGCAGCGGATGCCCTTCCAGCCGCAACCCATCTCTGGGAAAATATAAATATATATATATATATATATATATATATATATATATATATATATATATATATATATGTATGTGTGTGTGTGTTTTGTATGTGTATACATACACGCAAAAAAATCATTAATTGACTTACTTTGGTCATCAACATTAGGATCAGCCTCTGCAATATAAACAAAAAAAATCAAATTTTGAATTTGCTGAACATTGTATGCACTACAAACAATTAGGAATTTAATCCAAATATGAATTATACTTAAAAGTAAAATATTAATCACAACAGCTTTATTTTGCTGTTTTGTTTTCTCTTCTGTCCCACAAATGTAAACCCACATAAAGAAAAATATTGTGAATACTAGTTTTGAATCATATGCACAACTGCAAGAAATATAAGAGATGTATTATTTCCTACTTTAAATTTCCCACATGGAAAGAACCTATATTAGGCTATATGTGCATATATGAAACCTATATGCAGTATATATGCACATATATGATAATATATATGCTGCATATATGTGTATATATGCCACATATAGGCCACATTGAGGTGCATATACAGGCCATATAGGTCTCCTGTATTGTTTCTTCATATCCACATATAAGCCCTTTATGTTCATACATGATATGTCTCCTATATAGCTCATATCTCACTTTGGCAACTGTCATACATGAAGCCTTGCCTAGCTCATATTTTCTATTATCAAGCCAATAACTACCCAGACAGCAGAGTGACATTAATTCCCTATTGAAATTCTATCAGAATCATTATTTTGGTTGAGGTTTAATATTCAGCATTGAATTAAATTAGGAATCAACCTTGATAGTTCAATCCCTTCCCATTGTTGTAATACTTACATCGAACCAATGTTGATAACTTATACATTTCTTAACACTGAAAATACTTTCAGTGAATTAACGTTGATATTTTGGTCATTTCCTACTGTTGAAAATACTGACATTGAATAAATATTGATAATTTACCCATTTCCTAACACTGAAAATAATGGCATTGAATCAACATTGATAATTCAATCATTTTGCCATTGTTGTAAATACTGGCATTGGATAAATATTGATAATTTACCCATTTTCCAACATTGAAAATACTCACAGTGAATCAATGCTGATAATTCAATAATTTGAAATAATGATATTAATTAAATGTTGATAATTTACCCATTTCCCAACATTGAAAAATACTCACATTTAATCAACAATGATAATTCAATAATTTGCCTTTGTTGAAATTATCTGCATTAACTGTTGATAATTTATTCATTTCCCAGCATTGAATATACTCACATTTAATCAATATTGATTATATATGTATATATATATATATATATATATATATATATATATATATATATATATATATATATATATATATATATATATATTGATTATATTTGTATTTGAATTGAGCAATTGTATTTGAAGCTTAAAAAAAAATTTATATATATATATATATATATATATATATATATATATATATATAAGCTTCATATTCAATATTTTAATAATAGAAGCAGCACTAACAAATCTTTCATAGGTACAATCCAGCACAAATGAAACGCACACAAACGAGACTGTTTTAGTAAATATGGAGCAACTGGGGTCGAGAGACCTCCGAATGATCTAATATTATTTTTAGGCCTACAAATATTTTTTTTTTTTTTTGCAGCACAAACGAGCACAAATTGTGATCAAACGAAAATAACATGTTCGTGCACGAATATAAATATCTTGTGTTCATTTCCACGGCACAAACCAGCACAAATCTAGGCTATAACCAAATATTTTGGTTATATCTAAACAACGAAAACTGATAACATGTTTATTTAACAGCACAAACCAGCACAAACGAATGACTCCTGTTTTATGCGATTTAGAGGAAATAATGGGACGGAGAGTGACGTCGCGGCTCCCGAAGTGTTTTGATTAGGCAATATCTAAACAATAAAAATATATAGAGTGTTTATTTTTACAGCACAAATCCAGCACAAACGAATGACACCTGTTTTGTGCAATTTAGACAACCTGGGTGGAGAATGACGTCACGGCTCCTGAAATATTTTGATTAGGCAATATCTAAATAATAAACATAGATACAGTGTTTATTTTAACAGCACAAACCAGCACAAATCCAGCACAAACGAATGAAGCCAGTTTGGTGTGATTTAGACAACCTGGGGTGGAGAATGACGTCACGACTCCCGAAATATTTTAATTATATCTAAACAACGAAAATAGATAAAGTGTTTGTTTTAACGGCACAAACCAGCACAAATCGAGCACAAACGAATGAAGCCAGTTTGGCGCGATTTAGAGGAAATGGGGTGGAGAGTGACGTCACGACTCCCGAAATATTTTAATTATATCTAAACAACGAAAATAGATAAAGTGTTTGTTTTAACGGCACAAACCAGCACAAATCGAGCACAAACGAATGACACCAGTTTGGCGCGATTTAGAGGAAATGGGGTGGAGAGTGACGTCACGGCTCCCGAAATATTTTGCTTATATCTAAAGTAGGAAAACAGATACAGTGTTTGTTTTAACGGCACAAATCGAGCACAAACGACCTGTGCTGATTTGAAGTCATTTGAGCAACATGGGGTGGAAAGTGACGTCACACGGTCAAAAAAATAATGCTTAATATCTCAGGCCCCAAACCAACACAAACGTTCGTTTTTACGGCACAAACGAATGGCATAGTTTTGGGGTTTATTTGTTTTTATGGGGTGCCAACTTTACGGAGGTTAAAAACCTCAGGGTTTTTTTTTTTTTTTTTTTGATATTGAGTGTTTTGTAGATATAAGGTTCACTGATATTTTGCTTTGTTGACTTCCAGCTTCTGTCATTTTGGTTATAAGTACAAGGTACAGGTTCATTTTCACAGCAATCTAAATTAAAATCTTAGATTCAGTCCAAACTGAATTTGAATTGATATGTGCAAATGAAATAAAATACATCTGGGATTTTAAATGTTTTCATTTTTGTATTATTCACAACGTTTGTGAAGTCTAAATGTAGACTGTTTCAAACTGAATGAGTGTTATTTTTGTTGTAGGTGTGTTGGTGTGAAATTGATGCTGACTGGTCAGTACTGCATTTTTTTTTACCATAAATATAAGTAATGATTTATATTTATCATTGCATTTATTGTCATTTTATCAAGAATGTGTTTGCTCTTTCAGAACTCAGGCAGTTGTGCTGGACCATCTGTACTTCATACAGGAAATGACAGTAAACTTTCAAGTTTAAGAGGTAAAATGTTCAGTTTTTTTTTTTTTTTTGATATTGATGCTTTTATTTTTATTATTTGGCAAACCAATTACTGATACCTATATTTTACTAAGTGTGTTTACATGGACACATTTTGCTTCAGTTAATTTTGTTAACATGTATTCAAACTAAAAGTAACTGGGTTGATGTGGGAGTTTTATCACACAGGCGTCTGTTTTAAAAAGAAGATTAAATGATGGAGAGCACTGAAATTGCACACCCTACCCCCTTCAGATCACCATCCAAAGCTTTCTGAACTAAGGAACGCAGACAGACTGGATGATCAGAGACAACATTACTACTCTACATTGTGTCATTGACAGGTGAGAAAACTTTATAGTACAGTTAGTAACAGTACTACTATACTATAATCTATTTGCTATTTTAGTTTCAACATTAATTTGTTTGAATGTTCAGAATAAAAATAGGAGTCTATGAGGTAGCTACTGTTTTGTTTTCAAGCTGCTTCTGTAATCTGTTGAATGAACAAAGCAGGTATTTATTTCGGCAACATTTGAAATGTTACAAGTTCTTTATTTTGCTAATGTATGTTTAAAGTGATGAGGAAATAACTGGTCCACTGCTGAATCTGTTTTTTTTTTTTCAGCCACCTGATGATGAGAAAGACATTTTAAAAGTGGGCATCTTGATGGTGAGCCAGGTGTTACTTTTTCCGCGATGCCCGGCGGCAGAGTAACAGTTCGTTAACTCAGGCTCGTGCAAATGATGAGATGGACAAAAGTACTCGATGCATGCCCTTCTTTTACTTCTTTCAGTATTTTCAGGTTCACAGTGCAAAACAGCTCCCGAGTGGTTTTACTGGAGTAAACTTAAAACAAAACCGGATCAAACTTTCTCCCTCTAATTCACTGCACACACACACAGCGAGAGCTCACATCATACCGCATGCATGTCAAACTACACCACCCACAATGCCCTGCGCTATGGACTACAACTCCCGTAAAAGCAGTCTTAAAGCGGCCACACTATTTCCCCTCTCCTGCAACACAGGCCTTCCCAGAGGATGTCATGAACATGGCTGTAATACTGGTGCAGGGCACTGATTTTTGGATCTCAAAGGTTTCCTAAGTGCTTTTGCAACATATTTTGAACTTTATGCTTTGACCATAAACTATTCCAAAGGACTAAGATACACCTTTGATGCAGCAAATTTTTATGAAGATTTAGGAAAGCTGCATTTCAAAGACTTAATATTCTTCAGGAGTGATGTTTTTTGTGATGTGATCTTCTTTAATGTTTCACAACAGAGCAATCCAAAAGATGTAGGGACATGTGTTTTGAATATTTTAATTGCATATTTAAATATTGTAATACGTTAGAATGTTTGGAGAAGATACAAAAAGTAGAAGCTAAAATTGAACAAACCTTTCAAATAGCAAAAAGATGTTTGATACATTTGGCAAAACATTGTCAGAACTTAATGAGAATAACAGTAAAACTATGTACACGGTACAAAAAAATGTTTCCTCAATTTATGAAGCTTTTTTTTTTTTACTCAACATATACAACTTAGTTAATTTTTGTGTGGATTATTTAGAGTTTTACTTATTTACAAAAGTTCAACTAACAATTTTTTAAAAAACTGCATCCAATAAGTTCAGCTTTTTCCCAAAACTTCACTTTTTTCTTCACAAGTTTGCTGAACTTATTGGGTTAGTTACCCAAACTTTTCTACATACTGTAGGTTGAACAAACAGAAAAAATTAACTAAGTTTTATAAGTTTAGTTAAAAGATTGTTTACAACGTTGAGTTACAGTATATACTTTAGTTTTCCTTTTTTCAGCCCAGTGGTCTCTGATTGAAAGGAGGCAACATTAATTGGAATAAAATCATACTGTACAGCAGGACTGAATTGATGTTGTTTCAGTGATTTTTCCCATGTAAATATTATTTTAATTTTAGTTGAACAAATGCTGTTTTTGTGTCCATTTTTATCCATTTTATTTCTGTTTCACTTCAACTTTAAATTTCAACATTGTATGATAGTGTGGTTGATGTTTTAACACTTATTCAATGTTGGTTTCAGTGTAAATAGTGATTTAATTTTGGTTTAATATGCTGATTTTGTGACCATTTTGATATATTTATCATCATAAAATTAACATTTCAGGGTGCAAAACTGGCTAAAAATCAATGATGAGTTTTAACGTTGTTTCAATGATAGTTTGGTTGATGTTTTAACATTTATTCAATGTTAATTTAACTTAGGTCTGCTGTCTGGGTAAGAACTAACTTTAAAAAATGCAAAAAAACGTATGTATTTGCCATTTAAATTTGGTATCGCTTGTAATTGGCATGTTATGAATTTTAACTGGCAAATAAGTGAGAGGAGATGGAAAGCTATGATGTCTACACGTTTTCCTGTAACATTTACAAGGTCAATTATTGTATGAAGATAGTAGAAAAGAAGAAATGTATAACAAAATAGTTTGTCTTTTTTTCTTTCCTTTGTTGTTTTTTGCTTATTTTTGTTCTTGTACTATATTTATTTCTTGTACTATTTGATTAAGTAAATAAAATTTACATTTTCTTTTAAGATATGTTGTCTAGCATGTATTTTAATAATTTTACTAACACATAGGTGAACATGTACATATATCTACATATAATATAGGAAAACGACCAATTTATGTATGTCACATACTGCATATCAAAGAACTATATCAAAACCTATATATGTTTATATAGGTTATTTCCGTGTGGGTAACTACGGTCTATTGCAGTACAAATACAAACTACACTATTGGGTCATTTGTTTATATAACTAGAATAATCACAACAGATTAATTCAAGTACTTTGCATGGTTCTGTTTTTCATTTGGGCCATAAGGCCTAATAATTCTGATACTTACGTTTCCTCGTTCTCCCGGTCACAAACTTCCGTCTATATTCTGAGGAGAAAACGTGAAATGAATAGTTTGTACCCGTGAGAAACGAAACCCTTAAAACCATCAGCTACAGTGTTGCCTACATTGTTATATTGAAAAACGTCACTGGTTCGTTTCCCCCGATCTAGGTTATTGCTTGCATTGAGTGCATGTTATGTTTACCCCCGTTCAATGTGCAGATGTTAAGAAATCCACAGAAATAGTTCGATATAATATACATTCAGTTTCTAATTATGCTACTGGAATCATGACAATTTTTAAATAAAGTCATACAGACAAAGAAGCGATATTCTTACCTACACTGAACGACATTTTGTCAGCAACGACATTAAATCGAAAGTGAAAATAATAAACTCACCTGTGTCGCAGCTGCCCAGTGAAAGCATAGACAGATTCAAAAGCACGCAAAAAGCAAGTCTCGACCTGACTGTTCTATAAACACGAAGGTGTGTATATGAACGAGAAATACTGTTGAGCTGTTTTGATTGAAGTGCTATACAAATAAATTAAATATAGGCTAAGGCTAGTTAACCCACATGAAAAAAAACCTAGTCATTTATTTGTTTTTGTTTTTTTTTACCATACTATCGTGTATAATACGGTATATACTATAGGATTTACAACATTTTTTTTTTCATGAATGCACCAGCATACTGTAGAATTAACTACAGTGAACTTATAACATAAGACTAAAAGTCTATATTTAAAGTTTTACTACCGTAAACCACGGCTAGTATACCATTCCCTAGAGTTACAGAAAACTACACAGCATTGGGTCAGGTTATTTGTTTATATCACTATAGTTTTTACCATACATGTTGAATCACCACAACAGATTAATTTAAGCACTTTAATGTAATATGGTTTAAATACACTATAGTACTATAAATTAGTAGTGTTTTCTTTCTTGTGGTATATAGTTCACAAACCAACTAGAGAGTTTAAATGGGTGGACAGTCACATTATAACTGAAGAGGATGCATATGGAAAAATCTAACTTTGAATATAACATTTACAATCCAAGTAATTGATTGCTGGTTTCTAAGATATCTGAATTTGACAAATTCCAAACAATTACATTCAGTTGGCATTTATTTTCAGTCAAGCAATAATAATTTCTCAAGTTTCAAGTTTTTGAATACTCTTCTAATAAATGTTTCTACTCTGATTCATTGTTTCATAATTTACACAGTGGCTTCCCTAAATTTTGCATGACATTAAACAAAATTAATAGATGAAATGAATCACTAATAAACTATGTTAGATAATGCATATATGCAGGCTAAAAGTCCACATACTTAGAGAAATGGCTTTCTCGAGAGTTAATTGCACTGGTGCCACTGCAAAAAAGCTTTTCTTAGTTAGATTTTTTTTGTCTTGTTTTTAGTCCAAATATCTAAAAATTCTTAAATCAAGAAGAATTTTCTAGACAAGCAAAACATGTTGTCTTGTTTTAAGAAATAATATGCCAAGATAAAGAGAGTTTTTCCTTAAAACAAGCAAAATAATCTGCCAATGGGGGAAGCAAAATAATCTTGTTTTTCCCTTTTGACATAAGATTATTTTGCTTACCCCATTGGCAGATTATTTTGCTTGTTTTAAGGAAAAACTCTCTTTATTTTGGCATATTATTTCTTAAAACAAGACAACATGTTTTGCTTGTCTAGAAAATTCTTCTTGATTTAAGAATTTTTAGATATTTGAACTAGAAACAAGACAAAAAATCTAACTAAGAAAAGCTTTTTTGCAGTGTGGTCATGAAATTAACATAAGCCAAGTCAGTCACTGTTACACAATTCATTTCCACTTATGAAACAAGATTTTGATTCAATAAACTATATGGCTTATGCATACATATTGACACTAGAGTATACAGTCAAAAAGGTGTCTGGACACTCTTGTTCTGTCTTTAATCTTCACACATCTGACACCTTGTTCTCCAGAGCAATCTTGTAGCCTTCTTCGCAACGTAACATCTCAATCTTTAATAAAAGATCTATTTTTTTTAAGTTCAATTCAATTCCTCTTTATTTCTCTAGTGTTTTCAGAATGTAGATTGTCAAAGCAGCTTAACATTGAAGTTCTTGTGAACAAACTCTGTCAATCCAGTTAAGAGTTTAATTTAGTGTGGTTTAATTTTCACTGCTGAAAGTCCAAAAACAGAAGAGCAAAACCATCAATGCGCAGCTACACAAGTCCCAAACCAAGACAGTGCATAAAGTACATTCAATGCAGCTATACAGTACTGTACATTTATAAAGCAAAAATGGGCAAGACTGTAGCCAGAGTAAGGTAATCAATTTAGTTATCGGTCTTGTATTTATATGTAAGAATATAATTTTCCATGTTTGACACTGACGACAGTTCAACAGAAACTCTTTCAGCTGATTTGTATTAATTCATAATTTCAATAAGATGACTAATATGCTATTAATGCGAACAAAACATCAGATGTACAGCTCATCATATTTTGCAACAACATTTGAGGTGATTCAGTGTTAAAACATTGGGAGCAAATTTATAGTATTGTTTTCATTAAATACATTGTCTTATTAAGGAGAGATCCAAAAAAGAGGGGAGACATTACCCAACCATAGACAATTTTATTATGAAACCACAAGTGCTTTCAGTGCTTTAGATTAAGCTGAACGGCAACATGGACAAAGAATAAAAGTAATCTATAGCCAATTTCTTAAACTAGATGGAACATATAATAATAATAAAAATACAACTCTTTAATTAATTTTAGTAACATTGAACTGAATTTGTAGCATGTAAAAGAAAACAATCATGTATGGTTTACAATCAAATGAAACTCATGACTGTACTGTATTTTGCAACTTTATTTATATAGCATTTTTCATACACAGTGGCAATTTAAAGTGCTTTACATAAAGAATAAAAAAAACATAAATAAAAATAATTTAAAAACAGATAAATGTGTTAAAACAGGTTATAAAAGAATGAAAGACATAATGGTGCAATTTGTTGGACATAGCACAGTGCTCATTCAGTAAAGGCACAGCTAAATGTAATAACCTGATTGTATTTATTTTATGCAAGATATTGTACATTTATTTCTTCAGATTTATATAAAAAAGTTTCATGTTCTTTTTCTAATAGTGTTAAAATATATATTTGTTTATCTGCACTTTAAATGGAGAAATAAGTGATATGTGCGTAAAAAAAAGTTGTCGGCATACCTGCGTCATGACGTCACTGCACGCGCCAGTAGCGGGTGCGCTCATGATGCTCTTCATAGCTAACAAGTCCTAGTGGACTTGTTTAGCTCTTATCCGGTAATTTATCCTCTGAACAGGGGCGTACTTAACCAATAAGCAAGGTAAGCAGCCGCTTAGGGTCCCAGAGAATTAGCGGCCCCTGACCAACACCACTATATTGATCATATAGCTCTTTTATACATTTTCTTTCATATGTTGTAAAATCTGTCTATAACTTTATAGATTTGAACGTTATTACTTTTCAATCCCGGGGGCCGCCATTAATTATGGTACGTTCCGTTCGTATTGCACATGCGCGAGGTGTAAGCGCTTCAATCAAAGAGATTACTGCTAACCAACGTTGCCAACTTAGCAACTTTTCAGTTCTGCCTAGTGCCAAATTTTCAATAAAAAAAATCGACTAGTGAATGTTATTAGGTGTTACTGGAGATTTTTAGAGACTCATGTGTCCGTGCTGTATCGTTCCTAACGTTACTCTTCGCGACGAGCTGCGGGTGATGCTGTCAGTCTCTCCCCCATCTCGGAGCACGTAAAGGTGTCACAGTGCCACACAGCCATCTCTCACACCTGTAGCATTGAGAGCAGATCATTCTGTGGTGTAGTGTTATATGCATTTATAATGTAATTGCGTATTGACTCCACTAGAGGGCCATCTTGGTTTAACTATGGGGTTCTATCTAGTCAGTGTGTGAGACTGAAACGCATGTGATGGTTAGCAGCTGGAGCTGCTGTTGTGTTCTGTTAAATAAATGTGTTTGAGCTATACCTCTCCGTCTATAACATACACTGCACAAGGAGGAAACACTATATGGTGTCAGAAGAGAGTCATTTTATGGACCCAAGCCTGCAGTTGACAGCAACTTGAAGAAAGTGAGCTCATCCTGACTAAATTGAGTGAAAAGTGAAAAAAATGGATCAGTTCAGATTACCACCTCCATTAGTCCTGTCGGGGAATACAGGTGAAAACTGGAGAAGATGGATACAGCGGTTCAACATGTATATGACTGCTACAGGACTCAAAAACAGAAAAGGTAAAGATTGCCATTCTGCTTCATGCTTTAGGAGAGGAGGCATTAGAAGTATATAACTCACTGCCTGTTGAGCTAGAAGGGGAAAATGAAACAATGCAAGATATAGTAACTGCAATGGAGAAGTATTGCTTACCTAGAAAGAACATTGTTTTCGAAAGGCAGCAGTTCTGGGCTTACCCCATGCTTGGTGCGATTAACATCGACAAGTATGTCACAGAACTAAAACAAAAGAGTAAGGACTGTGAGTTTGGCTCAACAGAATCTGACATGATAAGAGAGAAGATTGTGTTCAGTATCAGTGATCATCGTTTAAAGGAGAGGCTCCTAAGAGAAACAAACTTGACCCTTGAAAAAACTGGACATTTGCAGAGCGGCAGAGGCAGCAAAAACAGATTCAAGCAATGGGGGAGCAGAGTAAGGCCCAATCCCAATTCTACCCCTTACCCTTACCCCTTGTTTTGTGTGTTCCCATCAAGGGGTAGTGGTGTCCCAATTCTCTTTAACTCGAAGGCATAGGGCTAAGGGCAAGGGGTATACACCCCTTCCAACGAAGATTTTTCAGGACCACACTCGAAACGGAGGGGTAAGAAAATTTCCCAGAATACACCTGCCACAACGGCAGTATAGCTAAACCCGGAAGTAAGGAGATCCACAAATTAGTATTTTTTTATCATTATTATGAATGTTTACGACAAACAAACACGTTTCAATATATTCATAACCGCGTTCATGTTTTACCGTCATGCTTTAAAAAAAAACTGCAAAAAAACCCCGCAAAATTTGGCGATCTATAATCCCTAATAATAACTCCTGTACAGCAGTCCCACAACATTCTGACACTCGATGACACTCCAACACTCTGTCAGAAAAGTCTAGTGGCTGAAAATGAGCTTTTTACAGTGTCTGCTATAATGTTAATGTTGTTTTTTGTGTGTTTACTAGGGATGCAACAATACAGTTAGCTCACGGTTCAATACATACCTCGGTTTTTTAACACGGTTTTCGGTTCGGTTCGGTTCTGATGGCTTAACACATAAGTGTTTTTTTTTATTGTTATTCTATGCTTAGGCAATAGGAACAGTAAGAAAGAGAAAAAAATAAAAACTATTTATTGCAATACTCCTTTATTTTACTTCAAAGCCAAGAAAGGTACACTAGTTCCTAGTGTATTGTATAATAAAAAAAAATTAACACTAAAATCTCACAGCTGCTGGTAGCCTATGTACAAACTGGGCATTAAATATTAATTAAATCTTTTTAATAACTGCTTTCTTATTGTATGTAGTTTCAAATAAAACTATTACTCCAGACATTATTGCTTTTATTACTATTACCATTAAAAATAATAATAATAATAATAAAAACAACAATAATTCATATTAGAGTGATTTCTGAAGGATCATGTGACTGAAGACTGGAATAATGAAGCTGAAAATTCGTCTTTATAATCACTGGAATAAATGATTCAATTAAATTATAAACTACTTTTGAACAGTTATTTTATAGTGCAATAACATTTTACAATTTTACATTGTGTACTGTATTTATGATGAAATAAATCCAGCCTTGGTAAGCAGGAGAAGCTTATTTTAAAATATTTAACAATCATACTAAACCCAAACTTTTGACCAGTTGTGTATATATTTGATAAGCGAAAATATGCACTTTAATTTTGACACCCACAGACATAAATAAAAATCAGAGAGGTCAGACTTTCTCATACAGAGCCTCATTTCAGTTGTCAAGTTTTGTAAAAATCTATTGAATTAATCTATTAAAGAAACGTTGGCTAGAATTATGCATTATAGGCTTAAATTACAAATAAATAGATGAACCGATCATCAGATCATGCATTAGATCATGAAGCAGATCAATGTTGATCTTTCTTTCGAGCTGTCAGTGCAGAAATGAACAAAACAACAGGCCTAATATAACATATTATAAGATTAAAATATGGAAAGATTATTAGTTGGTAACTTCGGTCAATCTTCCTAACTGATGAACAGCACTCGGTAATATTTCAGCATGCTTTCACTTTCGCATTAGACATGAAACGCACATTTACCGGTAGGAATGACATCCCGCCCTGCTCATCATTCGTATATATGGCTATTACACAATCATAATACACCGTGATATAGCCTGGGTCCTTAGTTCGTTGGATTGTTTTGTTTTCTCACTACAATCGATCTGCTCAATCGAGCAGAGACCACCTCATTCAGGCGATCTCGGAGCGATTGATTTGGCGCGGATCTGAGCGCGACTCCTGGACTCGCATATGCCAAACGAACCGCGCTAACGGGGGGAAAGAGACAGATTCCGAAACACTGGACACTGGCCCGAGCGTCTCTCATGCTGGCCCCGGGCCATTGGGCAGTCCTTATTTTCGAGTCCTGTAGTGATTGAATATTTACTCGCGGGGAGGAGTTTCCTCATCTCCGCTCGTAGACTTACAGGGACACACAAACAGTCTATTCGGAGAGAAATAAAACGCACATAAATTATTTAAACGTAAAACCGGAAAAACCGCAATTCACAAGCGCGTATTGAACCGTGGATGTCGTACCGAACGGTTCAATATTGTATTGAGAATTGTGGCATCTCTAGTGTTTACATAGATGAATACGGCCACTGTGTAAATACACAGTATAGTTACGATCTTATTGCCACATTAGATCGTTATGATAACATAATATATGCCTTCAGTGATTTCCTGAAGATAAACACCACAAAATAACACAACTGGAATAACTACAGCAGTCGCCATCGTCTGATCTCATATGAAGCAAGAGATCGTGATGACATATGATGACGTGTGCAGGTGTTGAAGTGCTGCCCCAGTTCTTAGGGGTAAGTATTGAAGCCCTTCCCCTTAACCCTCGGTTGTAAGGGCCAAGGGGAAGGGGTAGGGGTACAAAAATAGAATTGGGATTGGGCCTAAAACTGTTCACGTCATTAAGAAGAAGACAAAAGATGTAAAACAGAACAAAATATGTGAAAGAAAGTCATCTCAACCTCAAAAAACAGTATCATTCACCTGCAAAAAGTGTGGAAAATCTCACTTTCCACGACAGTGTCCGGCCTATGGCGCAACATGTCATGCCTGTGGCAAATCCAACCACTTTACCTCAGTGTGCATGTCTCAACAAAAAGACACAAAGCCTAAACACAATAGAAATGTCATGGTTGATTCATTATTCATCGGATCAGTGGAACTAAACCAAAGCAAGGCAAGTTTATTTATATAGCACATTTCATACACAATGGCAATTCAAAGTGCTTTACATAAACAGGAATAAAAAAAACAAGTATAAGAAAAATAAAAACAGATAATAAAAAAAAACAGATAAAAATGTGTTAAAAAGTTGTAAAAGAATGAAAAAGAAGAGAAAAATATAATAGTGCGATCTGTCGGCCGTAGCACAGTGCTCTTTCAGTAAAGGCACAGCTAAACAGATGTGTTTTCAGTCTGGATTTGAATGTGCCTAATGTTGGAGCACATCTGATCATTTCTGAAGCTGATTCCAGCAGCGAGGGGCGTAGTAGCTGAAAGCTGATTCACCCTGCTTTGACTGAACTCTTGGAATTTCTAGTTTATATGATCCTAGAGATCTGAGTGATCTGCTAGGCTTGTATTCAGTGAGCATATCTGTAATGTATTGAGCTCCTAGGCCATTTAGTGATTTATAGACAAGTAATAATACCTTAAAATCTATTCTGAATGTAACTGGGAGCCAGTGTAAAGACCTGAGGACAGGTGTGATGTGCTCTGATTTCCTGGTTCTGGTCAGAATCCTGGCCGCAGTGTTCTGGATGAGCTGTAACTGTCTGACTGTCTTTTTGGGAAGGCCGGTGAGGAGGCCGTTACAGTAATCCACCCTGCTGCTGATAAAAGCATCAACAAGTTTCTCTAAGTCTTCACTGGAAACAAAGCATCTGATTCTTGCAATGTTTTTGAGATGATAGTATGCTGATTTACTAACTGCTTTGACATGACTATTGAAACTCAGATCTGACTCCAGAGTCACACCAAGATTCTTGACCTTATTTTTTGTTGTTTGACCCTTAGTGCCAAGGTACGCATTCACCTTGAGAACCTCATCTCTGTTCTTAAACACAATGACTTCAGTTTTCTCTTTGTTTAACTGAAGAAAGTTTTGGCACATCCAACTGTTCATTTCATCAATGCATTGGCAGAGGGTGTCAATAGGGCTGTAGTCATTAGGCAGTAAGGCTAAGTAGATCTGAGTGTCATCAGCATAGCTGTGGTAGGAAATTTGGTTCTTTCTCATTATTTGGCTCAGTGGGAGCATATAAAGGTTGAACAGGAAAGGTGCCAGAATTGACCCTTGTGGGACTCCATAGGTCGAGGTGGACACCCATGACATGTGGTCACCTATACTGACATAGTAGCCTCTCCCTTCAAGATAAGATCTGAACCATTTGAGGACTGTCCCAGACAGCACAACCCAATTTTCCAACCTATCCAGAAGTATGCTGTGATCGACAGTGTCAAATGCAGCGCTAAGATCGAGCAAAACCAGCACTGTTAGTTTGCCTGAATCTGTATTTAGGCGGATATCATTGATTATCTTTATAAGAGCGCTCTTTGTACTGTGATGTGGCCTGAAACCAGATTGAAAATTGTCTAAACACCCCTTGGAGTTTAAGAACTTGTTAACCTGGTTGAAAACAACTTTTTTAATGATTTTGCCAATGAAGGGTAGATTTGAGATTGGTCTGTAACTGCTTAATAGTGTGTTATTCAGGTTGCTCTTTTTCAAGAGGGGTTTAACAGCTGCAGTTTTAAGTGAGTTTGGAAAAATCCCTGAGAGAAGTGAAGCACTTACCACTTACCACGTTGTGAGTCTCTCTACCAGAGGTGGGACCAAGTCATTGTTTGGCAAGTCACAAGTAAGTCTCAATTTATTGCCCTCAAGTCCCGAGTCAAGTCCCAAGTCAAGGCCAACAAGTCCAAGTCCAAAGTCCTACGGTTTGACTTTCGAGTCTTTTAGAGTTTTTTTTAACAGAAAAATAAAATGTATACAGATTATGTATGATTGTAAGATCTGTATTAATTAAACAAACATTTTTTTATGAAAGAAACATTGCTCAGATACAATAAAATACAAATGTAAATTTCTGAAAAAGTGCTGAACAGTGCTGCGTCTCGTCTCCACAGCATATTCCACAAGAACAAGTTCCACCACAATAGAGTCCATTTTGCCTCACATCACACAGAAATTGCAGGTCTACTGCTGTCTAATTCATTAAGTTTTAGTTGTGCTATGTTATGTCTTCGGTGATCAACTTGTGATTAACCAAAATTACATAAACGACCTCAATGAGGCAGCAGTAGACCAACAACTCC
Organism: Danio kyathit; assembly: GCA_903798195.1. NCBI lineage: Eukaryota > Metazoa > Chordata > Actinopteri > Cypriniformes > Danionidae > Danio > Danio kyathit. The sequence goes on from LR812521.1 coordinate 3,448,867, forward strand.
TGTATGCTGCAAAGTAAAATTGAGTGAAATTGGTATTTTGTCAATGGAATCTCATGTGTGTTGAAGAGATTGAGCTGCAAATCCGTCTAGCAGCAATGTAAAATGGTGGCACATATTCTCAATGAAGTAGGCTACTTCATACAAACAATAACGTTGTTTTCTTCACATAACGTTGAAGAACTGTCTCTACGCTCTCTTGTGTGATGCTCGTGCACCGATTTCCTCTATTTGTAGACAAAACTGCTTGTGAGCTGAACTCTCAAATATACGCTGCTCGCGCACAAATTTTCTCACTCTCTCAAATATGCACTGCTCACGCACAAATTTTCCTGCAAGTTCTCAGAGATTATATGCAGACTCACAATTTGTGTCTTGTGTTCCCTCTTCCTTTTGTGCTTTTCGATATGATTTATATTGGTGCAGTTTATTAACAACCAATATACTAAAATAGACGTACATATTAAATTTTTAATCTAATAAACCATAAAATCTTTGGCTGTGTTATATGATAAAATATTTCCAGTTTCAAACACTTTAAGACACAGAGAATAGACCAGTGGCACCCCCAGAAAATGTTCTTAGGGGTGGCTAGAAGAGGCCGCACCAAATCTTGGGATGGCACACAAAAAAATTTATGAATTCAGTGTAATGTTATATTTTTGTTTCTGGTAAATGAAATAATGTGGTTTTAATTCATTTAATTAAATACTCTTGAAACATTGCAATTTATTCCCCCCAAAAAATCAAGAAATTCTAATTCAGTAAAATAAAAAACATTTAGTTTTTAAACAAGTTTCATATATATATAAATAACTTTTCAGTTGTTTTCACATACTTTTATTGTACAACATACGGTTTATGCCATGTCTAAAATTAATGAAGAATAATGAATTAATAAAACAAACAAATGAACAAAAGGCATTACTATATACGCACACACTCACTATACAGACTCTAATAATATCATTTATCCATATTCCTTTCTGAGCCACATTATTATTAAAACAGCTTTTTCTATTGATGTTCCTTAGGGTAAATAATAAATTGCCATTGCTGTCTATATTGAAGGTGTGTGCGTGCTGTCAACGACGATCAGGGAGGGGGGTGGGGAAGTGAATCAGCTACGTTAGTGGCACCAATCAATCCACAATAATTTAGTGGCTGCTATTTATTTATTTATTGAAATATTGTACTTTTACATAAGTACATTTAAATGAATAATGTCAACAGCAAAATCATATTGGGGTGGCCACAGGGGTGGCTAGAGTTTACACAAACGCGCCCCTGGAATAGACGTTGGATGTAGAATACATTTTATTTTAAAAACATTTATTAAACATCCTAAAGGTGCACCATACTAATCAAATAAAAAACATTTAAACAATAACTAATGCAAGCAGAAATGTAACTGTGATAAAAATAAAGAAAAACTTAAGCCTACTGTACTATTCACTCTTAACATAAATGTCACTATCAATCTCATTTTATCATGGCAACTAAAATAAAGTCTTAATAAATAAAATAATCTGTTGTGGTAATACTGTAGTTGCTATGGTAACACAACATTCATTCATTCATTAATTTTCTTTTCGGCTTAGTCCCTTTATTAAAATATTTTTTTTACACTATAGGGTATGTTATACTACAATTCACCACTTTACTGTAGTAAAACTACACTCTGTATTTCATTCTATGAGTTCACTATTCATAATACTTCAGTATGCTGAAGCATTCATTAACAAGTTGTAAATAATACTAGCCTAAAACATAGGCAGTATACCTAACACTCAAAAACACTAGAATTTATTATAGAATTGACCTTTACCTTTCAAGTTTTTCGTGTATTGTTAATAAATAGTGTAGCAATATATAAACCATATCAACATTATTGGGAAAACCAATTTAACAGAATGATCTCTGGAGAGCAAAAGCACAAATGGTATGAGGCACCAGAGTGGACAAAAGTCAAGCGAACGCAGAGAGAGTGAATACGCGCTCGAGAGACCGAACGTATGCGCCGCGGGCACGAGAGACCGAACGTACGCGCCGCGGGCGCGAGAGACCGAATGTATGTGCCGCGGGGGTGAGAGACCGTATGTACGCGTGAGAGAGACCGAGTATTGGCGCGCGAGTATTGGCTCGGTCCAATGACTGTATAAACTAGGCTCTGTCTCTCTGCGTTCGCTTGACTTTTGTCCACTCCGGCGCCATATAGTCACGTTGGATGCTGTCGAATCAAAACATTCTACGGTGCTTTGATTGGATGTCGAATACGCGCATGCTCTCTGTCACACACACGCACAGAAAGAGAGAGAGCACACGCAGAGTGGTCCGTGTCAACATGCTTTTTATCTTTGGGCTTTTTATAGGAAGCAGCAAGTCTTCACAAGTCAATGGGCGCAAGTCCAAGTGAAAGTCCAAGTCATTTATGTTCAAGTCCAAGTCGAGTTGCAAGTCTTTTGATATTTTGTCAAGTCGAGTCTCAAGTCATCAAATTCATGACTCGAGTCCAAGTCACATGACTCGAGTCCACACCTCTGCTCTCTACCGTTGCAAAGAGTGTACGCACATTATTTAAGTTGCTGTTTATAAGGGTTGAAAAGAAAGTCTGCCTAGCGGTTTTTAGTTTCACTTTAAAAGCATGAAGACTGTCTTTATAGATATTATAGTGGACTACTAAGTTCGTCTTCCTCCACATACGCTCAGCTTTTCTGCACTGTCTTTTCATCATTTGAACTGCTGTTGATTCTCTCCAAGGCTCGTTTTTCATCCCTGTTTTCTTCCTGACTTTAACAGGAGCAATGTCATCTATGACATTCTTAACTTTAGAGTTAAACAAATCAAGGAGAGAGTCAACAGAGTCTGCAGATATGCTTGGTGCAAGTGATATGGCCTTCATAAACTGCTCACTAGTGTTTTCATTTATGTATCTCTTTCTGACAGAGACAGAGCTGTCTTTAATAGCTGGAGTGATCAATATATCAAAGAAAATACAGAAATGATCAGATAGTGCAACATCCTTAACAACAGTCGATGAAATGTGTAGACCCTTAGTTATAAGTAGATCAAGAGTGTGTCCACGATTATGTGTGGGTCCTTGAACATGCTGAGTCAGATCAAAAGTGTTAAAAACAGTCATGAGTTCTTTTACAGCATTGATTTCTGGATTATCAATGTGAATATTAAAATCCCCAGCAATAGTAAAATAGTCAAACTATTGATTAAGGTATTGTTAAGGTAAGGTTACTATTGATAACACCTCTGTAAAATCATCAATAAAAGTTGGAGAATATTTTGGAGGTCTGTAGATAATGATCAGTAAAATGTGTGGAGCACCCTTTAGTGCTATACTCAGATATTCAAAGGACAAATAGTCACCAAATGACACTTGTTTACACTCATAGACATCTTTAAACAGGGCAGCGATGCCTCCACCTCTCCTATTAACTCTGCAAACACTCAAAAAAACAAAGTTTAAATGAGCTGCTTCATTCAGAACTGCAGCGCTACAACTGTCATCTAGCCAAGTTTCATTTCAAGAGTTCACACTTAGCTGATGATTGCTAATAAAGCATGTTTGGCATGCTGTCCCGGGAGAGAGCCCTGAGCTCAGAATATGCTTGAGCCTGGGGCTCCCTCCCGTTTGGAGGGCGAGAGGAGAGTTTGAGCTTAGGTGATCTCGAGAACTCCCCTACTGTGAACTGCTGGGATATATCTGACTAAGAGTTGCCTTAGAATGCTATTTTTATTAGTCAATTTACCTATGGTGCCTGTCTTTGAACGGTGGGAGGAAACCGGAGAACTCGGGGAAAACCCACGCGAACACGGGGAGGACATGCAAACTCCACACAGAAACCCCAACCAGCCCGGAGAGGAATGGACCAGCGGCGTTCTTGCTGTGAAGCAACAGTGCTACCCACTGGCCACTGTGCCGCCCTATTGGAGAAGGGGAGGAGTAGGGGTGGAAGGGGGGATTCTTCAAACAAAGATGACTGGAGCAAAATGCTCTGGTTATTTATAGTGTGTCAGTGTTCATCTGATTGGTGCAATATGTCGAGTTAATGCGGTACCAGCTGTGTTCAATAATAAGCACGTGATCCTCTCGAAATTAGTTTATAAATAAACCACACTTAGAAGCATAAAAATCAAGGCAATTTGTGCTGAAAAAATCATTGACTTATTGTTAAGTGATCGGATGTTTAAAAGTGCTAACTTAACAGTTTTAGCTGTTTTCCCTACAGTAGTCTCAGATTTACATTTAATAGACACCAGATTTGAATGATTTGCTATACGGCCTGAAGAAGTCTTTGGATTTCAGTCACATAATACAACACACATCTGCGAAGAGAAAGCTGCAGGCACACTGGATTCCTGCTTGTTCTGTAAATATTTGATAAAGACACTGTTATCTAAGCAGGCCCCCGACACACATCACTGTGAGCTGTTGTGTTCACTAGCTGAAGATGGGGCGTTGTTTGAGGCCTGGCGGTGTGGTAAAAGTCGGAGAGCTCTTCCAGGTGGGCTCAGAGGCGGTTGTGGAGCAGGCCGCTTTTTTTATTGATAACTGGGGGCTTGCAGCAATGGAGTGTGAGAGTTTAGTTCCAGCAAACACCAGTTCCTCCATCTTTTTTGAAAAATTCAAGAGGCGAGCAAGGTGACAGTGAGAATGTGTCTGGTGACAGAGGCTGTGGGTCTGGGGTTTCTGGCTGTTGAGATATGTTGACCTGGTGGTTTTCCTGAAGATCATCCATGAGTGCTGAGAGTTGGTGCTGTTCTGGTGCGTCACAGTCTCTCATCGCTGTCCTTGTGGGATGCGTCAGCCACAAGTCCACTTAGGAAAGTCCTGTGGCCATCCAGACATTTGCTAGGTGTGTGTGTGCCATTTGGGTTGAAATCAGTGGCACACACAGCCGATGGATGATGAAGGGAGAAGTAGATATTGTCCTTGAGCACTTTTCCACCAAGTTTGTTTGGATGAAGGCCGTCTGATGTAAACAGTTGTCTTTGGTTCCAGAAGAGATTGAAGTTGTCAATAAAATTCAGTCCTTTCCTGTTACATGTTTCCTGCAGCCATGCATTTAGGCCAAGAAGTCGTGAAAACATATTTGTCCCTTTTGCAGGGAGTGGTCCACTGATAAATGACTGAATCTTCAATCTTTCAACTGTTTCCAAGAGCTCACAGAAATCTTTCTTGAGCAGTTCTGACTGTTCCTTCCGAATATCATTCTTCCCCACATGGATGATAATCCGTTTTGCAGTCTTGTGCTTTTCCAGAATTTTCTCAAGTTCTTTGTTTACATGAGAAACTGTTGCATGAGGGAAGCAGTATGTCATTGTAGCTCTGCTCCTAACATTCCTGATTATTGAATCTCTTACAACTAGTGTTCATATCTCAGGTGTGATCGGAGCAGAATACTGCTGTCTAGTCGGCCTTGAGCCTTCGTTCCATGTAGAATTAGCTGCTGAGACATGCAATCTCTGTCTGACGGCATTTGAGGATTTTTCACCCATATTACTCAAAACTTCATATCTATTCTGAAGATGTATTTGAGTCTGAGCTGTATTTGGGGTAGAGCACGCTAATGCATTTTGGGGTAGAGCTCGCTAATGCATTTTCACAGCCGTGTTTTCCAGTCTCAGGAATGTAAGCAGCTGGCAGCGGGAGGATTGTTTGGTCGATAATTCCTCTCTTGTTAGTAAAGTTATATTCCAGAAAGTTTGTAGATTCGATGTTGATCTTCAAGCTGTGTTGTTTGAGCACTGTGCTGACAGGCTCAAGTTAAAATTAGGGTATAAAATATAAAAGCAAGAGTGCAAAGAGCGGAGCAGTAGGCAAAGACGTCCGAACAGTAGCAAAGCAGGAAGTAGTCCTGCTTTGCGACCAGACAAGTGGTTCAGTACAGAACGCATGGTACACAGACGTAGACATTGGAAATGTGACAGCTGAAGCCAATATAATACCTCTGAACATTTATTAATCTCTGCACAAAACAGCACTGTTGAAACTTCAACTATGCTTGTGGCCTATGGTGGAACAAAATTAAAGCCAGAAGGGGTGGCCAACTTTCAGTGTGTCACACCCAAAGTGCAAGTTTGCTTACCCTTTTACATCACCAGGTACTCGTTCATTCCAATACTAGATAAGGAAGCATGTGAACGGATGCAACTGCTGAAAATAGTTGAGACTTGTAAGAGTTGTAATTAAGCATTCTACCTCCAAAGAGGAGCTGATAGCACAACATCCAACAGTCTTTGAAGGGCTCAGTCAGTTTCTGGGTGAACACCATATTCATGTTGATCCGAAGGCAATTCCAGTCATACATGGCTGTAGAAAAATTCCCTTAGCAGTGCTGGGCAAATTTAAGGATACACTGGATCAGCTGTTGCAAGCAAATGTTATAGTGCCAGTCACCCAGCCCACTACTTGGGTCAACAGCCTTGTTATCACTGAAAAAAGAATGGGTCATTGCGAGTGTGCCTGGATCCTTGTTACCTTAATAAAGCTGTTCTTCGCTAACACTTTATTCCAACAACTGAAGATGTCCTGTGTAAGTTTTCTGGAAAGAAAATTATCTCCATCTTTGATGAAAAGGACGGCTACTGGCAAGTCAGACTCAATATAGAATCCTCTATACTATGCACGTTTAACACACCATGGGGTAGATATAGATTCAAACGTCTGCTGCTTGGTGTCAAGTCTGCTAGTGAAGTTTTCCAGCAGTACAACAATGAAGTGTTCGGAGACATAGACGGTGTACACATTGTAGCCGATGATATGATTGTCGCTGCTGCCACAGAACAAGAACATGATGTCATTGCTGCTGAAATTATGCAGAGAGCAGAACACAATGTGAAATTCAACCCCGACAAGATCCAGCTCATGGTGAACAATGTACATTTTATGGGCCATGTGATAACTCCACAAGGTGTGAAAGCGGATGATGGCAAGATACAGGCAGTAGTAAGCATGCCAGTTTCCGAGGACAGACAAGCACTGTAGCATCTTCTAGGCATGATACGATACCTTGCACCATTTATTAGAGGTGAGGCATCATTGACGGCCCCTCTTAGATAGCTGTTGAGAAAGGACATTGTATTCCAGTGGCAACCAGAACATGACGAGGCCCTGTCTGCACTCAAGACAGCACTGACCAACACACCAGTTCTCAGGTACTATGACCCCAATCCAGCACTCACCATACAAACAGATGCATCCAAAGATGGCTTAGGATCATGTCTGCTGCAGGAAGGGCAGCCAATAGCATATGCATCCCGGGCATTAACAGACACAGAAAAGAACTATGCACAGATTGAAAAGGAGCTACTGGCGATTGTCTTCTCGACCAAAAAGTTTCATCAGTATGTATATGGACGCAGTGTGAATGTTCAATCTGACCATAAACCATTAGAGGCTATCTTCAAAAAGCCACTGAGCAAAGCACCAGCGAGACTCCAGCGACCTCATAGTCCAATACACGCCTGGTAAGGACATGCTAATTGCAGATACACTGTCACGTGCTGTCATTGAAAGTCATACAGTGTTGTCAATGAGGCAGGGCAAAAGTTTCGCCGCAACAGACGCCACCTGAGGAAAACAAATCACAAGTATAGAGAAACATTGGATCCTGTGGATGAGACCCACAATGATACACACGCTCACATCCCAGGGGCACAAGAAATAACAAATCCGTCTGTAGAGTGTCTGCCAGATCGACCTTTACATAACAGTACTACCACAATCACCAGGAGTGGTTGGGTTGTGAAAGTTCCTGAGAGGTTCCAGGTCTACTGTATGAACTGAATTTATATATGTTTGCCTAGTAAACAAGGTTAGGCATATTTAAACTTTGGACAGCTTATTTGACACATTGTTCGCTATAAAGAAAATGTCCCTGTTACATAGATTTTAAATATAAAACGCCACATGCCTTTATATTTTAAAAAAAGGCATTCAATTATAAAACGGGCATGCAATTAAAACGAAGTGTCCGATTATAAATAGTTTATTTATAAAAAACATCCATAAAATGCATGCATTTAAAATAAAATGCATCATTTATAAAAAGGCATGAAATTAAATGCATGGATTTAAAAAAAATGCATGCAATTATAATAATAATATTAAAAAAAGATATATAAAAATAAATGATAAAACGTGCAGGCACTTATACAGGTAAAAGGGCATGCAATTGAAAATGATTGAAACTTAAAAATTACATGCAATTAAAATTGAACACATGCAATCAAAAATAAATTGCATTCATAATGCATTAAAAAAGGCATATAATTACATTAATGTTACCAGGTATTTCTGCATCTTTTCTGTAGTCATCCAGCAAGTCAGATAAAGGGTGTCTGGAGAGCTGTTCTCCACATCGCTTCAGTTTCTGTATGGAAAGTCACATTTTAAGATGGAATTGTTCACCCAAAAATTAAATTTGACATTTACTTTTATGCATTTATATTAAAAGAGCATGCATTGAGAGAGAGAGAGAGAGAGAGAGAGAGAGAGAGAGAGAGAGAGAGAGAGAGAGAGAGAAAGAAAAAAATAAATAAATGCTTTTGTTCAACTGCATGCAATTAAATGTAAATGTGTGCCTTTTAAAATAGAAATAAGGCATTTATTTCTAAAAAAAAAAAAAAAAATAGGGCATGCATTTTAAATGGTGTATACAATGGCATGAAATTAAATTAATGCATGCATGCATAACTTTAGAATGCATACAAAATCCAAAAGTCATACAAAAAGCAGAAACCCATTCTCCTGCACGTATTTAAAAAAAAAAAAAAAAAAAAAAAAAAAAAAGCAAGCCATGCATTTATATAAAATGTGCATGCATTTAAAAAAAGGCAGAATCTGTAAATCAGGCCCATCTTCTGAATCTTCACATCTTCTGTGTTGGGCCAGTGGTGTCAAAGGATGTCAGATCACTGGGATGTGAAGGAAATATCAGGTAGGGCTGGGTGATTAAATCAAAATGAAAATCACAATTGAGCAAAGCTGCCATAGTCAAAAGCAGCACGATAGTCTGATCAGTATTAAATGTCTTATGGCTAAATGGCACTCACAGACTTCAAATATGTATTGTAACAAAAGGATTAATTAAAGGATTTAATCAATTAAAGGATTTATTGATTTAGTGTGACTAATAACTACAGAATAATCTCTCAAAATGATTTAAGCACTTAAGTTAAAGCATGTTGAGTAAAAAAACACGTGGAAACTTCACATGTAGCATTTACTACAGAGAAGGACATTTATCACAGAATCCTAATGTAATATTCATAACTTTTAATTGCTTTCTCCAGCACATGCTGGAGGTTTAAGAGAATTAGCTTAATACATAGAAACATTAATCTCCCAACCCTACAAGCAGGTAGTAAACTGGGCAAAAAAATAAATAAAAATAAACATTTCATCTCATGATCTCATGATCTTCAAATGGCGGATTTGAGCAGGCAGACTTGCATGTCCTTGCGTGGCCCAGGCCGTCACACGGTGGTCTTCAAACCAGTCAATTCCACACTGATTTTAACTGGAGTAGTAAAAACCACCCTTATAAAATCAAGCAGATTTAAAAAAAAAAAAGACCAACAAAAACAGCAAAGGAGTAACAAAAATCAACATTTAAACAAACTGCTCAAAAACAAACTCCAGGGTTGCCAGGTTCATCACACAAAATAAAAGCCCCAAAAAAGTAAACTGAACCTAGACTTAAACTGCTCAAAAACAAAACTCCAAGGTTGCCAAGTTAACCACAAAAAGCCCAAAAAAGGTTAACTGAATCTAGACCAAAACAGACTGCTCAAAAACAAAACTCCAGGTTGCCAGGTTCAATACAAAAAGATGCCCAAGGTAAACTATTTGTATTTGTTTTTTTTGTGTCAGTCACATTAACTATGTAGAGCGGGTGGTGGTGGGGGGGTATTATAAAGAAAAAATTTAGATGTAGCCCAATTCCACGGAAAAACCACAGACAGTGCAACACAGACCAACAAATCCAATAATAGAGCAACAATGTCCAACGCACCTCCGTAGACAGCATAAGCAGTGCTGGGTGCTGGTTACACCTCTGCATGAGAATAAATTTACTCTTCAGCACTTATACATTTCTTTATGAACTGCAAACATTTGGTTTGTCAGATACTATAGATTCAAATACATGGATTCTCAAAGCAACCATATTAAGAGCCTCTCAGCATTATTGCTGTAGAAAAGCAAAATGCACAAGCTGGATGAGAACTGTTGCACCACTTACACAATTCAGTGTTCTGCACGTCAAACTTGCAAGATCCAAAGTACCTTAAAGTCTGATAGCAGCAACTAGTGCATGCCAAAGTTAGGAAGTATTTTACCTTGGGTCCACTGTTTTCCAACCACAAGAGAACAAGTACGCCTATAAAACATTTAATCATAGAGACAATTAGAGACAATCTAAGAGAATCATAGTGACTGCATCAACACGGAAACATCCAGATCTTTAAAGACAAGCCAAAATTCACAATTAAGATTATATCAATGTGCCTTGACCAACCTTTATAGTCTGAAGAAAGACTGATTCTTGCATAGCTTACCAGAATTCTTTCTTGTGGACTTTAACACTGACTCTGATGTACATACAGTACAGCTCAGGCTTTCATAAAGAGGTCCTCAAAATGGTCTAAATTTCATCTTCAAGTGACAAATACTCACCTACACTGATCAAGTGTGCATGATGTCACGATGTTGGGGTACCCCTGTCTGAACAATGGCTTGTGTAATCGGTTTTTGACGCACCTCACAGCCTTTCCCTGTTCTAATGGCGTTGAAATGTTTATCTAGTAAACATGTGTTGGTCAGACGCTACAATGACACATGCCTACATTCTCCAATCATGGAGTTTTTTATTATTATTTAGCATTACAGACCAGAATGTACAGTGAAAACAATAGTCAAAACTGCATTTGGTGCATCGTCGCAATCCTAGCTGTAGCCCCTCCATTACATACCTGCTCCACACAGGCCTAAATCAGTGTTTCTTGCATAAGTGGGTGCTCTAACGAGGACCATAAAGATCGCAGCCTCTATTAGTTGTCACTGTTGCATCTCATGATCAGGAGAGTAATGGTCATCTGCATTGCACTTACCAGCTGGGCCCAATTACATGGACACAGTCTATAATCACTTGCAAGCATGTTGTCTGGCCATGGGAGAAGATGCACAAGCAGGCCTGGAAGAACAGGAGGTTTAAAATACATACATGACTACACCAGATCCTTGCATGATGGAGATGAGCAAAATGACTCACAGATTCATAAAGCAGTTAAAGGTTTCTCACTCAGACCTCATTAATAGACCAAACAGTCAAACTACATGTGGTAGGTTTTTCACAATCACAAACCTGGACTAGTCAGTCTTTACATCTTGTGGTGTCATGAGAAACCTACCAGGGTTAGAATCTAACCCAGAGTCCTTCTGCTGCCTGTTGGCATGGATTTAGTAACAAACCTTGAACAGGAGGTTTGGGGAAGAAAAAAAAGCTAAAAAGTGATACTTGCATGTCTAACCACAAGCCTTTTTGAACTACATTAGACATATTTGGAAAATGTAGTAAAATATTAACAAAAATGCTTTGCTATATGCCTGACCAAACATCTCTGTTAAAATCTAGAGTACACAGCTAAATTCCCTACAGCCCCAGTTTTTGGTCTTTGCTGTTGACGCACCCAGGTCTGAAGCAAGCAAGCAATAATGGATAGCATGTGACTACTACAGAGTTCCACATAAAAAAATTTACATTTTGTGATGTTCACCAATTTGTAAACATGGGTTGGTCAGAGGCTACTTGACTGATGCCTGCAATAAATAAATTAAATGCACTACCCAAAGGGGAAAATCAGTGTTTGACACAATGTGCAAATTTGAAAGGTCATTGGATTAGCAAACATGGCAAGAAAATCATCATTGAACATTGGCATAAAAGGCTTAACAATTGTACCTACACCTTTGGAATATGCACCTTCTACCAGAGGGCAACAACTCCTACTTCGTACATTACTCAAAATGCTCAACGAACACTCAGTAACAAAATTCGGGTCTCTGTTGCCCTTCATATCATGCAGTCAGCTCAAGTCAAACTCAAAATCAAATAGACCAAAGACATACAGGTACATACCAGAGTTTGCAGGACTTTCCAGATCAGTTTTCAGCCCTCTATTGGGTTCATGGTTTAAGGATGTCAGAGCACTGGGCCTTGAAGGATGTAGCAGAAACCCTAGAGGAACACAATATTGAAAACAGGGGTACTCACTGTCTTCAAGATCCTCCTTGGTGGATTCCAGCACAAGACAGACTCAGGCCTTCAGGTTTCAATTCCGCATTACATTCAACAGGAAGTACACCATTCAAATAAACAGATTAAAAGAGGTCAAAAGTAGTAGTTTAGTAGCACAGGGTGATTGTTTAACATCAGTGTCAACATTAAAACATGCTTGCATTCAATCTAACAGACAAGTGATAAGTGCACCTTTGTCCAACCATCCAAAATTGATCCCTGTGTTTGGGTGCCCTGGTCTGAACGCAGTTTTATAGGCCTCTACATTTTACGAACCCTACAACTACACCCTACCCAACATCCTGCCCATAACTTCATTGCGATGCTCTTCAGCTAATTGTTAACAGGGTGGTTGATTAGAGCCTACAACAACACATGTCTGCATTTATGATGAAACTGTTGGAAATCTTAGCATGAGCCAATTATAAAGACCAGAACGCATAAAGAAAGTGCGTTAAAGGTCCATGTGGTGCACTGCCCATCACAATCCAGGACTTTGTTGGTCTTCATGCCCCATGCTGTCAAATACTGAGAGAAATAATAAAAGGAGAGACAGCAGTATACATACCAAGATTACAAGTTATCTGCCTTGCACTAGGTCTGCAGTTTGTGGATGTTTAAGCTCATGCAGGCCTGGAAAAATTCACAAAAAAAAGAGTGTAATACTCACATGCCTTCACAGGATCATCATTTGGTTGACTCGAGCACAGACTTGTACAGCTCTGGCCTTAATACAAAAAAGTGTTCAAACCATGCTCCACTCCACACCAGATCTATCAGTAGTAAACTCACCTATTAAATCAAAGAAAATCAGAGCAAGGGAGTGTTGAAAAACATACTAGCAGCATTTCAACAATGAAACAAGCTAGTTTTATTACCTAATGAAGATTTAATAAAGAGGTCATCAGTGCGCCTCTGACCAACCATCAATAGATCCCTCGTGTTCCAAATATCTGCACTGCTGAAACTTGGTCCACATTTGGGGCACCCCTGTCTAAACTATAGCTCAAGTAAACAGTTTTGGATCTCTGTACATGACTGACTGTACCCTCAGTTCTGAACTTAACTGCATTTCAACATTCCTCAGTGGTTGGTCAGAGGTGACTGATAGATTCTTGGATTCTATGAAAGGCATTTATAGGTCTATCATAGACAACACACACGACAAGACTTTTGGGGACACTGCCAGCCCTTACCTTTTATGGTCCCAGCATGAAAAACTCACTTGTCGCAAGAACAAATTATTAGCAAGATCTTTAACAGGATCATCATCATCGAAAATACAAGAGTGATACTCACGTGCCAACTCAGGATCTTTACTTGGTTTGAGCACAAAGATTTGAAGCTTCTGGCTAGACTCAAGCCTTTAACGAAGTTAAAACCCATGTTCTGGATTCCAGAGATCACAGAAGTAACACAAACCTTAAGTAAACAGTCCAGTTAAAAAGTCAAAGTAGCAGTGTAGAAGTAGACAAATAGTTTAGCATCAGTGAACATTAAAACATACTGGTTTTTGACAATTTAAACAAGTGGTTATCAATGCACCTTTGACCAACCATTCAACATTTTGCTCCCTATATTCAAGCACCCCTGTCTGAACGCAACAGTTCAAACAATATCAGATATTGCTCTACATATGACTGACTCTGCCCTAACCATCCTCCCTACCCAAACCTCTGTGATGTTCTTCAGCCAATAGTAAACAGGGTGGTTGGTCAGAGGCTACAATAATATATATCTACATTCTCAATTTGAACACCAGACCAGAATGCACAATGGTTTCAAGTCATTGACCATAACAGTACTGGTCTGTTGATCGTTTTACGCTAGTTGCACGACGTGTGTTGTTGCTCTCCCTGTTGCATAGATTCGCAATTTGCATTTTTATTTTCAAATACCTCCACATTCGCTAAATACTACTTAGGGGGAACAAACCCTAAATACATTTTATACAACATTTAGGGCTTTATACAAATAAATCTAATCTAAAACGTTCTGTCTCTCGAGCATCCGCCTGATGTTTGTAGCTTTAGCCTGCTAGCACCGCTAGTCAGCTAAAGCTACCGACTGCTTTCATCCCCTAATTTTCTCACTAACTGGCTTTGTTCGTTACCCTGTACGATGTCGCTTGTGTCTCTGTCCTTGTGTGCAGGAGAGACATCGATGGAGGCGCTGGACATGGAGCTGGAACGGCTGGAAGAACGCATCCGTCTTCTGCAGATGAAGCGAAGGGAACTCAGGGCGCAAAGAGCCTTGCTCGAGGTAAGTGCACAATACAGCCGTGACACTCAGTCTACCTCAACCCCGCGTGTTCCTCTGTCCAGGCCCAGCGCGCCTCTGACGCGGTTCGCCCAGGGGTCGTTCACGCCGACACCCGGCTACCACGGCCCCTGGGTGCAGCCGCGTAGGGTGCTAAGAAAAGCCCAGGGCAGAGACTCTCCTCCTCCCGTGTTCGAGCTCCCCACAAAGAACCGCTTCGCCCCTCTCCGCGAGACGGGTCACAATGTGGCTATCATCGGAGACTCCATCGTCCGCCACGTCCGCCCTGCTTCCACTTCAGGTAATAAAGTACGCACATTTTGCTTTCCTGGTGCTCGCGTTAAGAATATTTCTGCACAGATTCCGAGTATCCTGAGCGCTGGCAAGAGCCTTGGTGCCATCGTCCTCCATGTGGGGACGAACGACACCGGGCTCCGCCAGTCGGAGATCCTGAAGAGGGACTTCAGGAGCCTCATCGAGACGGTTCGACGCACCTCGCCCGCCACGCAGATCATCGTTTCTGGACCGCTTCCTACCTACCGCCGAGGAAATGAAAGGTTCAGTAGACTTTTTGCTCTGAATGAATGGCTATTAACATGGTGTAATGAACAGAAACTGCTCTTTGCCAATAACTGGAATCTTTTCTGGGAGCGTCCTAGGCTTTTCCGGCCGGACGGCCTGCACCCTAGTCGAGCTGCAGCTGAACTGCTGTCGGACAACATCTCTAAGATGCTTCGCTCTGTCTGACTAGTAAGTAAAAATTCACAAAATTCACATTTTAACCATATAGACTATTGTTCGACCAGTATCACATGTCTAGCTTACCCCATAGAGACTGTGTCTGTTCCTCATGCTATTAGATCAACAATTAAACGTACTGTGTGCTCTAGAAAAAATCTATTAGGAATAAAAGCTGAAAATCCAATAAAAAGTGAAAATACAAACTTTGTAAAGCTTGGTCTCCTAAACATCAGGTCACTAGCACCTAAAACACTTATCATTAATGAAAAAATAACAGATAACAATCTAAATGCACTCTGTCTCACTGAAACCTGGCTGAAACAAAATGACTATATTAGCTTAAATGAAGCAACTCCTCCAGGATTCACATATAAGCATGAGGCTCGTCATACTGGCCGTGGTGGTGGAGTTGCATCAATCTTTAGTTATAGTCTTAATGTTAATCAGAAAAAGGGATTTATGTTTAACTCCTTTGAGTTATTAGCTCTTAATGTTATGCTACCGGATATTATGCAAAAATCTATGTTATCTCTCGCTATAATCACCATATATAGACCCCCAGGACCCTATGTCAATTTTCTAAAAGAGTTTTCTGACTTTATTTCTGACTTGCTAGTTAAAACTGATAAAATACTAATTGTAGGAGACTTTAATATCCACGTAGATGACTCCAATGATACACTAGGGCTCGCCTTTATGGATCTATTACACTCACTTGGGATAAAACAAAATGCTGTCGGTCCAACCCATCGCTTAAAGCATACATTAGATCTAATATTGTCTTACGGAATTGAGGTCTTTGATGTAGACATTATACCACAAAGTGATGATGTTACCGACCACTACCTCTTGCTATATAAGCTGCGTTTACCTGAAATTAGCAGATCTGCACCAATATACCGCCCTGGTAGGACTATCGTTCCGTCCATCAAGGATGAATTCATAAATAACTTACCTGATCTTTCTTTATTTCGAAATACACCCGCAAACGCAAATGACCTTGATGTAGTAACCAGCAGTATGGATGCCATCTTTACTAGCACACTAAATACTGTGGCACCCATCAAATTAAAAAAGGATAGAGAGAATAAAACTACACCATGGTACAGTAATCATACTCGCGCTCTCAAAACAGCAACCCGTGCTCTGGAACGTAAATGGAAAAAAACTAATTTAGAGGTTTTTAGAATTGCGTACAAAGACAGTATGTCCAGCTATAGGAGGGCTCTTAAATCTGCCAGGGCCGAGCACCTCCGCAAACTGATTGAAAATAACCATAATAATCCTAGATTTTTATTTAGCACCATCGCTAAACTAACAAATAATCGATCATCTTTGAAACAAAATGTCCCACCGCAAATTAGTAGTGATGAATTTATGAATGTTTTTCAGTGATAAAATTGAAGGCTTTAGACAGAAAATAGAAGATGTTAAAATTCCCGCACCACCTTATACTCCAGATCCAGTAAATTTTCCACTGAATCAAAATAACCTACAATGCTTCAAAACCATAGAACAGGAAGAGCTAGATAAAGTTATAAATAGTTCTAAATCAACTACATGTATGTTAGACCCAATTCCTACAAAATTACTGAAAGAATTGCTACCTGTTATAGGAGAACCTCTCCTTCATGTTATGAACTCTTCTTTATCTTTAGGCCATGTTCCAAATCCTTACAAGCTAGCTGTTATTAAACCTATTATTAAGAAACCACAACTGGACCCGAGCAACTGAGCTAACTATAGGCCTATTTCAAATCTTCCGTTTATGTCTAAAATACTAGAAAAAGTTGTTTCTACCCAATTATGCTCCTTTCTGCAGACAAACAACATTTTTGAAGTGTTTCAGTCAGGTTTCAGGCCTCATCACAGTACAGAAACTGCATTAGTAAAAATAACCAACGATTTACTCTTAGCTGCTGACCAAGGGTGCGTCTCACTATTAGTTTTACTCGATCTAAGCGCCGCATTTGACACCATTGACCACAATATTCTCATAGACCGCTTAAATTCTACAGGTGTCCAAGGTCAGGCCCTTCAATGGTTTAGGTCATACTTAGCTGATCGTTACCAGTTTGTGAATATTAATGGACAGCTTTCACAAGTAAGGCCAGTAAAGTACAGGGTGCCTCAAGGATCAGTTTTAGGCCCTTTGCTGTTTACGATATACATGCTTCCCCTGGGAGACATTATTAGAAAAGACGGGATCAACTTTCACTGCTATGCAGACGATACTCAATTATACATTTCAACTAAACCTGATGAGATGTCTGAACTGTCTAAGATAACTGAGTGTATTAAAGATGTTAAAGACTGGATGACCAACAATTTTCTTCTCTTAAACTCAGACAAAACAGAATTATTACTTATCGGGCCTAAATCCTGTACACAGCAGATCTCACAACTCGACCTGCAACTAGAGGGATGCAAAGTTAGCGTTAGCTCTACTATAAAATATCTGGGTGTCATATTAGACAGCAATTTAACTTTCGAAAATCATATATCCCATGTCACAAAAACTGCCTTCTTTCATCTAAGAAATATCGCTAAATTGCGAAGTATGCTATCTATATCAGATGCAGAAAAGCTAGTCCATGCTTACATGACTTCTAGGCTAGACTACTGTAATGCTTTGTTTGCTGGCTGCCCAGCATCCTCTATTAACAAACTTCAGCTAGTACAAAATGCAGCTGCCAGAGTTCTTACCAGGTCTAGAAAATATGATCATATCACCCCAATTCTATCCTCCTTACACTGGCTGCCTGTTAAGTTTCGTATTAAATTTAAAATATTACTCCTTACCTATAAAGCTTTAAATAATCTAGCTCCTGTTTATCTAACCAACCTCTTGTCTCGCTACAACCCAACCCGCTCTTTAAGATCTCAAAACTCAGGGCTACTAGTAGTACCTAGGATAGCAAAGTCGAGTAAAGGAGGTCGAGCCTTCTCATTTATGGCCCCTAAACTCTAGAATAGCCTTCCTGATAATGTCCGAGGCTCAGACACACTCTCACTCTTCAATCTAGATTAAAGACCTATCTTTTTAGCAAAGCATACACTCAGTGCAGTACATAACGCTATGACGCATGATGTGCCCCACACATGATTTTGCTTTTGTGGTATGATTTTGATTTTGTGGTGTGAACAGCAGCTACGCTAATTATTCTCCTTATTCTGTATTTCCACCTGGGGGTACTCATCTCGAGGCCCTCAGACTATGCAGTGCCACTGACGCGATCCGAGACCAGCGACGAGATGATCCCAAGGTTTTCTGGACCAGGCCGTATCCTGAGCAGCTGCTGTGGTGGTCATCGTGGAGTGAGAGCTTGAGACTGACTCCTGTGACGCTCCAAGGACAGACGAGTCTTCGCTGAGGTCCAGCTTCCTGCGCCTAGACTGCAGCTCTGCACAAGACGTTTGGCCATAGGAGAAATGGTCGTGCCCAACTGAGCCAGGTTTCTCCTGAGGTTTTTTAAATCTTCGCTTTCGCCAATTGGTGAAGTTTTTTCCTCGCCGCTGTCGCCACTGGCTTGCATGGTTCGGGATCTGTAGAGCTGCGCATCGATGGATTTGCTCTTCAGTGTTTGGACTCTCCGTAGTGATTATCAAACCACACTGAACTGAGCTAAACTGAACTGAACTTAAACTCTGAAAACTGAACTGACTCTGTTTTAATTCACTATAATCTTCCATGTGAAGCTGCTTTGACACAATCTACATTGTATAAGCGCTATACAAATAAAGATGAATTGAATTGAATTTTGAACATGCAAAAATAAAATCATTGGCAGAAGAGGACAATGACAATACCTACCATGGTTGGCATAATTTAAACCAGATCTTCCTTCTGACCTGCATTAGGTCTGCAAATGTAGAAGGATGTCAGACCACTTCACCACATCAGTTTTATGAGAACTAACAAACAGTAAGAAATAATGAAAAAGCAGCAAAAAGACATGAAACTTGTCAACATTGAAACATGCTGATCTTTAAAAGTTTAATTTATGCGTGTTCATCAGTGCACCTTTGACCAACCATCCTTATATGGCCTGTACACTAAATTAATCTCTACACTGTATCTTTGGTCCCTACATTTCATGCGGCCTGTCTAAACGGAATCTCAAGATAGCTGTATTTAACATGCCTCTACATATGACTGTGTTACAATCTTAAAGATGGTGAGTCAAGGGGAAGGAGAGTAACATTAATTTCTGAGTGAAACACATAAGCAAACACAAAAATATCAACAAGTGAGGGACAAAATACCAAGACTAACTGAATGCAATAAAGTGAGTTTATTTACAAAGATAGTGATAATAATAAATGCAAAAAATGTGCATATAGAACGAACAATAAATATTTACAAGAATATATTGAAATTACAGACAACAAGTGGGGACACAAGACGTTTGAACAAATAGATTGGGAGAGTTGGAGAGATGACACGCAGGCGGCGTCCAAACAATAGAAATAAATAAAACAAAACAATCTATTCTACTGGTTCAACCTCTACACTAACTATCCAAAAGAAATATATAGCAGTTATCGAAAAGTAATCTTCGCGTCTATTACACACTACCAAACCTACTCTATTATATATGTGTGAGGAAAACAAAAGTACAGTGGGTGGAGCACACCCCTTACCTAGTGTGTCTAACAAAAGAGATATTCAAGCTACGTGTGCACAATGTATGTCGCACGACATTCTTACCTGTCCCACTCTCCAACCTCAGATGTACATAACACTGATGGTAGACAAAATGGAGAACAGACAAATAACAATGGACATATACCAAATTGTAGCACATTGACAAGGGATTGAAATTTCACTGACACACAACACAACACAGAAAATTCAGGGTCTCACGAGCAGCGTCCTGTCACCACTTTTATGCCACAGTGGCAGCAGCTGGATTGGAGACCGTGGGAGTGAAGTCAGGGGGGACACAGCAAACAGCTGGGCAGCTGTAGCCAATCAGAGAGAGAGCGCACGCAAGAGAGAGGGAGAGTGCGCGTGAGAGAGAGAGCGAGAGTGCGAGAGAGAGAGAGACTAGCAAAGAAAAATAATAATAATAATCACGCAACACAGGAATGTACAGGAATGTAACAGACTGACTCTACCCTCAGTTTTGCACTTAACTGCATTGAGACGTTCCTCAACAAACACAACAGGCTGGTTGGTCAGAAGCTACAAATAACAAATACATTATTCATGAAGTGGTTACGGGTTAGCAGACCAGAATGGCCAATGAAGAGAAGCTTACAGAGGTCACAATCCTGGGCTCTGTAGATCATGCCCTCTACTCGGAGCAGTAAGACAGACTAACCTCAAAATACAGACAGAAGAGAACAATGGATACAGACGAAGGAGAAAACAGGAGACCAATACATTCCAAGGTTTGCATTCAAGTTGGGCTTGCAATTTTTAGAAGGATGTCTGATCAACAGGCATGGCAGGGACAGTGGAAGTAGGTCTGAAAGAACAGAAGATTGAAAAAGTAACTCACATGCCTTCAAGAATCTTGTGTAGGGTACTTGGAGCACAGACTCCCTTTTGCAACGGTTATGCCTTCACAGATACAAAAAAAAAAAAAGAATTAGAGAGTGTCTAAGTAAATTAGAAGCACAGAGGTTTAATTTTAGTCTCAGTAAAACATGCTGGTCTTCAATCTAAACAATTTAGACAAGCATCATCAATGCACCTTTGACCATCCAAGATTTGTCCCTACGTTTAGGTGCCCTTCTCTATACATGACAGGTTACACAATTTAATTTGCCTCTACTTTGACTGACTCTACCCTATCTCCCTTCACTAACAGCATTGTATGTCATTCAGCTAATAGTAAATAGGTTGGTTGGTCAGAGGCTACAATGACAAATGGCTAGATTCTCCATGAAGGTGTTGAATGTCTCAGCGGGAGCAAATTATAAACACCCTAATACACAAAAAAAGACCAAAACTTAAATTTGTGCCCCAAGTTTCAATCCTGGGCACTGTAATGTATTAGGTGTAATGCCAGTTTAAGAAAAAAAAGTCTCAGACAGCAGGATCTGATACATACCTGGATTAACAAGATCTTCAAATTGGGGCAGTCTCTTGAACTCCATCGGGTCAACTGTTGTAATCATAAGGCCATGAAGAGAACATCGAAAGAAAACCTGGAAGAGTAGATTGTTAAAATTGAGGGACATGCACATGCTGATTCAGGAGCCATGCTCTTTGCTTGGGACTTCAACAAAATGTTCAAAACACCCAATTGTACAGCTTTAAAGTGGGGGGGGGAGATGCACTTTAAACAAAGCATCAAAGTGTAAACAAAGTGTCAACAGCAGTAGTTAAGCAGCACAAGTGACATAGCATTCATGTCAACATTAAAACATTCTGGTCTTTAAACTATGATATGTTAGATATATGATATGACAAGACAAGCAGTTATCAATGCACCTTCAATCAACCATTCAAGATTTCACCCCGTTTATGCGCCCCTATCTGATAGCAACAACTTAACCTCTACACACTACCCTACCTATCCTCCCTACATCTGACCTCATTGACATTCATCAACTAATAGTAAACAGGGTGGTTGGTGTTACTTTCTCCGCAATGTCCGGCGGAAGAGTAACAGCTCGTTAATTCATGCTCGAGCAAATGATGAGACGGACAAAATTACTCGATGCATGCCCTTCTTTTACTTATTTCAGTGTTTTAGTCTCACAGTGCAAAACAGCTCCCGGGTGGAATTACTGGAGTAAACATAAAACAAAACCGAACAAAACTTTTCCCCTCTAATTCACTGCACAGCACACACAGCGAGAGCTCACATCACACAGCATGCGCGTCGAACTACACTACCCACAACGCCCCTCGCTCTGGACTACAACTTCCGTAAAAGCGGTCTTAAAGCGGCCACAATATTTGCCCTCTCCTGCAACATTGGTCAGAGGCTACAATGACAAACGCCTGCATTCTCCATGATGACAGTTGTGTACCTTAACACAGTCTTAAAGCCAGAATGTCCAATGTAGTAATGCAGTCAATTCCATGTGGTGTCACCAACCATCACAATCTCAGAACAAATGAAATAAAACCAATACATACCATGATCTTTAAATTGGGCAATCTCTTGGCCTGCCTTCAGTGACAATGAGGGCAAGCCTGGAAGAATAGATGGTTGAAAATAAGAGTAATACTCACATGTCAACTTAGGATCCTTTGTGAATTTGAGAAAAGATCAAGTGTGTGGCTTTAAGATTAAAAAAAAAATTTCTTGATTCCACATTAGCTCCAGCAGTAGTAAAACACCTTTCAAGTAAACAGAGTCAAGTTAGAAAGTCGAAAGTAGATGAGAAAGCACCATGGAATGATTTCACATCAGTTTTAACATTATCTAAATCTGGTCTTCAATAATTTTAACAAAACAAGCAGCCACCAATGCACCTTTGACCAACCATACAAGATTTTGGTCCCTATGCTCAAGCAACCCTAACAGCTTAAGCTGTATTGAATGCACCTCTACATATGACTGACCTTGTCTTACCTACCCTCCCTACTCTAACCTCTGATGTTCTTCAGCTAATAGTCAACAGGATGGTTGGTCAGGGGCTACAACAACAAATGCCTGCATTCTCCATAATGTTGTCGAATGACAAATGAAAATGGGGAGTCATTTAAAGAGAACAGTGAAAAATACATACCAAGGTAGCAATATCAATGCATTGAGATTCTTCTGACCTTAAATTAGGTCTGTAGTTTTTTTTTAAAGGATGTCAGATGATTGGGTGTGGAGGAAGCACAAGCAGGCCTGGAAAAGCAAATGGTTGAAGAAAACAAGAGCAGCACTTACATGCTTGATGTATTGGAGCACAGAATTGCACAGCTCTGGCACACAGTTTTTCCAACGATGCTCAAAAAAGAATTAAGACTATCAAACTGTCAGTGTACCTTTGACCAACCATCCTTATACTGGCCTAGTGTTCACACTTCGAAATAACTACAAGTTTTTGGTTCCTACATACGGGCGCCCCTGTGAGTATTTTCTATGCTTTTCCATGTGACTGGTTAGGGTACCTACTGGCACCATTCAGTCTAAAACTACTTTCATGTTACCATATTATACAAGTGTGTCTAAACACTTAGCCTACAGTTTTCAAATTAAAATCTAATAGTTTTCATAAACATTTAAAACAGTGAAAGTATTTGTTCATTTGTTTGCAAAGACCAGAAAGCATTTTGAAAAAAAGGACAATGAATTTAATTTTGATTTATTGATTCATACTTTACAACACATTATGAAAGAACACAGCTTGTATGCATGATTGGAAATAATAATAAAATAAAAAGTATAAAAATGCTTCTGCATCCAAGTCTTAAGATACCATAGGCAAAGAATCTGAAAAACTGTGTTGAAGAATCAAAAAAGGTTTATTAAAAAGCCCCTATTACACATTAAAAAGGGTAATATTTCGGTTTTATGGATCTCCAACAACATACTGATATGCATGCAAGGTCAAAAAAGACTTTCATGGTCTAATGATATGCATTTATTTTTACTTAATTATCCCAGCAACTCCCATATGACTCGTTCAGCAATTCATTTGTTCCCAAACCCCTCCTTAGCGCGAAGCTAATCTGCGCTGATTGGACCGATGACAGCCTGTTGCAATTGGTTGACAGCGTTCAGCGCAAGACAGTAAAATGCCCAGCGCGGTTTATAAACCCCTGGGTCGCCAACATCGGTATAGGATCCAATCGCAGCAGACGCCCGAAACACGCTTCATAGTAAACTTACTAACACCACAGTTAAAAGTACCCGGTTCTCAACAATGTTATTCAGACACCTCAGCGCCGAAAGCAGTGCAGTTAAACACCACAAACGCATCTAAATCCATAAACAAAGCAGCACACGTCACGTTTTCAACGAGGCATTAGACGCGATATGGAAATATAAAGAGTTAACCGGATACAGTACAAGCGATTACAAGTAACAACACAATTAAATACATACTTTACAAACTAGAGAAAACAAGGAGGCAGCTATTTACTTACACTTATGAAATGTGTCATGGGCCAGGTCTTATTTCATTAATTATCTTTCATTTTGGAGCTTTTCTCTCTTCTCAGCTGTAGATCATTTCTATTTGCAATCATTGCATATGTTCTCAGGGCTTACCTGCTTTGCCCAACGATGACATCCGGGGGGGTTGTACCTAATAAACTGTCCTTATTTTGCACATGTTACACCAAATTCCATCGTATTCTGTGACCCTAGTAGGCGCTGTTCTCACTGTTTGGCTTGAACTGGCTCCCATAGGCGGATTGGACATGCAAACAGCGTACATACTCTCACGTTAATGCACTGGAATGAACTGTTCAATACTAGTATCTATAAAATCCCTTGTATTTCACACAGAAAAAATATGTTCTTTAAATGCAAACATCCCAGTACCCAATGTGCGCTGTCAATCGCGTGACAGTATGTACTCTGTTTGCGTGTCTTGGGAGCAAGTTCAAGCCAAACAGTGAAAACAGCGCCTAGGATCACAGAATAAGATGGTCACAGAATTTGCTGTAACAAAATGGAGGAAGAAACTAATCCATGAGCTGTGTACTGAAAGTTCATTGTAAGCGAGTAGATTGCTGAAGCACTTCAAATAATATCCAGGTAAGCACAGCGTCTTCATGACTCATGACTTCAGGATCTGTTTGTCTTTGCTGTTGTGTTAGTGGGCGGGGCCGCATGTTTAAATTTGCGCACAACATATATGTTTCGTATCCACGTCACTCTGAAACGGCTAAAGACTCGTCATCAAGATGATTCATTCCAACCACTATGAGTAGACTCTTTTTTTAGATGAATCAATAGTTTTAAAAACTGTTCACTTTCAGATTTAAGCTTTAGCTGGATATTTCACTTCTTTAAATCCTAACAAATACTGCTGAAGTGATTTCATGAAAAATACTATTGTTCTTTAAATTATTCAAATAAGGAACTGGGGGAAAGTGTGTGAGTATTTGACAAATGCATTCACAACCATGCATCTATATGTTGTTGAAAGTAATACTTTTAGCTTTTAACACCTTTTACATGACACTATATAGAGTGTATACACACCATATTAACTGGCAAATTATTATAATTTTTTTAATAGCGGCAGCTGTAAAATGCCAGAATATCACACAGCTACAGCTATCTGCTTAAATTAAATTAAGTGGCGGCTTTTTTAGTTTATTCATGATAGTTTGCTTTTGTATAATGTTATTATTAGTAGCAGTATTATTTATTATATGCATATTTATATTCGTTTTATTAAAAACAAGCTTAGATTTGCTCACCTGTCCATATGGGGCAAAGCATGTGTATTTGGATAGAACTCAGTTTTTTGACCACACTTCATTATTATTGTTCATTTGCTGGAAATTTAGAAATAGTTTTGAAACAAATCTTTGCACTTAACAAACAAAATTATGTAGGCTAATGGATGTCTGTGTGCACAACACCTTTCCTTAAAGTGAAAGTAAAGAATGAGGAGGCTCATTCTCACACTGCAGATACTGTTTTTAACTGTTTTCTCACTAGTGAAGCGCTCAGTTTTTCCCCTTACAAGGTCCACCATGTAAATAGCAAATGCGCCATAGTGCAACGCAACTGACTCCTAAAGGGAATGGGAGATGAGACTCTGATTGGTTTATTCTCAAAACACACCCAGAACTCATTAAGAGAATAAGTTCAACCCAGTTAGACCATGTGCCGCGGTGCAGAGCAGATTTTTCCGTCCTTAAAATAGCAAAGGTGGATTCGGACATGCCCATAATGCTTTTGCGCAAAGATCATTAAAATAGAGCCCAAAGAGTGTCTGACAGTCTGATATGAAGGTTTCCATTTAAAAGACAACATGCATGCAACGTGAAAACAACAGAATATGGCCATTCTCATAATCATTTTATAATGGTTTCTTAATGCTGGAAGCCAAAATATAACACGAAAACAAAACTGTCTTGTCCTCATATCATGTTTGATAGGAAGGGGGGTTTGATGGCCCTATACAATGCGTGTACTCTGTGTAAAGGGAGGATTGGCTCTGTTTAGAATTCCTGCCCAGATGCAATTTTTTGGTCCAAAAAGAGGATATGACTGGAAAAAGAATAAATGCACAATCCCTTGTCTTGTGTGTGCTCAACATTTCACCCTTCTGTCTGCCTTTGAGCTTGATGAAAACTGATAATCCAAGATAAAATATCTTCATGAAAACCAACAAAGCTTCCAGCAACGGCTCCAATAAAACCTGCATGCAGACTCCATTCACGAGATCTTCTGGCAGTGTGTGGTAACTGTTCATCAGCTTCTCTTAAAGCTTTAGCTACTTCTTGCTCAAGTTTTTCTCGATATTCCTGCTCTGCTTGCTCTCTAGTTTCACCCTGAATTCTCTCCTTGAGTTTTTGCTTCTCTTTCTCATGTTTTGCTTCCAGATAATTTATGAGGTTCTGCTGTTGTTCTCCCAGAGCCATCTCTTTCTTCTTAATCTCTTCTTCAAAGTGTTTCTGCTGTTCCTCCAGGTTTCTCTGCAGCTCTTGTTGTTGACTTTCATCTTTTTCTTTCTTAATCTCCTCCTTCTCCTTTTTAAACTCCTCTTCACTGTTTCTCAGTTCATTCTGCATCTCTTTTCGTTCTCTCTCAGTTTCCTTCTTCATTTGCTCTATTTCTGCTTCATATTTGTCTCTCAGCTCTACTTCTTTTATCTTAATTTCATCTTCTTTCTCTTTCAGGATTCTCTCTTGTTCTTCTCTGATGTTTTTCTCCACCAGTTGAAACATCTCATTGGTGTAGAAACCTCCTCCATTTCCTCCCACCATGCGGTCAATCTTCTCCAGCAGTTCAGAGACCTGCGTCAGATCTCCAGTCTCATTGTTACTGAACACATGGTATCTGTTTTGACACTGATGGATGATGTTCTGTAAGCTTCTGTCTCCTTCAATAAAGTCTTCAATTCTGGTTCCTTTCAGATCATCTCCTCTAGTGAAGAGCACCATGGTGTACCTGCTGGATTGATCCCCAAACCTCTCCTGGATCATCTTCACTGCATCTTTCTCTTCTTTGGTGAACCGTCCCAGTGGAATCACCAGCAGAAACACATGTGGTCCTGGTGCTGCCATTGACACACACTTCACAATTGCCTTCATAGTCTCAACATTATCAACTCCAGTGTCAAACAGGCCTGGAGTGTCGATCACAGTTATGCGTCTTCTGTTGAATTCAGTGGTGTCTTTCTGACACTCTCTGGTCACTGATTGTGAAGTCAGAACTGATTTAAAAGATTTTTTTCTCAGTATGGTGTTTGCTGATGCACTCTTTCCAACACCTGTCTTTCCCAGCAGCACAATCCTCCGATCATCAGCATGTGTTAAAACTTTAAAGAGAAAGACAGTAAGACAAAATAGTTATTGCAATGAAACACTACTACTTAATATTACTGCTCCCTTTGATCCTTCACAATATCCCAAATATTCAGCAACATTGCTTAAAATATGCGTTAATATAGGCACGTAACATAACTAATTGTTTTTTCTTTAATTTTGATAGAAAAATTTACTTGGAAAGGGTTTAAGAGCCTACGACAATAATGTTTGTATAAAACCTACTAGCAATGTTAGGAAAACATTCTTAGAACATTTATGTAATGTAATGTGTGTATTTATATAGCATGTGTATCGTTTATGACAATACACCCAAGCACTTTACAATCATGATGAGGGTAAGAGTCTCTCCACACCACAACAGTGTGCTCACCACACACCAGCTATTGGGGGAGTGGACAGACAGTGACAGAGCCAAATCAGTGGATGGGGAGAATTGGGAGGCCATTATGGATACTTCATCCAAAACGGTACCCGCATATCCCAAAGAGTGGCCGTTTGCCACAATGCATGTCCTCCAGAAACAATGCAAGTTAACACCACCCGTCAATTATGCATGTAATGTGCATTCTGCCTGGACATTGAGGACATTTCATCACAAACTACTCAGTGACACCCTGGGCCACCCCTGGCTGGCACAACATTGTCCAGAGATCAGATAGGCCCCCTGTGATGTTACATGGTGTACATAGCTACTACCTGGCCTGAAACACACTAATAGTTGAGTTTACCCCCTGTCCATCCCAGAGTGCAATTCTTTAAAGAAGAATGTGAAGAAAACTCTTCAATAAGGCTTCATATGACCATCTACCTCACCAGCTGCATCTAGCTCGCTCCTCTCTGCATCAGCTACTAAGCTTTAAAATCACAGTTCATCCAGCTGCCCTTTCCAATTCCTCTGCTCCCTGGTGTCATTGTTTTCATCCAAGAAAGCAGCCACATCACTGCTTCCTTGACAATGGCCACAAAGCATTCCCCTAGCTTAAGCACACTTTCATCATCCAAACCTCCAGTGCCTTTTCGTCTTTGAGGTTGACTCATCCACCACCAGAGACTCTAAATCCCTGACAAGCACGATGGGCTCTATTCTTCACTTGCTTCAACTACACTACAACCTACCATCCTGGATCACATAACTGCAAAGCAGATGCTCACCTGCACCAGTTTTCCTCTAAACACTCCAATGAACCAGAGCTTATCATACCTCCTGCACCGATCTTAAGCCAAATCATCTGGTCCCTCAATTAGGCCAGTCATGCCACCATCTTCCTTGAACATCCTCCACTGGGTTTCCCAGAAGGGAAGACCCTATGTACAATCCTCTCAAAGACAAACTATCATGGGCACAGCTCACAGTCTACCAGGCTCTGGACATCCAGGCAGTAAAAGGGACCTTTTACTCTTCCAAGATATTGTTGGACCAGTATGAATATTTAAATATCACTTCATTTAACTAACATCAGTCCTTTATAATAGCAGCTGCATGACTGTCCCAAAATATATTTTAACTTCTGATACCCAATGACAGAATATTAATTTTCCTTTGGCTTAGTCCTTATTTATCAGGGGTCATCACAGAGGAATGAACCTTGAACTATTCCAGTAAATGTTTTACGCAAGTGAATGCCCTTTCAGCAGCAACCCAGGACTGGGAAACACTCAAACACTCTCACATTTACACACACACTCATACACTATGGCCAATCTAGTTCACCAATTCCTTCTTATTATGATTTTGTGTAATTCAGTACTGGAAGTGGACTGGAACCGGAGCACCCAGAGGAAACCCACGCCAACACAGGGAGAACATGCAAACTCCACACAGAAACGCCAACTGACCCAGCCGGGACTCGAACCAGCTACCTTTTTGCTGTGAGGCGACAGTGGTAACCATTGAGCCACCGTGCTGCCCTCTTGACAATTTCTCTCTTAGTGTTACTGGACCTCAGTGCCTCATTTGATAGGCTTGAAAATAATGTTGGTTTTACAGGAACTACATTGGCCTGGTTCAGCTCTTATCTATCTGAAATTTGTATCAGTTAATGAAGAGGCATCATACAGATCAAAAGTACACTGTGGGGTACCACAAGGCTCAGTTCTTGGTCCCTTACTTTTCACACTATATATGCTACCACTAGGCGATATCATTAAGAAACATGGAGTTAGCTTCCACTGTTATGCTGATGATACACAACTTTATATCTCCTCTCAACCCGATAAATTGCGTGAATTTACGAAATTAACAGATTGTATATTAAAAATTGGATGACTAATAACTTATTACTAAATTCATATAAAACTGAGGTCTTGCTTATTGGACACAAAATCTCACATGCAAAAACCTAGAACACTGTCTAACCCTTGATGAATTCTCAGTTCAGTCCTCATCTTCAGTCAAAAAGTTGTGGGGGAGTTTTGATAGTAACCTGTTGTTTGAAGGCCAGATTTCAAGCATCTGTAAAACTGAATTTTTTCATCTTAAAAATGTTGCCAAACTTCGACATATGCTGTCAATGTCTGATGCGGAAAAGCTTATTCATGCTTTCATGACCACTCGGTTAGATTATTGTAATGCATTACTAGGCAGTTGCCCTCATGACCTAATTAACAAAATTCAACTAATTCAAAATGCAGCTGCTAGAGTGCTTTCCAGAACAGAAATATGATCATATTACTCCCGTTCTTTCATCATTGCATTGGCTCCCTAATAAATAGCATATAAATTAAAACATTTTATTGACAACCTACAAAGCCCTTATGGCTAAGCTCCCCAGTATTTGAGGGAGCTCCAGGTGTATTATAGCCCATCATGTCTTCTACGCTCAATTAATTCTGGACAATTGATTATTCCCAGAATATCAAAATTAACTGTAGGCGGTAGATCTTTCTCATATCTGGCACCTAAACTCTGGAACAGCTTTCCTAGCACAGTTCTGGAAGCAGACACATTCTGTCAGTGTAAAACTAGATTAAAGACACATCTCTTTCCATTAGTATACACATAAAACACAAATGCTGTTGAAATACAAATCCTCTAAAGGATTGTTAGCAGGGAATAACATTAACACCCACCAACCCGGCAAATGCGGGTAGATTTCAGCTGTGGCTGGTTAGACACTCTCACTAACCACTTTGGCTGGTTGGAAATAATTTTTAAAATTGCATTTTTTTAAAAGCAGAGTTCAACAATAAAGATGGCCCAATATGTTTGCAAATGTGATCTTAAAAATAGAGAAGCAGCACGACTGACCAAAATTATTGTGTTCGCGCAAGCTAAAAAAAGAAGGTGAATACTGATTGAGAGGATGATCACTCGCGTGACTGTTAAAAAGCCTGCGCGCTCTAGTGATGGGTCGTTCTTGAACGATTTGTTCATTTTGAACGAATCTTCAATATGACTCGGGAACTACGAGTCCTCTCAGGGAGTGATTCGTTCATCCGCGCGTGCGCACATTTGTGCAGGTATCGTTTATTTCTCAAGTCTTTTGAGTCATTCATCACGGAAAGGCAGAAGCCAATCATTTGCGTTTAGAGCCGGAAAGAGATTTGATCCGTTCATGACTCGAGTCCTCTATCGAGTTAGAGTCATTCGTTCATCACGGAAAGGCATATGCGTTTAGAGCCGGAAACAGATTTGATCCGTTCATGACTCGAGTCCTCTTTCGAGTAAGTCATTTGTTCGTTCATCACTGAAAGGCAAGCCAATCATATGCGTTTAGAGCCGGAAACAGATTTGATCCGTTCATGACTCGAGTCCTCTATCGAGTAAGTCATTCGTTCGTTCATCACTGAAAGGCAAGCCAATCATATGCGTTTAGAGCCGGAAACAGATTTGATCCGTTCATGACTCGAGTCCTCTATCGGGTTTGAGTCATTAGTCTTTCTTACTTGACTTGACACTACAGCAGAATTGTGTGTAGAAATTAGTAAATGGTTTCAAATCCTCTTTAGAGACAGGTGCATCCTAATTATATATTATATTATATATATTATTATTATTATATGATTATTATTACTGTTAATATTATTATTATTATTATTATGTGCGTTTCTGATCTTAAACTGTAGCTCCACTGTACACTGCAACAAGAACCTCAGTCAGTAATATTTATGTAAAACTACATTTTTGTTGCATCATGGATCATATTTTAGACTTTTCATAAAATCATCAAACAATGTGAACCTAAAAAGCATTTTCTTAAAAATAAAAAAGGTCTGTCCTATTGTCACTAAGTTGTTGTTACTTTTTCTGGTGGATATGTGGTTTTATTTTTTGGTATTTTACAAATAAATGGACCCATGATTTTAAAATGTCTATTCACTGCCTTGCTATCAGAAAACAAACACTAAGCTAGGCTATATGATAAATTAATCAAATTCTACAATTACAAGTGATTTGTAATTTGTTCATTTGTACCCCATTTTTTGTTTAATAATGTTTTTCTATTCAGACTTTATGTATTGGTCTAATATTTGTAAAAAGATTGCATTTACATTTACTTATTTAGCAGAAGCTTGTATACTGCGACCAACAAGTAATGACAAAAGAAGCACTTCAAATCATCAGAAAGAAGAAACAGACTCAGCCTTTTGAAAGTTTGAGTTGTGTTTTTGAATGCTAACATGCCTTAAGCCAAGTCCAACAAGTAAAGCCACAGAGTGTTGTTTCAAAGCTTATTTAATTCTAATTATTTTAAAAAGCCAAGCTTGTTGTACACTGTTGTTTTAATATTCTAGTCAATTAGTTAAGCTCATTAGGCTCTGTGGCTTTTGTATTTTTTATTTGAATTTATTTTTCACTTAAATTGCTGTTTCATAAAAAAAATCTATTGGCAATGCTGCCCTATTTGATATAAAGCTTTTATGGCACAAACGTGTTATTTAAAGCTTAGTTGTTTTTATTTATTAAAAAGCCTAACTTGATGTGCACTATTTTGTTTTTCTTTTGTTTGTTTTTATCATTGTGATTTTAAAGGAATCTTTTTTGTTATAAAGCTTTTCTGGTAAAAAATAGTAATAAAACAATGAACAACATTTAAACAGTGTTTATGTTTCTAATGCCTGCAGCATCATATGTTACAAAACGCTTCACAAAGACAATTTGATTTATTCAATAACTCATCTCGTATGCTTTTTTCACGTTATGTGACAAAAGAACGAATGACTTGTTCTTAAAGTGATTCATTCATTTCGCGCATGCGGCGCACGTTTTGTAGCGCGGGAGAAGATTCGTTCATTTTTCGAGTCCTCTATCGGGTTTGAGTCATTCGTTCATCAAGCCTAGGAGCCATACTAGCCAATCGTATGCATTTAGAGCCGGAAAAGGAATTGATCCGTTCATCTCCCGAGTCGTTCAACACGTGACAGACAGAAGCCAATCGTATCCATTTAGAGCCGGAAAAGGAATTGATCCGTTCATCTCCCGAGTCTTCGGGTCTGAGTCATGTCTCTTTACAATCGGTCACGTGATGAACGAACCAGAAGATTCGAAAGGTGAGCTAATCATGGCTCCTTTCAGTTCAGCAGGTAAACAATAAATTATTATTTTCTCCCTCTTATAGCATTCTATTGATGACTTGTTTGTAGTGTGATCAACCTTGGGCTAGTTGTAGATGTGTTTGCAAGCAATTCGTAACATTTTAATAATATTTTGGCAAATTAAACTAAATGAACGAAATGACTTGAAAAAAGATTCGTTCATTTCGATGAACAAGACTCAAAGAACCGAGTGAGTAAAATGATCCGAACTTCCCATCACTAGCGCGCTCCCGTTTACTTGCGCAAAGCAACCGTGCCTAGAGGAAATGCAACTGATGCGATCAGTTCTCTTTAAAATAGACTGGACAAAAAGCTATGATCTTGCACCCACAATCCTGCTGCTTTTAAGAGCTCAAGATAAAAAAAAATGTATATATATATATATATATATATATATATATATATATATATATATATATATATATATATATCATTATTCTTTGAACAGAATATTAATAGGCCTAACATTAACCATGTGCGCGTGATCATCCTTACATTATCACACACAGTATGTTTTTTTACCTGCTTTCTTTTACTTAGTTATTTTTTTAATGTAGTTTAATTATACTTTTTTACAATAACATTGCTTTAATATGAGATTAACTCCCCATTTATGTGTAGTTAACTGGTGATCTGGGCCCTTTAGCTAGGACAGATTGCTGTGCATATTTTAGATACATGACAATAATTCTTTTTTTAAATGTCAATTTTTTAAGAAAAGTTTTGTTGAATTAAAAAGGTGCATGTATAAAGCTATATTTTGCTTGTTTTGAAACATTTAAAATCTGTGGCTAAGAAATATTTGTTTTTGTTGTGGTCAGAGATAAATTTGGTAAATCCTTAATTTTGAGCCCTGAAAAGTCCAGTGAAATAAAAACTAATTGCAATGCGACACAACCCATTTGCTCATGCACATTGAGCAAGCTCATACACAACACACACAAAAAGTGAAATGAATGAGGAGGCGTGTGGAGATAACACAAAATCTAAATCAAGTAATTTTAGCATGTCAAAGTCAAATTTATGCATATAAAATATATTTTCCCAACAACAAAATTGTGGCTAGTGAAAATGGCGAGTGGCAAGTAATTTTGGAAATCTACTAGCCACAGTGGCTGGTGATCAAAAAAGTTAATGTCAAGCTCTGATAGTTAGTCTGCATTATTAAGGGAAACCAGAGCCAGGAACACTTCCCAAAAGACATTATAAGTTGAACGGCATTTGCGCTTATGTTAGTCTCTTTTTAAAATTCCAGAGGTTTCCATAATCCTGGACCAGGCCGTATCCTGAGCAGCTGCTGTGGTGGTTATGGAGGAGTGGAGAGCATGAGACTGATTCCTGTTAGACCCCCGTGACAGACGAGTCCCCGCATTGATCCTGAAGGGCCAGCCTGTACACCAGCCAGTGATCTCTCCCACCTGCAGCTTCTCCACGATGGACATCCAGCTTTTTCCAGCCTCCGGCGCCTAGACTGCAGCTCTGCACAAGAAGATTGGCCAGAGGAGATATGGTCGTGCCCAACTGAGCCTGGTTTTTCTGGAGTTTTTCTTCACCTTTGTCAATTGCAAGAGTAAGAGTAAAATAAAGACAAATTATAATTTTAAGTGACACACCCACCATGTACGCTCTCAACAGCAGTGTTCTATCTAAAGTTCAACATACCACCATCCCAGTGAGTCTTTATATTTCTGGCAACCATCAAGAGGCTATAACCTTTTTTGTTTTTTGCTCCCCTTCGATACCCATAGATTTAGGCCATTCTTGGTTAGTTAAACAGCCCACAGATAAACTGGGCAGAAGCATCTATTGTTACAAGGAGTCCATCTTGTCATACAAATTGTCTTGTGTCTGCTGTGTCTTTCGTTTCTTCTCTCTCTGTGTTACAGGAGGAGCCCGTTGATTTATCGGTTGTCCCCGAAGCTTACCACAATCTGCGAGCAGTCTTCAGCAAGTCCCGGCCCAGTGCTCTCTTTCCTCATCGTAGCATCAACTACGCCGCCTCTTTTCCTTATCTGCTCCCGAAAGAGAGGCACTCGAGAAATATTTATCCGAATCCTTGGCCGCAGGTACTATAGTCTCGTCCTTTTCACCGGCCGGAGCTGGGGTTTTTTTAGTTCAAAAGAAGGATGGTTCCCTACGCCCTTGTATAGACTGACGTGGTCTTAACGACATCACCATAAAGAATAAGTATCCTTTACCGCTCATGTCGTCAGCCTTCTATATTCTACAGAGGGCTACTATTTTCATCAAATTAGATTTGTGCAATGCGTATCATCTCGTGCGAATTAAGGAGGACGACGAATGGAAGACTGCGTTTAACACACCCCTCAGCCACTTTGAATACCAGGTTCTTCCCTTTGGGTTAGTTAACCCTCCTGCTGTATTTCAGGCCCTCGTTAACGACGTAATTCGAGACATGCTCAACCTCTTTGTCTTCGCCTATTTAGATGACAATCTAATTTTTTTGCCAGATGTGCCCACTCACATCCAGCAAGTGCGCCGTGTGCTCCAACCTCTGCTGGAGAACCACCTTTTCGTTAAGGCATTAAAGTGCGCCTTTCATAGTCATTTGGTGTCTTTTCTCAGGTCAATAATTTTGGGTAAATGTATCATTATGGATCCCGCCAAGGTTCGTGGCGTGACCGAATGGCCGGTTCCAGAGTCCCGCACCGCTCTCTAACGTTTTTTGGGGTTTTCAAATTTTTACTGACGATTTATTCAGACCTTTAGAAAGATTGCAGCCCCTCTTATGGCGTTAACCTCGATCAAATCACGTTTTGAGTGGCCTGAGTCTGCGCAACGGGCATTTGATTGTCTTAAGGGTATGTTTGCGTCCGCTCCCATCCTTATCACTCCTTAGCCTAAGAGACAATTCATAGTCGAGGTTGGCGCGTCAGAGGTAGGCGTAGGTGCTGTTCTTTCTCAACGTTCCATGGTCGATGATAAGATCCACCCTTGTGGTTTTTTCTCACATCGTCTCACTCCCGCTGAACGTTATTTATGACATGGGTAACCGCAAACTACTTGCCATCCATCTCACTCTCGGGGAATGGCGTCACTGGTTAGAGGGCGCACCTGTCCCGTTTATTGTTTGGACTGACCATCGTGAACTTGAGTATATTCGTTCTGTCAAACGACTTAATGCACGTCAAGCTCATTGGGCTCTTTTTTTTTGGTCGATTAAATTTTACCATTTCTTATCGCCCCGGCGGCAAGAATGTCAAACCAGATGCTCTCTCTCGCCAGTTTTCCATTCTGGAGAATAAGCCCTCCACCGAGTGTTATTAAGGGTGCTCACTCGCACCACTGTTCCCAGCAATTGTCCTGCTGATAAACTCTTCGTCACTAAACTGTTACGCACAGCTGTTCTCCACTGGGGAAACATTTCCAAATTTATGGCACACCCAGGCGTTAGGAGAACGTTGGCCGTAAACTTTTGCAACCACTTCCCGTCCCGTCTCGTCCATAGTCTCATATCGCGCTAGACGTTTTTACAGGGCTGCCTTCGTCTAATGGTAACACCATCATTCTCACTGTTGTGGATCGCTTCTCCAAGGTGGCACACTTTATTCCATTACCTAAACTACTGTCCGCTCGAGAAACCACGCAAATCATCATTAATAACGTTTTCAGAATTCATGGTCCCTTATGATGTCCTATCCGACCGCGGCTCACAGTTTACTTCGCAATTTTGGAGGGACTTCTGCAAACAGCTCGGGGCCACCGTAAGCTTGTCATCAGGTTTTCATCCACAAACTAACGGTCAGGCCAAACAAGCTAACCAAGGTCTAGGTAGATTGCACTGCTGTTTAGCCGCACGTAAACCCCTGTCTTGGTGTGAGCAATTGCAGCGGGCAGAATACACTCTTCTACTGGTTTATCACCCTTTTCCTGCTGTTTGGGTTACCAACTTCCTCCATTTACATCTCAGGAAAAGGAGACCGCTGTTCCTTCAGTTCAAGCGTTAATTCAGCGCTGTAGACGCACCTGGAAGAGAAAAGTTACATCGCCGTTGCACATAAGCTCCTCGATACGTCTGTGGGCAGAAGTTTTGGCTCTCCACACTTAACCTGCCTCTTAAGTCTCCTTCACGCAAATTGGTACCTCGCTTTATTGGCCCATTGACTATTAATAAAGTCATTAGTCCAGCAGCTGTCCGACTAAAGTTCCATCCTATTTACAGCGCATCCACCCGGTTTTTCACGTATCAAACCTGTTTTCCTCTCTTCCATTCATTTCCCTCCGGCCCCTTCTCCCCCTATTCTTGTTGATAGCTCTCCTATTTACAGAGTCAAGAAGGTGCTTTATAGAGGTGCCATGGCCAACAGTTCTTGGTTGACTGGGAGGGATACGGTCCTGAGGAGAGGAACTGGTTACCAATCCGGGACATCCAGGACCGCTCTCTAGTCGATGACTTCCTCCACTCTCGACAGTCCCTCTCCTCTAGAGGCGCTCAGTGGGGGGGGGGGGGGGTTTGTACTGTCAGCGTTTTTTGTTTTCTCTGTCTCTCTTGTGTCTGTTTATCTGTGCGTACTTGCACACCTGCTATCAATTCCCTTATTGCCCCATTCCAATCACACTCACCTGTTCTCCCTTTTTTCTGATTGTTGGCTATTTAATTTCCCCTTCTCCCTCAGTCTGTGCTTGCTAATTGTTCTACAGCAGTAAGCTTCACGTCCTTCGTGTTTTACCTGTTTGCATTTCTCCTAGTTTGACTAATCTTGTGGAAACCATTGTGATTTGTCTCATTGCGTACCGTTTATCCACCTGTGCACCGGCTCATCTCTGCCCACAGTCTGCATTTGAGTGAAGCCCAATCATCTGCTTGCCCGGCCTATGGTCTGTCCTTCTCTATTCTACCGTTACTTCTGTTGAGATTTGTTTTCTTGACCAGTCCTGCATCGCCCAGAAGAAGGCTGAGCACTTTGACTGCCTTTTTCCCTCTTTTATTTTTTCCCAAGAGAAACTTTCTTTTTGCTCTGAAGAAATTAACTGTCCACTGCATCGTATTTGTCATTAATAAATCTTATTGCTTTATTCCCTTGCATTTGGATCCCCTTTTGAACATCACACCTTCGTATGAGATTTACTACTAATCACACAACCATTCTTCACTGACAAGAGGTGCATGAACATCCCAGCTTTGTATAATCGCAGTTTCATTTAGTTTATCATGCAGCTGTGGAACACTGGAAACACTGGTAAAATTAGGCCTTTCAATAAATTATGGTTATTTAGTGGCCTTTTGTTTATTAAAGGGGTGGTCCACAGTGTATTTTAAGGCTTGGTTGTGTTTATAAGCAAAGCAATGTGTGTTCCATGTATCACTTGTAGAAAAACACATTATTTTAACATATAAAACCACTGTCATATTTCCTAGTTCCTCTGAAATGCCCGCCCTCAAGAGGCTCTGATAGGTCAGCTAACATAATTGCTGTGATTCGCGGATTCGTTGACACAGCTGAAACTCACACCTGACGAGTAATTCACGCCTGTCGCAAATTCTAACATTATCTAAATTCAACTGTTTCTGATCTGCAACATGCCAATAAAGATGATTTGAGAGAGGGTGTTTTGAAAACTCTGAAAAATATCATGGGACCCAAAATAGATTGGTCTAGAGCAGAGATCACCAAACTTGTTCCTGGAGGTCCGGTGTCCTGCAGATTTTAGCTCCAACCCTAATCAAACACACCTGAACAAGCTAATCAAAGTCTTACAAGGTATACTTAAAACACCCAGGCAGGTGTGTTGAGGCAAGTTGGAGCTAAACCCTGCAGGGCACCGGACCTCCAGGAACGAGATTGGTGAAGCCTGGTCTAGAGTGACTAACTGTGCTCAAAAAAAAAATGAATCTGTGAATGAATTCACTGAGAGGTTTTGTCAGACAACCATAGCGTACAGTGGAATTGTTGAGGACCCTGAAAATGTGTTAGATGACAAGGGACCACTAGTTTGCATCTGGTCAGATGGCCTGGTAACGGAGTACAAGGCATTGCCATTTCTAGATCTTACTTGGTGTAACAATACCATCAGAAATAATCTAGGAAAGTTAGCTGCATGGGAAAAAGATGCTGATGTTAAAGCAAAAGTGAGAATAGCAGCAACTGCATTTAGTACAAAAAAGACACTAGGTGGCCTAAAAGAGTAGGCAAATGCAACTACTGTGGGAAATTAGAACACTGGGAGAAAGAGTGTAGAAAGAAGTTGCAGGATAGTAAAAGACATGCTGTGCATAATTCTGCTCCTCAGCTTGCCTGTAGTAGTTCTGCCATTGTCTACGGCAGCTTTAGGACAGCTTGCTCAGGCTCTTCTAAGAGCACAACAAGAACAAGAAAAAAACTGATTGTTGGGGCTGTGAGTATCTACCTTTCCCCTGTAATCCATCACAATGACAAAATAATTTTTGTAAAAGGTAGCATACAAGATAAAGAGATTGATTTTTTGCTTGATACAGGTGCAGAAATTACAGTAATTCCTATGAAATTGGCTAAAAATCTAAGCATTCAGTATAACAAAACGAAACTTTTTTTAACTGGTGTAATAGGTGAAGATTCTGTTTTGTTTGAAACCCCACCCATAGAGGTACAATTTGGCCCAAAAACTCTGACAACAAAGTTGCTATGTGCTCCATTAAATACAGGTGCAATTCTAGGCATGGATATACTAAGACAATTACATCTAACTTTAGATATGTCCTCAAAAACAGCTAGCATAAAAATTTGTTCGGTACAAGTTTCTACTGATAATGCAATCACTCCGGAGTATGATTTTTACAGAATCATCCAATCTGGCCAAAAGAAAAGGATGAGTGTGGGCTTCGGACAGGTGTAGAACCAGTTAAATTGACAGGAACTCCACCGCCAGTTACCAAACAATATCCAATCAGTAAGGAAGCTATACAGGGAGTGAAACCTATTATTGAAAAATCACTGAAGCAAGGAGTTCTAGTTGAAACCAACAGTACCTGTAACCCATGAACATGGAGATTCACAGGGATTTCAAAATTCCCAAACCATTTATCATTAAGCTGTCAGACGTGATTTGTGTGACCCAGAACGCCCAGTCAAAAAGTCTACTATGACTCAGTATGTCAATGAAATTTTGATTGCCTCGACAAATCATGAGGTACATAAAACTGAATTGGCAGCATTGTTAGACTATTTGCACAAAAAAAGGCCATAATTTTCTTTCACAAAGCTCAAATTGCCAAAAACCAAGTTACATTTTTGGGTCAAACAATTGGTACAGGAAATAGACCCATTACACATGATCGAGCAACTTCCGTCAAAATAATACCCCCACCTACCACCATTAAAGCACTCAGATCATTCTTAGAAACAGCAGGTTACTGTCGACCTTGGATTGAAAATTATCGGTGATTAAAGTGAAAGCACATCTCACAGCTAATACAATGGAAGCTAAAGGTAATGCTCTTGCTGATGTAGCTGCTAAACAGGCTTGTTACTATGCTAATGTACAAGTATGTTCAGGTAGTACAGCACAGAAAACAATTCTGCCTCCTGAATCAATCATTGATCTGTACAAAGATGTTCCTTTATATGAAGCATGGACTTGGTTAGACAAAGGAGCCACAGTGGATTCATCTGGCTGCTGGACTAAAGAGGGAAAAATATTTTGCTCCCAAATCACTGTTGCCATATTTGGCTCAACAAATACACAATTTGGGTCACAGTAGTCCAGCAACCTTGAATCACAGGTTCTCAAATCATTGGTGGAATCCAAAATTCAGAAATGTAGCCACCGAAACAGTGAAAAGATGTGTAACATGTCAGAAAAATAATGATGTGCAGCAGCAACTACAGCAGCAACACATACCCCAGCTCCACCTGTGCCATTTCGTCACCTGCAGGTCGATTACATATCATTACCTCCCTGTAAAGGAAAAACTGATGTTTTGATAGTAATAGATAAGTTCTCGAGATGGGTTGAAGCTTATGCAACAAGACGTGCTACAGCTGCACATACTGCTAAATGTCTAATCACTGATTTTTTTTCCCAGATGGGGATTACCAGATTCCATTGACTCAGATCAGGGTACACACTTCACAGGACAAGTAGTCAAGGAAGTGTCTAGAATGTTGAAGATTAAGTGGAATATTCACTGTCCCTACAGGCCACAAGCATCAGGACAGGTTGAACGAGCTAATAGGACAATTAAAACCAGGCTAAGCAAAATGCATCAGGAAGGGGTTTCATGGGTCGAAGCACATCCAGTGGTACTGTGTAGTATGAGAGCATCACCTAACAGATCAGTAGGACTAAGCCCTCATGAGATTATTACTGGACCCCCAATGCAGATGCTAGGTGTAATTGATCTTAGCTGATGTACACATTGTCTCAGATGCCCTGATTGCTTACTGTGAAAACCTCACCAAGTCTGTTCAGAATGCCAGTGAGAGAGAGTTAAGTCATGTTGGCTGAATCCACCAGAAGGTGGACACACAATCATCCCAGGTCAGTGGGTCATGATTAAGTCATTTAGAAACAAGCCATTAGAGTCTAAGGCCCAATCCTAATTCTACCCCTTAGCCCTACCCCTCGTTTTGCGCATTTATGTGAAGGGGTAGTGGTGTCCAAATTCTCTTTAGCTTGAAGGCATAGGGCTAAGGAAAAGGGGTGAAAAGCCCTTCGAACGAAGATTTTTCAGAACCACACTCGAAAGCAAGGGGTTGGCTGATTTCTGAGAATATATAATTGACATATCATCAAAAGTTACAGATAGGGATGCACGATACCATTTTTTTGGAACCGATCCGATCCCGATACCAAAATTCTGAGTATCGATCGATACAGATCCGATACTGTACTGTTTTTTTGTTTTTTTTAAACCTAATACAGTTTCTATAGTGCTCAAATAATATATATTCTGTGGTAAAAATAACAGACCTATGGCCTACATTGTATGACAGACAACAATCTAACTAAAAACATGATGCTTCCCAGATAGCAAGCCGACATTGAATCAATGTCGATTATTGGTTATAAGCGTCAGTATCAGTCGTCGATCAAATTTCGACATTGAATCAACGTTCTTTATTTGGTCGGTACGTCGGAAGGTTATTACATCGAGAATAAAACATTCAACATATAGGCTACCCGACGCATCTGGTCGAAATCATAACATTGGTTCGATGTCGAAATGAAGTTGACTCTTCAACATATAGGCTACCCGACGCATCTGGTCGAAATCATAACATTGGTTCGATGTCGAAATGAAGTTGACTCTTCAACATATAGGCTACCCGACGCATCTGGTCGAAATGATAACATTGGTTCGATGTTGAAACTTGATTGATGGACTCGGAGTCGGTTCTTCTGCGCGAGTCAGCGTGAGGCGCACCTGCTGCTCATCATTTGAATCAATCAACTAACAAACAGAAGGCAGCGGACGGAACTGTAATCTGAAGGTAAGCACGTTGTATTCGACGTTTCACATGTTTTATTTGTCGTTTTCCCAAGAATTTATGTTAAAATGTAACTTTTTAGATGTGTAAATTAACACTTTACCACTTCCTATACGGTTTTTAGTAAGCCTACATGTCGCCCTGTGCGTACCCAGGCCATTAACTGCAGCTAATGTATAAAGGTAACGTTAACGTAAATGAAAAGCTGTTTTGATTATTTAATTTTCGATTTCAACACTATTAACTTCACTTTATGACTTCAATGCTTTTTAACCTGTGTAAAAATATAAGATGATCTGTCAAATCGATTTGGAATGAGCATAAAAAACATATGTAAGTTAATGTTGCTCTAGCTAACGTATAGGCTAAGTTATGAGAAACGGTTCGCAAATAACATTACGCATCATCGAGCTAACGTTAAATGAGATTTTTAACACGTTATTACGCTAGCGAAGTGAATCGCTGTCAGTTTACTGTTTTGTTGCTCTATTTTTTTCTACATTTAGTGAGGAATTCCTCGCCAGAGACGGTCCACAGCATTGAATGGGAAAAGCTTTGCCATTTCGTAAGTTGCCCACTCAATCTGTTACGTTAGTTCTTTGTGGTTTCGTTGGTTCTGTTCCTGATTTCCTTTGTTCACAAACCATGCTTGTCTGTTTTTTTTCTGATTGTAGTGCTATGTTCTGGTGTGCATTTTTTTATTTTCCTGTTTATTAAAATTTATTTTGTCTACATGCTTTTCTCTTGAGGTTACTGCAGTTTACTTGTTCAAGTATCTAAACAAATGTTTGTAAACGCATTTATTTTTAAAAATATTTTATATCATTAAGCTTTTTAGAATTTCACAAGAAAATGAAATCCAAGATCATTTAATTTCTCACAGTATACCATGTTAACTTAATATTCTGTGTGAGGAGTCAAAAATTGTGGCAATTTTATGGTACTGATACTGTGGGTTGAACTGAACATTTACCTTGGAATTGTACTTTGTAATAGTAGATACTGTACCTGGTGAGATTCTCTGGAATCTCCAGTTGAAGACATCAAGATCTGTAACCTGTGCCTGGACAGACGTCTATTCCAGTTCTGC
This sequence comes from Danio kyathit, assembly GCA_903798195.1. Classification (NCBI taxonomy): domain Eukaryota; kingdom Metazoa; phylum Chordata; class Actinopteri; order Cypriniformes; family Danionidae; genus Danio; species Danio kyathit. The sequence goes on from LR812521.1 coordinate 3,492,649, forward strand.
CTACACCACACTAATCTCTCTGCCTATGTATAGATCACTGACTATTATGTTCTCTGAAGGTATTACTGGAGCAAAAGAACAGCACCCATGACTGAAGTTTCTGTTAGTGACCAGTATATTTGAAGTCTGAGGTTTTTTTTTTTTTTTTTTTTACGAGTTGCAAATGTTTTTTTTCCTCTCTCACACAAACACACCAAATGACTGGTTGTGCCTATAGTACAGTGTACTGACAATCCTTTAGCGTTTTTATGGTTGTATTGAATACATCTTTATTGTTACAAAAATCTTAAGTAATTGTCACAACACAATGCACATTCGAGTTTTAATGAGAAGGAGAATTACTCAACAGGGCTCAACACTAAGGATTTTTTTACTGGCCTGGTGTGGAATTTAAAATTGAAATTAAGATGGAGAGCAGGAAGTAAAAAAACTGAATAGGAGACGTAAAGGAAAGTCCGTATTTTTTAAATTCATACCATATTACAAAGAAGAAATAAATAGAAATATTATGAAGAGGACCGTTTTCTACTGAAATAAAACATATGCTCAGCTCTGATGAGACGCAGTTTAAAGTAGTTTTGTTTTTTTTTTACATATAGATTTTCATTGCTTTAAATTATTTTAATATTTTTATATTTACAGTTTATATATAAAACGAACGCTTAGCTTATTGTTCGCAGTGATCGTTATGATAGGATCATGTGCATTGCATATGATTATTTAGTATATGTTACATTCTTTGGTCGCAGCGCTGTATTTTATTTATTGCATTTAGTCATTAAACAATGATATTTTGAAAAAAAAATAATAATTGTAATTAATAAACAAGCTTGCAATTCTTCTCGGTTGTTGTAATATTTGAAGCTTGTTCTCAGACAAGTGTCTGGGTCACTAATACTTCGTATTTCTGGAAAATCCGGGATGGAATTCTAGTAAATGGTGGCACTGTAGACGAATAGCTTCCCGATAGTTTCACACCACCTAAAATAATTTGTTTTTATTTATTTATTTATTGACCTTGTTAATCCAGCAAGAATATTTTTTCTATGGTTTCATCTGAATTTTAGTTTCTGTGATTGTATCTTTCTAAATTAATTAAATAAATGTTGTTTTTTAAACCGCTTAAACATTGTGATTTAAACCTGTGTTTTGACCCTAATAGTTAATTTTGTTATGCACATCTGAAATAAAATGCATTTTTTACTCTAATGAAAAATACATGTTGAAATAGAACACAAATAGACAAATGTATTTAATATTCTACAGTTTTACTTTTTGAGTAAATGGTTTTGACTATTTTAGTCAGTAATTTAAATGTTCTCTCTGTTTGTTTAAGTGTAGAAGGTTTGAATGAATTCATGCTCTTAACGGATATTCACAGCTGTGTATTTGTATAAATAAAAAATGATGACAGATTGTGGGGTGTTTTGTTATATATACAGAATAAATTATATTATGTATTCTTGTAAAAAAATGGTGATTAGGTCATATGGATTGGTTTAATGTTGAAAATGTTGTTTAAGCATTCATTTCAACGTTAAATCATTTAGATAGATTTTATGTTGATTATGTGTGGATTCTATGTTGTTCCAATCGACTTAAAATCAACATCGTTTCAACATTAGATAGACAAACTAATTAGGTCGATTATATGTTGAATATGTGTGGATTCTACGTTTTTCCAATCGACTATAAATCAACATCATTTCAACATTAGATAGACAAACCAATTAGGTCGATTATATGTTGAAAATGTGTGGATTCTATAACGTCGTTTCGATCGACTGAATATCAACATCGATTCAACGTTGGGTAAGTAACCAATTGTGTCGATTTCAGGTTAGATTTGAATGGAGTGCCTGACGTCGTTTCAACATTACCCCGATGAGCAAAACGATGTTGAATCGATGTCAAAAGAAACGTTGATTTTCGGTTGAAATGATGTCATTTTGCTATCTGGGTTGCTATAAACTATAAGGCACACAGTGCTCGATAGTGCAACTCTGTTTGTCGCATATGCGCCCGAAATTTTATCTATGCGACCTCAAAATATATTTGGGAGCATTTGTTTTGCGGGGTGTTCTGGGAGCGGTTTGCGTGACACGCTGCGAGTCATTAGCCTGACACTGGAAACGCGACATGATTGGGCAATCCTGGGCAATTGGCACGACCTGGCCCAGCCCGATAAAAGCCCTGACTCGCACTGGCCCAACAGTAGAAATGTGGCTATTACAAAAATGTCCTGCATATCTACTGTAGGGATGTGAAGGCTGAAAAAAATCATAGCCGTTTATTTTTTATTGCAAACCATGTCTTTTAACCAAAAGATCTAACTCACACCCTCTCTTTGTCTCTATATGGAATTTGACAGACTCAAACCTTTACTCTTTAATTTTAATTGAATGCTCAGTTTGCTTTAGTTACACACTGTAGTTTAGTTATACACACTGACAGTTGGAAGACAATGGGCCTGTTTCAGAAAGGAGGTTAAGTGAAAATTCAGAGTATGTTAACCCTGAAATGAGAGAAACTCTGGGTTTTCCATTTCAAAATGGCAGGTTTGTCAAACTGGAAATAGCAGGGTACGTCAAGCCTGTTTTTGAAAGGAAGGTAACTTTAACTCAGAGTCAGTTACTGTGATAAGTTACTCTGTGAACCTAACCTGGTCAGGAGCAGGTTTTATTCTCTAAACTCAGAGTTTGTCGGTCTCCTCTACTTTTTTAAAGACGAAGCAGTATTTCTCGCCTTAACCTTACGTTTCCACCCACCTATTTTTATGCTCATTTTGGATATGTGCAAAAAAAAAAAACGATTGATGGAAACGGCAATATAAGCATAAATGTTGAAAATAGGCATAAAAACCAAATGCGCAAAACTGAGTAGGATAAACTTTTTTCAACAAGAACAGATGCACATACACTACGATGGGAACACTTTTACTGAACAAATTCCAGTATGTGCATTAAAAAAGGTTTATTATAAGAGATGATGATGAAAATGTGTGTGAATAGACAAACCAGCAGGCTGAGCACATTGTAAGACATCTGAAATGTTGTTTTGGTCATTCTAAAACACATGAACTGTTTCAGTATTAGTGTTATATTATTATTAATGACCTCCAGAGCGTCTGGAGCGTGTCAAGACTGTTCTCCACGTCTCATGGCTTCAAACGCCACCACGTGTTCATTGTGTGTCGGCGTTGTCCTCTGAGGTGAAAGTTGTTTATTAAATGAAGAAAATATTCAGCTTCTTCTACCGGAGTAAATTCTGATTTTACTGTTGATATTTCCCAGTTAATCAGGAAGTGACGATTTTGTTCTCTTTGATTCGCTGGATGGAAACGCTGTTTTATTCCAGTTTTGCACATAAATTTAATTCACATTTTTGGATGGAAATATAGCTAATGCCTATATTTCAGCCACACAAACAACAAAGTTATGTACGAGAATGGCTTGTCCTTTTTTAATAATTAATTAGCTTAAATTCACTGACCTTCGAAAGGGACATGTACTGTAACTAGATTAATGGGATTAATATTCCTTTTTTAGTACTGCTTACATTCTAAATGTCATATCAACCTCTACCACTCGATCAATAAAAAAGGCAGACACACAAGAGCACTTCTAAATTTATTAAAAGTGATCGACATGTGTGAGAACCTTAAACTAATCTTTCCACTAAACATTGAGTTAAGGTTATCTGCATTCTTGTTTTGTCAAATTTGTTGTAGAAACTATGCAGTAGCATATTTTATGTAATTTAATGCAATTACATCTGAAATAACTTCAAAATTACGGCCAATTGCCCACTTTTTAAAGTGAAAAGTCAATAAATGTCCCATTACATTACTTATTTTATTACACTTAAATATTTAAATACTTTAAATGTAAGCTTGCGCATTAACTTGAGCAGCTGTTTTCCCACGCTAACTGTCTCACTGATGCAGTGGTGTTGCTTTTTTAAATATATGGTCATATTTGCTATAACTTTGTATGAGCACATCAAGTTCAGCTGGAGAAAGAAAATCTTTTTTTTTCAGATGTTGCAATAGTCACTCGTAATATCTGCGCTCCATTGATAATGCCTTTTTATAGTCACGGTGTGCACGCTTAACTCTGAGTTGGTCTACTCAAAGTTGATTGACCCAACTCAGATCAGCTATTCTGAAACAGAAAACAGAGTTTTTAATCTCTCTGTAAATCAACTCAGAGTTCAAGTTTGAACTCCGAGTTGTTTGAACCTCCTTACTGAAACAGGCCCAATGTGTGTGTGTGTGTGTGTGTGCGCACGCGCGCGCACGCACATGTCACAGCTATTGGTGATTTGGCTATGGAGGTCTTGCGTCAATGTCAATTTTTCAACAATATTTTTGAAGTGTTTCTGTCAGGTTTCAGGCCTCATCACAGTACAGAAACTGCATTAGTAAAAATAACCAATGATTTACTCTTAGCTGCTGACCAAGGGTGCATCTCACTATTAGTTTTACTTGATCTTAGCGCCGCATTTGACACCATTGACCACAATATTCTTATAGACCGCTTAAATTCTACAGGTGTCCAAGGTCAGGCCCTTCAATGGTTTAGGTCATACTTAGCTGATCGTTACCAGTTTGTGAATATTAATGGACAGCTTTCACAAGTCAGGCCAGTAAAGTAGGGGGCCCTCAAGGATCAGTTTTAGGCCCTTTGCTGTTTACAATAAACATGCTTCCCCTGGGAGACATTATTAGAAAACACGGGATCAACTTTCACTGCTATGCAGACGATACTCAATTATACATTTCAACTAAACCTGATGAGATGTCTGAACTGTCTAAGCTAACCGAGTGTATTAAAGATGTTGAAGACTGGATGACCAACAATTTTCTTCTCTTAAACTCAGAAAAAACAGAATTATTACTTATTGGGCCTAAATCCTGTACACAGCAGTTCTCACAACTCGACCTGCAATTAGAGGGATACAAAGTTAGCGTTAGCTCTACTATAAAAGATCTGGGTGTGATATTAGACAGCAATTTGACTTCTGAAAATCATATATCCCATGTCACAAAAACTGCCTTCTTCCATCTAAGCAATATCGCTAAATTGCGAAGTATGCTATCCATATCAGATGCAGAAAAGCTAGTCTATGCTTTCAAGACTTCTAGGCTAGACTACTGTAATGCTTTTTTTTGCTGGCTGCCCAGCATCCTCTATTAACAAACTTCAGCTAGTACAAAATGCAGCTGCCAGAGTTCTTACCAGGTCTAGAAAATATGATCATATCACCCCAATTCTATCCTCCTTACACTGGCTGCCTGTTAAGTTTCATATTGAATTTAAAATATTACTCCTTACCTATAAAGCTTTAAATAACCTAGCTCCTGTTTATCTAACCAACCTCTTGTCTCGCTACAATCCAACCCGCTCTTTACGATCTCAAAACTCAGGGCTTCTAGTAGTACCTAGAATATCAAAGTCAAGTAAGGGAGGTCGAGCCTTCTCATTTATGGCCCCTAAACTCTGGAATAGCCTTCCTGATAATGTCCGAGGCTCAGACACACTCTCACTCTTCAAAACTAGATTAAAGACCTATCTTTTTAGCAAAGCATACACTCAGTGCAGTACATAACGGTATGACGCATGATGTGCTCCACGCAGGATTTTGCTTCTTGTTTATATACACTATGAACAGCAGCTACGCTAATTATTCTCCTTATTCTGTATTTCCACCTCGAGGCACTCATCCCGAGGCCCTCAGACAATGCAGTGCCACTGATGCGATCCAAGACCAGTGACGAGATGATGCCAAGGTTTTCTGGACCAGGCCGTATCCTGAGCAGCTGCTGTGGTGGTCATCGTGGAGTGAGAGTATGAGACTGACTCCTGTAATGCTCCAAGGACAGACGAGTCTTCGCCGAGGTCCACCTTGCTGCGCCTAGACTGCAGCTCTGCACAAGACGTTTGGCCACAGGAGAAATGGTCGTGCCCAACTGAACCTGGTTTCTCTCCAGGTTTTTTAAATCTTCACTTTCGCCAATTGGTGAAGTTTTTTTTCCTCGCCGCTGTCGCCACTGGCTTGCATGGTTCGGGATCTGCAGAGCTGCGCATCGATGGATTTGCTCTTCAGTGTTTGGACTCTCAGTGGTGATTATTAAACCACACTGAACTGAGCTAAACTGAACTGAACTTAATCTCTGAAAACTGAACTGACACTGTTTCAATTCACTATAATCTTCCATGTGAAGCTGCTTTGACACAATCTACATTGTATAAGCGCTATACAAATAAAGATGAATTGAATTGAATGTCAGTTTTAATGTCAATGTCAATTTTATTTACTCTCTGTAACTGGGATATGGACTTTCTGACTAACAGACCTCAGAATGTTAGATCACACTCAACACTGGTGTACCACAGGGCTGTGTGCTGAGCCCCTTCCTCTACTCCCTCTTTACCATCGACTGTAGGCCTGTGAACAGATCCAACACCATCATCAAATTTGCAAATGACACCACAGTGATTGGTCTAATCAGCAACAATGATGAGACTGCCTACAGGAAGGAGATACAGCATCTGGCCACTTGGTGTACCAACAATAATCTGCTCCTTAACACCAACAAGACCAAGGAGCTCATTGTGGACTTCAGCAAGGGACGAACAGCCTCACATGATCCCATCCACAACAATGCTGTTGAGCCTGTCTCATCCTTCAAGTTCCTGGGGACCCATATCTCAAAGGACCTTTTCTGGACCACCAACACCTCCAGCCTGGTCAAGAAGGCTCACCAGCGCCTATTTTTCTTAAGGCAACTTAAGAAGAACCAGCTGTCATCAGCCGTCTTAGTGAACTTCTACCGCTGCACAATAGAAAGCATCCTGACCAACTGTGTCACAGTCTGGTATGGAAGCTGCTCTGTTGCTGAGCGTAAGGCACTGCAGCGGGTGGTGAAAACTGCCCAACGCATCACAGGGACCACACTGCCAGCCATAGAGGACATCCAGAGGAAACACTGTCTGCGTCGAGCTTGCAGTATTCTTAAGGACTCCTCTCACCCTGCTCACAGACTGTTTTCTCTCCTGCCTTCCGGCAGGCGCTTCAGGCTCCCCCGAACACCCCCCACACCCTCCTCATAAATTATACTCCTCATAATCACTGCACTATTTAACATTTGCACATTTAAAAATTGCACATATTCATTGCACTGATTCATTTATTTGAACTGTACATAGACATGTTTATTTGTAATTGTACATTGTACATATACATTTGTAATTATGTTTATCTATCTGCACACTTCTGAATATTAATAGCAAACTGTACATATATCCATCTATTGTAAATCTCTGTTCATAGCTAATACAACCTGTATATAATGTTCATAGTACATCCATTTGTAAATATCACCATAGTTTTTCTATAACTGCACTTTATAACTTATACCTGTATCCTGCACTATTGCACTCCTGGTTAGACCTAAACTCCATTTTGTTGCCTTGTACTTGTACATGTGTGATGACAATAAAGTTGAATCTAATCTAATCGAATCTAATTTATATAGCACTATTTAACACAACCAGAGGTTGACCAATGTGCTGCACAGTACAAAACACAACAGAGAAAAAACAAATACATATAAATAAAATTATAGCTAAAACAGACAATTTTCACTGATAAAATGTCAAATCAAAGTCAGCCCTTTATTCCTTGCTGTCATGCCTCAGCTCTTGCACCCTAGATTCAGTTTTTTTAGTATTTAAGTCACATTTGTGACTTTACAAATTAACTGAATAATTTTTTAGAGTAAAGTCTGACTTATTGTCAGCAATGTGAAAAAACTCCGGCTCCGATCATTTAGAGACCAGATGGGCATTACCAGTGTCTCTTTTATTTGTTTACTAAAATAATTTCATAAATATGAAAAAATGGACAATGGATACAATTTAACTTCGAAACAGATGATAAATAGGAATGAAACTCATAGGGCTGGTGCTAAACAAAATGCTACTTGCTACTTTTTTTTTACTTGTCATTGAGGCTTTATGCTGTGTTCATACCAGACGCGAAATGCACGGATAAATCGCACTATTCGCGCGTGAACATCTGAGTTTACTCGCTTCATTTGCGCGTCAAATTCACTACACAACAGATGTGGATTCGTGTCATGGGCAGGGCTTCTGTGACTGTAGCTTTGTTGCTAAATGGCTAACATGGATTTTATTGAAACAATAACTGTGTTTATGTGATTTATGTAGATTGACAAACAGCGTAGATTCGTTTGGAGCAGTGTCTGAGTCCACTAGATCCTTTCAGAGGTGCACCCAGCTCTGTGAGCTCATAAACTCCTCCAGAAACTGAACCTGGATGATGGAGGTTTTCAGCGGTGCTTCTGACTGAGTCAAGCCCAGTTTGATGAACTGTTGTCGGTGTAGGCAGGAGGATTTCCTTCCGGGACACCAACACCAGGCGCTACGTCATAATCACGCCCCCACAAGAACAAGCTCCTGATTGGTTAATGCGTAGTGAATGTCTGCTGAAGTTTAGACTTTCGAATGTCTTTGCATTAACTTAACATGTAAATCACTCGCGCATCACGCTTCTTCCACGTCTGGTGTGAACGCAGCATTAGGATTTTTTTCATTGAAGGCATTAGTTTTTACTTTCAAGTACTAGTTTTTCTTTACTAAAGTAAAATCATAATTGGCTTCAGCATACAAGCACTTTAGTCAGCATTTTGTCAGCTAACTTGAGTCACGTGACCAGGCAAATGAAATAATCACAAATTCTAACGTGTTCTCTTCTCCTGCATAAAAATGGTATCCTGTAATTGACTAAACTCTGAATATGTCAGGAGAATGAGTCTGTGCAACTTCAACGTTGACATTCATTCATTCATTGTCTTGTCGGCTTAGTCCCTTTATTAATCCGGGGTCGCCACAGCGGAATGAACCGCCAACTTATCCAGCACGATTTTACGCAGCGGATGCCCTTCCAGCCGCAACCCATCTCTGGGAACTACGGACAATTTTAACCTACCCAATTCACCTATACCACATGTCTTTGGACTGTGGAGGAAACCCACGCGAACGCAGGGAGAACATGCAAACTCCACACAGAAACGCCAACTGACCCAGCCCAGCCGAGGTTCGAACCTGCGACCCAGCGACGTTCTTGCTGTGAGGCAACAGCACTACCTACTGCGCCATTGCGTTGCCCTCAACGTTGACATTTGGGATATTAATGCTTCATTTAGCTTAACAACTCGCATAACATCTGAAACTTAACACAATGCATGGATTGTTTTAATGTATTGTACAGATAATTGGCTGATGTCTCAAGGTTAAGTTATTTGCTTTTAGGCTAATTTAAATGTTTCAGAAACTCAATGGTACTGTGACCTATATGACCAAGTGAAAAAAACCAACTCAGAGACTCTTTGATGGATTTAGGAAATCTATCTCTTATTCTACATTACCAGACTAACAATACAAATATTGCTACATACTAATGAAGATCCAGAAGCTTTAAAAAACACTCACCTTCTGACTGACCCTTCTCTTGAAGCTCTTTGATTTTATTCTCCATTCTCTTCAGTTCTTCTCGATATTTATTTTCTGCTTCACGTCTGCCTCTGTTCTCCTGAGCTTTCACAAACATCTGAGGCAAATATGTTTTAGTGTTCATCTTCTCTATATACTCCAGCAGTTCTGGGATCTGTCTTGAGCTTGCATGCTCTTTTAAACCCATGACACAGTACTGACCTCCACAATGACTGATCAACTTTTCACATTCTGGGCTGGATTTTATGAAGTCACTTGTAGTTGTGCCATCACTGATAAATATCACTATGAAATGCTGCTTCGTGTCAAATATATTTAGGACCTTCTTTACTTCCAGTTTGTCTCCATCAGTCAGTGGTCCAACAGGAATAATGATGAGGAAAGCATGAACTCCAGGATCACAGAGAGAGACACAGTTGAGAGTCTGACTCATCACTTCATCTTCTGAGAGATAACTGAGAGCTGGAAGCTCCAGCAGACTGATCTGATAACCATGAACCTTCTCCTCTTTCTTAAAAAAATCTTCACTGCTTGATCTGTGGTGTGACGTACTGATCTTTTTTCCTCGTAAAAGTTTGGACACTGAGACCTTAAGTGCTCCATCACTTCCACACAGCACCAGATTCAGCTTCTGTTTTCCAGAGATATTTTCTGGCACTTGAAAAAAGACAAAACCTACTAAACACACACAGACACACACAAAGCAAAATACTCACTCCTAATAGTTAAATCTACTTACAGTTGGTGCGAATCCACTCTCGTATATCAACTGTAAAAAAATTAAATAATATAAGTTTACAGTGCACAAATGCTGTAGCAAGTTAATAGTGTGGCACTCATTTCAGGATTATGTCTATATTCAGAAGTCCATGTGATAAAGGAGATCCTGAAATTATCAAAAATATCAATAACAAATATCCAAAAACATTATACCGTTATACAGAGATATATCATTGGCATTTGCATGGCATTATGATGCTCACTGGTTTAAACTTCTAAAATGCTATTTAAATATAACTTCAACAGATGCTAATTATCCCACCAGAGAAGAGTCTTAATGAAAGGACTAAACAAAAAATGTCTTTTTTTTTCAAAAAATACAAAAGTTTTTTTTTTTTTTTTTTATTGGACTGCCACAAAAGCTTATCTTGCATAAGTGATTTTACACAATCACATTAGATCACGCATGACATATGCAGAGGAGACCATTTTAAAAGTTTGAGCAGTTTATGTTGTTTATCAAATCAGGGTGTTACCTTTTAAAACCAGTCTCTCAACAATGTAAAGTGGGTGAATCAAATCTGCCAGTTTCAGCTTAAACAGTAATAGTGTGTATACTGCCCCATAATGTCAGGTACTGGACCAAGCTGAGACGCAGATCTGTCAGAGCCAGACGGGGCACTGACAGCTTGCTTTCAACATGTCGCTACTGACAACAAAGATGGAAATAATTCATTTTTGTCCAAAAGTGTCGGTCAAGTGATATTGATGTGAACTACTGAAGCTTACAAATTATTTGTAGTTCATTTAATATTAATGATGATGTTTAAAAATAAAACTATTCATTAGGGTTGGGCGATGTTGTACAATTTGGCATCGTACGATGTATAATGTGAAACTTTGCCATGGTACTGGATGGGGGGGGGGGGGGGGGGGGTGATAATAACTTCATTATTTTTTTATTATTATGAGGAAATAATAACAAGTGAAGATGCTAGGGCTCGACCGTTATGCGACCAAAAAATATATTTGCCAGCATTTGTGCGAGTGCATAAATTGTTGCCGTGCGACCTGTTTTCACTGCAAAATCCTCACCGTGTGCGCGGATTTAGGAGACATTTATGCAGAATGCATCTTTGCACGGAAAAACGCCAAACGCAGCGCTCAGGAACAGATTAAAACAGTTGTTATGTGAACTTGCTGAAGTAAAAGCCTGCAATGCTTGCCCCGCCTTTGTGCTCTTCTTATTGGCCCACTGCTCGAGAACTGAACGTGAATGGATTGGTTCATATCAGCTGTCAATCACTCGGTCAACGCCTTCTGCCTTCAGATGACATGTCTGCAGGAGCTACAACTGCAAAAATGTGAAGCGCTGAAGATGAGAGAATGAAAATAACACTGACAGATTTAGTTTTAGAAAGCACCTAAAGTCACTAATAATGGCACATCTTATTAGTGATCATGTGCTGAATGTTAATCCACCATTTACACTTCTCCAAGAGTAAATAAAAGACTTCCAGTGGCTTCAAGTCCACTATGAAGATAACTAAAGCCATTCACTGTAAAGTCTGTGGGACGGGGTTTGCAGGTAACAGTGTTTGCCACTGAATCTACACATTTTAAGAGCGAGAGGTGCTGTATAATCCTTCATTTAATCCTCACCATGCTGTCAGCCGTGCAAGCGGCAGCTATATGTAAAATTTAACAGCTCATGAAAAGACCGTTATTGCTATTAAGATGACATGCAAATAATAAGTTATATATCAATATAAATGTGGGGCGGGGCGATGGATCACGATGCCGGCTCAGCATTGTGAAGTTTTTCTCGGCCATTAGCGATGGACGATGGCATCTTCTATCGGCCCAACCCTACTCTTTATTTTATTTAATAATGCAATTAAAACATGTAATAGGGATACATTAATGCAAAACAAGCTAAATATTGTCGTTTAAATCGTCATACTGTAAATCTCAGCTCTTGGCGATATCTAATGTATATAGACACAACCCTAGTCTACATCTGAGATGAAACTACTGTATATTAGTGGTTACATTTACTCATTGCATGGTTCTATGAAATACTCAAATCACTGACCCTTTAACGATCTGACTAGCCTTTAGTTTATGGAAGTAGAGATATTAACACAACAGCAAGAAAATAACTACTAAAATTCAAACTAGTTATAATGGTCAGACTCTCAGGATAGCTCGTTTAATAAATACTTGGAAGCTTTGTTTGAATACAAATGTTTTTTTTTTATAATGCTATTTAAATACAATCTCATCAATAAGGACACAGAGAGTCTGAAAACTTACCTAACGTTTCTTCACTTCTCTTGCTCTGTTTGGGATTTCCATCATCATTGTGATAAGAAAGATGTTTGTTTACTTCATCAGATCTGGATAATTGCAAAGATCTGCTCTGCTCTTCTTCCTCAGACAACTTTTTAGCATCTTCACATACCTCACAAGTGACATAGTATTCTTTGGTATCCTTCAGCATCATATCAACTCGATTAAAGATCTCAGTGGGCCAATCTGGTTTCCCCTCTTCAAGCAGCAAATGTCTTCCTCTGCACTCATTTGTTAACTGAGGAATAGCTGTATTGATATGTAAGCTGTGTGCTTTTTCATCAGTCATGATGATGATGGTGTGGTTAATTGCTTCTTCACTGAATGTGTTGAGCACATATTTGACTCTTCTCATGTCGTCCTCTGTGAAGTCTTTGTACTGTAGTATGAGTATAAATGCATGAGGTCCTGGATCAGACAGACTCACACACTCTCTGACTGTCCGTGTGATCTGGTGATCTGAAGTGTCTGGATTCAGCAGATGAAGAGTGTTAATAACCATCACGTGTCTGTCTTTCACTCTTCCACCAATAGGTGTCACATTGTGCTGCTCTAAAGCCGTATATGGATCACTCTCATGCACCTCTATTCCCAGGATTGAGTTTCTGACTCTGCTGTTTTCTGAAACATTCTTTCCCAGAAGAACAATCCTCAGATCGCTCTCTGAATTACAAGGACACATCATGCAAAAAAAGAAAAACCCAAATGTCACATCTCGTACCATAGTTTGGACTCAATGCTGTGAACTTTTTTTAAATTATAAAGATGAAGAAATATGAAGGCTTGATACTGAATCTTATAGAGTAATCTAATGAAATCATGGGTTCAAGTTCAAATTAAAATACATTCATTAAATTATGCTTAAATGTTGTCTAAATAGTTTATTTGATCTGTTGACAATCATTAACTTATGTGAAACTTTATGTATTTATAATTTCGGTTTCAACTGACTATATATGAAAATAGGAAAATATAAGAATATAAAATATGAGCATAAGACTGTTAATCTATTAATTGTGTATTATAGGGTGTCTCTGAAAGGCCGTTGACTGAAGAGTTCAGACAAATCTAAAAGCTTAGTTAAATGTATATTACTTCTACAATGATGTACTGTATATTACCTCCTGTTGGTAGTTGGTAGTACTTCCTGTCATATTCCTGAGAGCCACTTTTGCCTTTCCTTGATTCTTGGCCTTCCTGTTTTACCAAGTGTCTGTCATCAGAATCTGCTGCTCTGCTGTGCATTTCATCAATTTTTTTAATAAATAGAGAATGCTGTGTGTTGTGAAGCTTAAGATGTCCTCCTCCACATTCTGTAGATAAATCCTGAATAAACACATTTTGTTGTGCAGATCTCAGTTCAGCATCACCTGGTTCATCATCAGTAGTCAGGATCATTGTGCGCTTCATTGCCTGCTCACCAAAGCAGCTCAACACTGAAGGTAATCGATCTCTCTGCTCCTTACTGAAATCACTGTGCTGCAGCACCAGTATGATCACATCAGGTTCTGGAGAAGACAGCGCTAATGCTTTCTGTGTGATTATTTTTAGCTTAAATTCTGGGTGGAGCAGCTGAGATGTGCTGATGACTGTGATGTTTCTGCCCTCCACTCTTTCACTGAACTCCTCAACACCAGATGAGGGTGCTTTCCTTCCAAATGCTTCTTTATTTAAGATTAAGTTTACAACTTTGTGGTTTTCTGCACTACTCGTCCCCAGGAGGACAATCCTCAGATCACTCACTGAAACACAACAATTTTGAGAACACATGCTGTAATGTTAAATAAGTTTAGTGATTATTTAGAGCAATTATTATTTTTCACATACAGTGCAACTTGCACTTAGCTGTTGATTGATTATAAGCTAATTTGGCATGCTGTCCTGGGAGAGAGCCCTGAGCTCATAAGATCCTCGAGCCCGGGGCTCCCTCCCGTTGCAAGGCGAGAGGAGAGTTTGAGCTCAGGTAGATTTCGAGAACTCCCCTGTCATAGTGGCTGAAGAGCAGATAGTAGTTGCTCTTTAACGAGATAAGTACTAGGTAGGAGCAAGTCTATAGTGTTGATTTGAATTAGTCAATAACTTAGGTTGCATGTTTTTGATCGGTGGGATGAAACCGGGGAACCCGGGGGAAACCCACGTAAGCATGGGGAGAACGAGCAAACTCCACACAGAATCGTCTGCTGGGTTGGTAAAGCCTGGAACCATAGACATTCTTGCTGTGAGGCAACAGTGCTAAGCACTGGGCCACCATGTCACCCATCTAGGGAGGAGTAGGGGGATTCTTCAAAGTGAAGATAGCGGTGATACGTAACCCAGGGCATTTGTAGTAGCTTAGGGATTGTCTGATTGGTGCATTGTGAATTGGGTAATGCGGGTCCAGCCGCTAGCAATCATAAGCACGGGATCCTCTTGAAATTAGTTTAGAAATAAACTTCACTTCAAGAGTTCACACTTAGCTGATGATTGATTATAAGCTAATTTGGCATGCTGTCCCGGGAGAGTCCCGAGTTTGAACTCCCCAAACTCCCCAAAATGCCTTATATACGTAGCTGGGGACAGCAGCCGTGTATTGAAGAACCCCCCAAAATGCAGATGGAACAATGCTATATCCGGCTGTTGGATATAATACTAATAGCTTAGGAAAGAGAGGCTCCTGCGGGAGTCTAAGCGGGGGCGTGGGAGTCTGGATTGACTCCTGCGGGAGTCGAAGCTCGGATACACTCCTGCGGAAGTGAGAGCTGGGGTGGGTAGGCTCCTGCGGGAGTCGGGAAAGGTTTTGGGCAGTGGAGACTCCTAGAAGAGAGGGTGTGAGGTGGGCCGGGGGCATGAACTCCTGTGGGAGTTGAAGCTCGTTTTAGTCACTCCTGCGGGAGTTAGAGATGGGGATTGAGGGTCTAAGTGGAAGAAAGAGAAAGTAGCGGAATAATCAACACTGAAAGAAGACAGTTAGCGGAGAAAACTTGACACTTAAAGAAAAAAAGTAGTGGAAGAATTGAAGCTGAAGGGAGAGGGGATTAGGATGTAGTAGGGTAAGGATAAGGGGATAAGGGAAGACATATAAAAAGGGATAAAAAGGTAGCGGAAGTACTCAACGCTGTAAGGAAGTAAAGAAGGGGCAAATAAGTGCCAGAAGGGAGATAGAGGAAGAGGCGGAGGATCTCGACACCAGAAAGAAGAAAAGGAGAGTATATGTGAAATATTTGTGAAATACGTAATGTATTATATATGTATGTAAGGGCCAGGGAGGGGCAGTGAATGTTTCGAAGCTCGAAGAGTTTCGAAGCTCGAAGTGACCCCAGCAGGGGTCAGAGCCATGGGGGGGTGGGATCCAGTAAGAGTGGGGAGGAAGGAGGGGGCAGTGATGACTCCTACTGGAAGTGTGACTGTCAAGGTGTGGCCGGGGGTGGGCTTGGAGTGACTCCTGCAAGAGTCGAAGCTCAGGTTAGACCCCTGCGGGGGTCAGAGCTGTTGGGTGGGATGATAAGCATAGCAAGGCTTGAAAATAGAAAGGTAGATACATACCTACACATACATATCTATATACATATACACGTACATACATACACATACATACATACATGCACACACACGTATGTATACATATACACACACATACATACACACACATACGCATATACATACATATGCACACACATACATATGCATACACAGTCTGGTGTATGGTATTAGCTGGTTAGGGCCAGCTGGGCTTCCTTGAGGTGGAGTTGGCTGAGGCAAATGTAGGCTTTAAAAGCATCAGAGGACCAGCTGCAGAGGGTCTGGATTTGATACGAGGAGAGACCTTTGTGAGCTGCCGTGGTGGCTGCGCCGATTCTAAATGAATGGCTGGAATATAGTTTTTAAGTGTTTTTGGAACCAAAAATGGATTACTGGACAGTTAGCATCATCAGTAAAAAGTGGGGCAAGGGGGTTAGGCTCTTGCGATCTCCTTAAGTGGAGGAATGCTAAGAGAGTTTGGAAGGGGCTTGTGGGGGAGAAAATGTTGAAAATGTAAATGAAATGCCCTTTTCCTGACTGATCTGTTTTGCTGTGCTTGATAAAGGCAGCGAGGGATTCAGCATTCTGCAAAGTTAAATCAGAAATTATGGGGTGGATGGCGGGGTTGAATTTAGATGTAATAGCTATTTCTGAACACCTAAGGAAGCCAAAAAAAGCTAGAGTAAACATGGCGTTGAGTGTGCGGGCTGTGTGTGTGGAAAGGTGTCCTTTGCGAAGTGTGTGGATGCATCTTGAAAGAATGTTGAGTGTCATGGGTTGTCTGGGGTCGGGTAAGGGGTGTGTATTTTTTGGATACCTTTGATAAGGAGGGTGGTTTGTGAGTTTGAAATTGCTTCTAAGGGGGACCCGTGTAAAATTGGATCTTTACAGCCTGGAACATGTTCAGCAGTCATAATGAATTGTTTTTTGGCTGACGTCCATACGAGGCGTCTTAATAAGGGCATAATTGGCACCCTTTATTAATGCAATGAACTGTGGCTTCGTTGTCACAATGTACGAGAATGCTGGAGGCAGACCATTCGTCTCCCCACAGAAGAGCAGCGGCGACTATGGGGTAAAGCTCGAATAGGGCGGATGATTGCTGATTTTTTGTTTAAGTGAGCATTTGTGGGGGCCATGTTGAAGTGAACCATTGTCCCTGGTAATAACCGCCGAACCCGGCTGAGGGGGTGGCGTCTGTGAATAAGTTAATATCCACCGGAGATGAAATTAAGTCGCTGTAGAAAAAGGAACAGCCATTCCATTGCTTAAGGAAGGAAAACCATAAGCTGAGTTCGTTGTGACGGTTTAGAGAGATATATTGTATCTTCTAAACCGGGGACCGTGGTGGAGAGCTGAAGAAGGTGAGTAATAAACAGGCAGCCTTGGGGAATAATGCGCATAGCAAAATTAAGATGCTCGAGAATAGATAAGAGTTTGCGTTTGGTGCATGTCTGTTTCTCGAGAAAAATTTGGTATAGAGAGATTATGCGATCATTTTTTTCTTTAGGAAGAGATGCTTGAAATTTATTTGAATCTAAGTTGATACCCAGGAATTCTACAGAAGTGCTGGGTCCAGATGTTTTCCCCTCTGCGAGGGGGATTCCCAGATCCTCGAAAACCTTTTGGGTGATCGCTAGGTGTTTAGCCGGAGGCGAGGAGGGGGGAGAAATATAGATAAAATCATCTAGAAGGAGGATAAGGTGCGGGATTTCATAGTTATTAGATCAAATCCAGCATAATGCTTCTGAAAGCATGTCGAAAATATTGTGGCTACTTTTGCAGCCGAAAGTTAGTCGGACTGCAAAGTAGAATTGTGAACGCCATTTGATGCCAAAAAGGTGGCAGAAGTCTGGGTGGATTGGCATGATTTTTAAGGCGGATGTAAATGTCGACTTTTGCTAGCCAAGTGTTGCGACCGGTTATTTTGATGAGGGAAATGGCTTGATCTATGTCGTGGTAATTAAGCGAGTATTCGTTTGATGGAATAGTGCTGTAATGCTATGGAATATGGAATTGTGAGCAGTGGAGAGATCGATAATGAAGCGTTTTTTACCAGAAAATTTTCTAGTTGCAACGCCGATAGGACTAATACGGGAGACGTTGAACGGTGGGGCGGGGAATGGTTCTATCAAAAAATTATCATCGATTTCTTTTTTGATTAACAGATCCACTGTTTTAGGTTCGGTAGTTGCAGATTGTAGATTGGGACAGATTAGATTGAAGAAAGGGAGAGCTGAAACGCAAGGGTGGAATCCCTGGGTTAGACCTGAAATCAGAAAATCAGAGAAGTTAGTATCAGGGTGACAACGCAATTCGAAAGCAAGTTGAGAAATATTCACAGGAGTCAACAAATGATTTCTAGATTTTTTTATTTTTTGCTCAACACCTGCCATAAAACTTTGGCGTGAGCACCGCCGCAGTAATTGCATATATGGAGGAATTTACAGTGAGCCCTGTAACATCAGCTAATATAAAATTTTGGCAGATGCTACGGTTGGAAGCAGAGGAGTGTGAATTTGCCGAAATCTACCTGGCGTTCTGCCGTGGGAGGTGTAATGGGTGAAAGGAGTGAGAAGAGATCTATATCTGCACCTGAAAAAATTAGATTTTTTGCTGTGTTGGAAACTGCAGGTTGTTTCATGGCTAGAGCATTCTGCGGCGGAGGGAGGGGCGTGGTGGTGTAAAGGGTGAATGGAGGGCGTGGCGTAGAAACTGGTGTGGGGAGAGTAGAATGAATGATAGGTTCAGTGCTGGTGTGAGCGAGTGGAAGAGTAAAGGAAGGAAAAAAGTGGGGTTGAGTTGAAGAAGAGGGTAGGTCTGAGGTCGTAGGGTGAGGTGTAGAAGGTTGAGGTGGGAAAGATTGGTTTTGAAGAAATGCGGGAGGAACAGAAATGTTAGGATTGAAATGAGAGGCAGAGGTAGAATGCATGTGTGGGCTGGTTTGAGCGCTAGAAGAAGCTGGCGGCCAAGAGAAGGGGGTGGACCCGGGTTGAGAGTAGAAGTGGATAGCGGGGTTGTGGTCCTGGTTAGTCATGCTGGTGAAAGGTAGGTGACGTAGTTTGGGGTTGCCGGGTTTCCTGAGAACTGGTCTTCCGAGTGGTCGATCTGGCAGATGGGCTGAGTGAGGGGTGAGAGTCTGAAGTGGCGTTGGTGTATAATTTTAAGAGTTCCAGTTTATTGAGGTTTCGGGGAGCATCGATGCAAAGATCGGCGAGGAGTTTTCTGAGTTCAGTAACGGTTATTCTTTTTGTCGGCTGGATGAAGGAGGTGGCTGAAATGTAGGATGAGGTAGGTGAAATATTATGAATTCTTGAAGCTGTAGGCGATGGTGATCTGTGGCGATTTGGTCTGGTGGTAGCGGAGCGGTTGGTTCTTCAACCTCTTGTTGAATCTTCAGGTTGTGACTGTGGGTCTTGTGATGCTGGATGGTATTGAGTTGCCTAGGGGCAGTCAATGTTGATAGGATGAACTTGGGGGTTGGTGTCCGAGTCGTCTGGCATGATGTTGTTGTTGTTGCTCATAGTGTTGATTGTTGTTGTTGGAGTTGTTATTGGAGATGTAGTTGGAGATGTGATTATTGAATAAGTTATTTTGCAGTAGTAGTAGCAGCTGTTGCATTAGCGGTAGCAGCTGTAGCAATTCTGGAAGTAGCAGCAGTAGCGGTTGCTGCAGCAGAAGCAATAGTAGTAGCAGTAGCAGTGGCAATAGTAGCAGCAGTAGCAGTAGCTGGCTGATACGGAGCGGTCTTCAAATCGAAGATAGGGGTGATGCGTAACCCAGGGTATTTGTAGTAGCTTAGGGATCGTCTGATTAGTGCATTGTGAATTGGGTAATGTGGGTCCAGATGCTAGCAATCATAAACACCTGATCCTCTTGAAATTAGTTTATAAATAAACTTCACTTATGTACTTACTGTTGGGACGAATATCAGTGGGGCTATGCTCCCTCTTGCCTTCTATAAAATATTAAACAAAAAAAATCAGTAGTTAAAGAGTCATGAATAAATCCACAAATAAATACACAACTGTCTGAACTGTTGACTCAGCATTGAAAATACATATAAATGTCTAATATCTCATTTTCTATAATTTCTGACACCAAATGCGAAGGCCCGCAACACACAATCTCACTACTGCCACCTGCTGTGGCGCCCTGTGAGCTCCGAGCGGTGATAGTGCTCACTATGGAGTGTAGTGTTTGTCAGAATGGTTCCGTGCCGCTGTAAGTAATTGTGTAGTGGACCCGAAATGGGTTCACTACCTGGCATGGGATGACCAAGCCAAAAAAACAAAAAACAAATAGTTCTCAAAAATGATGGCCTTGTCCCGGAAGTGTAAAAAGATGGTTTATTTACAAGGATAACGTAAAACAATCCAGTGCAGATAAGTGTACAGTGACTTATTTCCCAAAAAGGATGTACAGAAAAAAAAATAATGACAAACAACTCAAATAAACAAATCAAAATACGATATATACAACACAAAAACAATATATCTACAATATATTAGTGAAAAACTTATCTACGTCACACAGACACTAGATAACAGAAGGAATTGCTTACGTTCTGCCACAACGTGCTAGCCAGGTGAACTGACCCCCTTTCTGAGTCTACCATCTCCTCTTAAAGGCCAGACTCCACCCCCTTTTTTGGAGCATACCATAGACAGGTAATTTCAGGTAAGTATCTACATTATATGAATAAACATCTAAATGTGGCATTCCTCAATATAAAGCACACAGTTACTCATGAGATCTGACATACATCCATAAACAAACGACAATCAGAGGTTTAATGCCATAATCGCACCTCCACCACGCTGGTTATACCCTACAAAAAAAAACAGTTGGTACGGTTGGCGCTTCAGGGCTTGGTGCCGCCATGGCACGTCCCTTGACGTCATAAGCTGGCGCCATTCTCTTGCTTGGTTTGGCCGGCACAGCACTGAAGACCAACTTTCCCGAACAAATAACGAAAGACAAAGACACGAACACAAAGGTGTGTAAATGTATGCTCAATGTTAACCTGAGGGGAGATGGAGATATGGTAAAAATGACTGGATGCGTGCGAGATGACAGGGCCCTTTGTCATTAGCAGCGTACCGAGAGGAAAAGGAGAGGTGAGTAGACATATGTATGTGCGTGTGTGTGAACCAGTGCGGACGTCAGAGACGAAGAAGCCCTGTTGTAAAAATATCAATAGAAGGTAAATTCTGGTTACCCTAACAATACAAATGAGTTACATTTCTGTCATATTTGGAGTTATAATTCAAGCTCATTAGCCGCTAAGCTCAGCATATATATCGTTTGTTTAATCTGGCTTTACACAGTCAATTGGCTATATGCAGAGTTAGTGTTTTTCAGCAATGATGAACTTCTGGTGAAAGCTTGTACTGTATGTGACTATTTTCAATTTCATATGGTTCCTTTTACAGCATCGATGTTGTAATGTAATTCAAATATAATCAGTTAAATAGACTTAAGTATCCGTTTGAATGTTAAAGCATAAAAAGAGAAGACTGTTTAAATGCAGGTGCCGTTATTAGGCGCAGGTTTGTGCAGAAACTCCATTTAAAATATTGGGGTAAAAATTATTTCCATACTTTAAAGTAATGGCACGGAAAAAACATCATTTAATGCAGTGCTTCTTGTTTGGTCTGATCCACACTTTATATTGGATCTCAGCCAGGCAGTGAAGATCGCAGTTTTTTAAAGAAATTAGATCTTAAACGATGTGATTTTGTATGGGATGACAATTAACCAGAAGCCCTTGGGCTGGCTGATTTAAATTAAAAGTCTGTGTGTATATATAAAAAAAAAAAAAAAAAAAAAAATATATATATATATATATATATATATATATATATATATATACCCCATTTCCTTTTGCAATTGTTTCTTACAATTGTCAGATAATACGGTGTAACGATTGTTGACCTCTGCATTGTGTTTTTCGCAATCATCACCAACTCAAAGCAATGAAACACTCCAAACGTGATTCTCAGTGTCTCTTTATTCTGAGAAACAAATCAATCACATATCACATGAAACACAGGGAAATATACTGCAGACAAAACCGTATGCATCCATGCATAGGCTGCACCGTAGCATACGCGTGCGCTTGACGCAGAAGTATAAATCAGCCTTTACCTGTAGCAGCATCAGCCATTATTTGCTGAACGACGGTAGCTGCGCAAGGACAAAATAAAGAAAAACACCTGAATGTTTTAACCACTAGGGGCACCAAAGCATCAATCATGTATACTACTTTGATTCCATGTCATTCTCTATTACCACTGTTACAATGACATGCTGTGCACTTAATTGTGCTCGCAAACCATTCAAGTGGCCCCCATTTTCCAGATTAGTGAAATCCTTATATAGTTTTATCTATAAATGTATGTGTTTTATTTATTAATCATTTATAATTTTCTTTAGACCTGTAATGCACTCCAAAATCTGTCAGATTGATTAGCTGTAGGCTCTAGAACAGTCCTCTGAAGCGTTGTCATACAGTGTTATGCCTGGATTTCATCAATAGCCTTGCATTTACTAACACAGACTATATCTGAAGTGTTGGAAGAAATTAGCAGTGTTTTCCTTCTGTAGAAAAACATCATGAGAACAATGTTTAGTGGCTCAATGTATTACAACAGTGTATTGATAGTATACAACCAAGCACATGTGGTCAGAACACAAATGATTCCCATGTAATGAAGTATTAAGTGTTTCTCCCAAAGAAAATCCTGTCTCAGCAAAATGCTTGCAGGCGTCTGCAGCTCCGCCTCTTTGCCCATTTTGGTCACCCCAGTTGTGCTTTTCAGAAACCTATAGGTAGGGCCAGACAGAATCTGCGGACATTTATTGCTAGTTCTGTGCAGAATTTAGTACATTTATGTGAAATGATTTTGGGAGTATCGTGACTAAAAACTTGATATATGAAATTAAAAGTAACAGCTTTTTAACTTGTATTTAAAGGTGCAGTATGTAAGTTTGACACCCAGTGGTTGAACAAGGTATTGCACTCCTGGATCAAAAAAAGGCAAACACGGGTTGCCAGATTGAGTACAGGAGCGAGTTATTTAAACTGTTCTAAATAAAAGCAACGTCACGCAATAAAGTGAATATTCTCCATATTAAAAGGAGTTTTGGTCCTAACCAACATCTCGAATTGATATATTAGAAACGGCTTCTATTACTCACAGCTGAACAACAGAAACCTATGACAGTGATCACCTCAGGTAAACCTTGTGTGCTTTATTCAGTGCTAAATGCTAACAATGTGAGTTTGAAGGCCATTTTACATTTAATGATGTTAAAGAGGTTTAATATGTATTAAATAGATAATAAACCTTACCGTTTTGTAAGTGAGTGCAAAGTCTGTGCTTCTGAAAGGCTGTATTTATATTTCTGTCGTGTTTCGTCTGGTTCAAAAGGCCAAATTGCTCATCACTGCGTATCTCATCATGTAGCGTGTTGTTAGGACACGCGGTTACAATGTAACCTGCTCACCTAATGTTTACGTTCGTAATATTTATATCATTTGCTAATTAATAACCTCATGTAGAACTGAATCTGTCTCATTTCGATGTCTGATACTGTCCATTTCGGTCACGGACGCATGCTTTAGAGCCTTTCTGAATGAATGAAGGAAATACGCTGTTTTCCAACAAGGCAACCCGGAGTGCTGAATTATAATTGGCTAAACTGGCATTGTGCAGGTCAAATTTACCTAAACAAAGACAGCGTTCCGGCACGGAAAAACCATTTTCAAAGCAGAATATCTGACTTCAGCATTGTTTTTCAGTTAAACAAGTATGTTCACTTGGGATGTTTCTTAAATATCTGCACACATATTATGGTATTTTTATGCTTAAGAAGAGTCAAAAACTTACATACAGCACCTTTAATGTTCACAATGTAAATCCATCTAAATCCACTTATTTGGTAAACAAAGCAAGTCTTTCATATATCTACTTAGGCCCAATCCCAATTCTATTTTTGTACCCCTTTTGGCCCTTAAAAACGAGTGTAAAGGGGAAGGGCTTCAAAATTTACCCCTAAGAATTGGGACAGCACTACAGCACCTGCACACGTCATCATACGTCATCATGATCTCTTGCTTCATATGAGATCAGACGATGGCGACTGCTGTAGTGATTCCAGTTGTGTTACTTTTTTGGTATTTATCTTCAGGAAATCACTGAAGGCATATATTATGGTATCATAACGATCTAATGTGGCAATAAGATCATAACTGTACTGTGCATTTACACAGTGGCCATATTCATCTGTGTAAACACACCAAAAACAACATTAACATGATAGCAGACACCGTAAAACGCCTATTTTCAGCCACTAGACTTTTCTGACAGAGTATTCGAGTGTCATCGAGTGTCAAAATGTTGTGGGACTCCTGTACAGGAGTTATTATTATGGATTATAGATCGTCAAATTTAGCGATTTTTATTTTAGCTTTTTTTTATAAAGCATGACGGTAAAACATGAGCGCGGTTATGAATATAATAAAACATGTGTTTGTTTGTCGTAAAAAAAATCGTAATAATGACAAAATATACTAATTTATGGATCTCCTTCCGGGTGCAGCGAAACTGTCGCTGTGGCATTCTGGGAAATTGTCTTACACCTTGGTTTTGAGTGTGGTCCTGAAAAATCTTTGTTCGAAGGGGTGTATAGCCCTTCCCCTTAGCCCTACGCCTTCAAGCTAAAGAGAATTAGGCCACCCCTACCCCTTGGCGTGAACGGTAAGAGGGGAAGGGGAAGGGCTAAGGGGTAGAATTGGGATTGGGCCTAAAAGACAGAAAATATTACTTTACAAACCGTATTGTACATAGGGATGGGCGATATGGCCTAAAATCCATATTGCGATATACATTGCAGCCTCTTGCGATAACGATATATATTGCGATATATAAATTATAACAGAACCATTTCAGAACAGGTTACAGAGACCCTTAGGAAAGCCAAACTGCTATTTTTTTTTAAGAAATAAAGAAACGTTGCATGTCATTTTGAGAACATTTATTGTGCAAAAGCAAAACTGTAATTAAACAACACAATGTTGCAGATAAATAAACTAAATGTAGTGCCTTTTAGAAAGAAAGACTTTTCTTTTAAGTCCTCGGTTCCTAAATGCCAAGTTGCAGAGAACAAAAAAAACTGGTGTCTTTTTAGTTAAGGAACTTACACTGTACTGAAATTACTTCCAGTATTAAATTAGTCAAATAAAATTGTGTATTGCAGATACTTTAAATAAAAACATATTTCTAACCTGCAGCCTAAGGTAACACATTTGGTTTTAAACATTTTGTTCTCCTAATGAAATTAAAACTGGTGTCTTGATCTGCTCTTTCTCTCTCTCTCCCTCTCTCTCTGTCTGCTGTAGATTGAGAGATTGAGACGCACCAGACAAAGTTTGCTTATAAAGTAATGCAAAAATGAATACAATTAATATCGAAAGCGAAAGCAGATTGTCGGACATGTCCGGGGAAAATGTATTGTCACCGCAAATAATGAGCTGGATCAGTCTATTTAGTCTTCGCGCTCTTCTCAAAGCTGCTAAAGTCAGGACAACAATTCTGTATCCAGCGCGTCTCTGTGGGTCTGCGTGCAGAGCATGTGAGTCTGTGGCAGAGTGTTCTCAGTTTCTCGCGAACACAGAACCGGGCCGCCTCAATAATATATCGGCCGCCCAGGTAAAATCTGTGTGGGAAGCGCTGTGTGGGAATCTGTGTGACAAGCCACGATATGCCATGCATGAGGCTCGCACTCGCAAGTTGTGCGACACGTCGCCATTCGGTGCCATGCGTTGCTTAATGCTGTTGTTGAGAGCCTCAGCATGTGCTACAGTCACAATAGATTTCCAACGTAATACACCATAAGTTAGTGTGAAGAGCATGTTGTTTTACCGTGGCCGAGTGAATTAAGTTATCAATCGAGCTTATTAAAAAAAAAGCCGGCTCCAGCTCGTTGCTCTTAATTTCGCGGCTAGATTGCGTCATCAAACATGCATTATCGCGATAGTGCAATAGAATTAGAATCTCTATCGTAGGCCAATTTTGTATCGTTTATATCGCATATCGTTTATATCGCCCATTACTAATTGTACATTAATCAAACAAACACTTTCATATTAGTCAATATTATTGCTGAAATTAATTTAATAACTGAATAAATATAAATTTACCCATTTATGCAAGTAAATAAATAGACTCAATTATGGGCTAAAAATCTGTGGAAATCTGTGGATTTCTGTGCACGCAGATTCCGTGTGGGCCTACCTTTGGGTGATGTAACGGATATTGGCGTAATGCAAAATGCGTGGGCCAACCAAAACTGAAAACCGGGGATAACTGAAGTGAAGAGGGTTGGGCTGCTTGGATTGAGCAAAGGTGAGTGACTAAGGTTACACTAATACGTTTTAGTTTTAAAGCGCATCTGTTTTGCTACAGTTGCGCCAACCGTCCACACTACGCCAGAGTTTTTGAGTGCCAAAAACAGAGCGTTTTGAAAACGCTGAAGAGGCCGTTTTCATTTTAAACCACTGCTGCTCCAGAGACATCTGAAAACGGAGGGGCTGCAAACATTCACTGATTGGGGCTTTTTCCACAATATTAAGTACGCAAAGTTCCGTCTCGTATCCTCTCCTTGTAAGTGCAGACTTTGCAAGCTTGATGTGGAAAACAAACTCCCGAGGACACGTCGGGTAAATCTTCAAAGGGAACAGTGTACTTTATAACCTCATTCACAACATCCTGGCTACATTGTTTCTCTTTAACAATAAAATGAAAACATAAAATAAGGAACTGCCTATTTTCATTTCAATATTAACTTAACAGACAGCAGAAATGTTGAGGCGTTGTGTAGCTGCATATCTATATGAGCGTCATCTTCACTGTATGCATATTAATAACAAAACGGGCCATACCATTACTGTCTCCTTTCATTCTCATTGAAAATACAAAACAACTTTTGCTGAATATCAGTTTTAATGATCAATAATGGCCATTATAAAAGTATAACGTACAAGAAGTTTATACAATATAGGCAATAAAGGCAAGCAGTCAGTCAAATGTGCAGAATCAGTGTACGCGGTTACATACGTTAATATATTAACTGATCTGCATTTATATCCTTACCGTTTAAAGGAAGTAGAAGTGATATTGTGTGCATCACATTCCGTGTACTGGTGTATAATTGGTTTTCTCATTTAAAACCGAAAAACAAATAAACGGCTCGTTTATGACAAATTTAAACCTTCTCACGAACATAAATACTTTGTTTTTTCAAATATTTATTTTTGTTTTTACACAAAATGAAAATACAATAAAACTAAAACGAATAAATAGCTTTAAAATCTGTACTCTGTGTGGGCGGGAATTACAAACGCTCCCTCTCCTCTCTCTGTGCCGTCATCAGCTGTTAATCCGTTGTGCACAGTTCCCTTTTAACAACCAAAATTGGTAGATTTTTGGAATATTATGATAATGTATTCGGTAATGTCACTGATGCACCAGTATTAATACATTAGTGTGCATCTATTGGTTATTATTCCAAAACGCAGGATATACAGTTAAGTTTAAAGCGCTGTTGTTTCACTAATTAGAAGTAGTCATTTGAGATGCCACTTTGTAAAATATTGTTACATGAAGTGGGCATGAAGAACTGGGTTTGACCTTTCCTATTGTACTCTCCAAATGACTGACAGTACTGACAAAAACCTTACAAAACAAAAAACCAACATGCAGCATGTCAACTACAAAACTGAACTCAAGCCCCGTTTACACTACATTTTAGTTTTAAAACAGTGTTTTAGAATAAAAACGATCCACATCCACACTGGCATTTCACCCAGCGTTTCTAAACAGTTCTCCTTCCACACTACACCACTGAAAAAGCACATCACGTGACCACACACACAGGCATGCACTGCAGCGTGCTTTGTGCACATCTACCCATATGAGAGCTGTGCACGTCAGACTGTTCATCAAGGATCTACCACTGGATCTAATCTCACTATATTTGTTAAACGTGATGTTTATTTCATCTTGTTGTCTATATCTGACGACTTTGGTGTTTTGAATCTATTACTTGTTCTCAGGTACATGTTAATTAATGTAACCGCGTACACTGATTCTGCATATTTGACTGACTGCTTGCATTTATTTTCTTTAATGTATAAACTTATTGTATGTTATACTTTTATAATGGCCATTATTATTTATTAAAACTGATATTCAGCAAAAAAGAGGGTGTGTTTCATATTTTCAATGAAAATGAAAGGAGGCAGTAATGGTATGGCCCGTTTTGTTATTAATATGCATACAGTGAAGACGCTCATATAGATATGCAACTACACAACGCCTCAACATTTTTAGTGTCTGTTAAGTTGCTTATATCAAAATGAAAATAGGCAGTTCCTTATTTCATGTTTTCATTTTATTAAGAAAGTTAAACAATGTAGCCAGGATGATGTGAATGAGGTTATAAAGTACACTGCTCCCTTTGAAGATTTACCCGACATGTCCCCAGGAGTTTGTTTTCCACATCAAGCTTGCGAAGTCTGAACTTACAAGGAGAGGATGCAGGACGGAACTGTGTGTAGGTCATGGGCATTGCTAGGCCTATTTTCGGGGAGCTGTAGCCCCTATATTTCTACTCAGCCCCCCTAAAACTTTTGTGATTAGCTCATAAACTATACACTAAATTAGTGCCCTCAGTGCCCTTTAAATTTGAAAATGGTGTCAAAATTTGGCTCCTCCTCGTCTGATCAGCAAACCACAGCCGTGGACAGCAAGAGAACGAGGTGTGTGTTTATCGATAAATTGTTATAATATCTGCTTATTTGCAGTTCTTTGATATAGATAATCTTGTATCACCTGTATCCCAATGTCACGAAGGAGCAATCGGGTTTTCTCGTTGTTCACCTCATCAGCACAGCTGTTTCATCCGCCAAAAATGTATCTCTTAACGAACATTTCGCTATTTTTGTTTCAAAATTAACTACCAATATTAAACACTTTACAGTTCGTGTGGCATAGTTTGCAACTTTGTTGCATAAAAATAATAGGCTAAATAACAAAACTGGATTTAATTAACAAACAAGTTAAAGAAAACGATTTATAAAAATGAAACAACCGAAGAAGAAAATGAAAGAACTCTGAAACCAGCTCAAATTTTCTGGAATAAAATGTGTTGCGGTCGTTGGTCATTTGACTCCTTTATAACAGCACTCCCACAAGATTCTCTCTTGCTTTCACAAAAAAAAGTTATTTATTTTTTTTATCCGTTATTAATAGCCTATTCAAGTTTTAAGGTGGCCTATAGCCTATATTGACTGCTCCTTCAAATACACGGAATATACATACTTGTGTTTAATTCGATGGAATGATAAACACGGACATGCGCATTTTTCAGAAAATAACCCATTTAATTTAATTTAAAAATATGTAAGGCCTATATTTAATGTATTTATTTAAACTAGCCAATATTAAATTAAATCACAATCTGTATTTTACCATTCGTTTTGGCATTAAAGAATTATTGAACAGATTATTAATAACTTCTCAAAGAACATTTTACTGAGCTCAGAGAAAAGTTTTAGGTCAAATAGGCTATTTAATATTAGAACAATAGGCTATTGCCGACTCACCACAGCAATGTCTCAAATGAAACTCTTATCGGAAAACAATAAACACATATGCCAAGCGCAACAATGTGTTAGATCTTAGCAAACACAAATGTGACACTGTAGATGATTACTTTTGTGATGATTAGACCTGAAGCCGCGCCGCGTTCAACTGAACAAAAACATGGAAAATTTCACCGCATAGAAACAGTCACGTGCGGGCGGCGAGTCCTTCATCCGCCTCCCGTCTGAAAGGACCGTAATGCATCCTTGCTTCTTCCGTGCGTAGAAAAATATCATTTAATTTGCTTTCATCCATGTATATTATATCCATTTTGCAGCAGTGCCGCGGGCCACGGACAACAGCATGAACCCGAAGTCACAATCAAATACTGTCTCGCGCTTTTGGTCTCAGCGCCTATTCAGCTGTAAGAGCGCGGTGATTTGCATTGGTTTGAACTATTATCCAAGATCAAACGTAATGCAAATGCAGTAGGTTATTAAATAAGTTTTTAAAATCAGTCGAAAGGTTATTAAATATGTTTAGATATGGTTAAATATAATAAAAATATGATATATGTATAAACATAACACTGCCGCGCCCCCATGCGATAATATCGTGTATCGGCGATCTCACAGGGTGACGATATGGCGATCTGAAAATTTCGTATATCGCCCAACACTAATATATATATATATATATATATATATATATATATATATATATATATATATATATATATATATATGTACATGTATATGTACATATTTTTAAATAAAATAAAATAGGCTATTTTCTGAAAAATGCGCCTGTCTGTGTTAATTATTCCATCGAATTAATTTGATCGCAACACCTGTTATTCCAGAACAGAACATTTGAGCTGGTTTCAGTTCTTTTCATTTTCTTTTTTCTGTAGTTTCATTTTTACAAACAATTTTATTTCATTTGTTTGTTAATTAAATGTTGTTATTTAGCCTATTTTTTATACAACAAAGTTGCAAATTAATTTGCTACAAGATGTGGCTGTGTAGTGCGCTTATCCAGAGCGCGTGAACTGCTGCTGCAGAGAGAAAGAGCGCAATGGAAATAGGCTATTTAAATTTTCGCATGCTGATTTATGTGAAATTGCGAATACATGACTAATCGCATTGCAATTTTAAAAATTATTGTATTTTTTCCTTTAGGAGGGAAAGTCGATTTCAATTCATGCTAAAGACATGTGGTGCTGAAGTCTGAAAGTGCCGGTCATGTTGATGTGAACAGCTGAAGCTGTCAAATTATTTTTACTTTATTTATTATTAATGATGATGATTAAAAATAATAATGCTATTCATTTTATTCAATAATGTAATTAAAACATGTAATATATCTACATTAATGCGAAACAAGCTAAATATCGTCTTTAAAGTCGTCATAGGTCTCAGCTCTCTGCAATATCTTTGCCTATATCCTCCTCAATACACGATATTGCAGGACAGGCTTAAAACAAAATTCGCAGCACTGAACATGTTCCCAGACTGAAAGTGATTGATGATGAGAAAACTCAGAAACCTGTGAGAACGGAGATGTTCACCGCATATAGCCGTGACGAGCGATTTTTTTTTTTTAATGAAAGCATATTTGTGCCAGTCTGTCAAGATTGCTTGAAACACCTTAATATTTTAGAGTAAATAGTTAAAGTTTGCATCACCAATAATTGATCTTACCCACGCGTGACCCACGTATACTTAAATATCATGCGTCCTATTTTTTGATTACCTGACTCACGGATTAACGGCAGCACATGTGGATACAACCGAGATCTGCTTGATTTGACCGTCACCTGCCATTTCAGTGGATCTGAAAGCAGGAATATGCAAAGTGCTCCCAAACGCCAGACCCGCTGTTGGTTATAGGAGGATTACATTAATGTTAGCTACTAGCCATTTTGCTAGCTGTAGTGCAGTCAGTCCGCGGCGCGTTTCCACCCTTTCGCTTTCGTCCGGAACAAACCCTGCATCATCTCAGCGCCCCTCTGTCTTCGCTTTTGTCCGGGACAAACCCCGCATCATCTCAACACCCAGCTCCGCCGACTTTTTCGGATTGAAAGCGGCATAACTTTCGGTTTGAGCGCCAGTTGAGCTTACTCTGACCCTGAGTGCAGTGTGTGCCTGACTGGAGGTGGGCGGGGAAAGCAGATGTTGCCTGTCACATCATGGGATGCCTTGTTGAGCATTGTTGCGCTGAAAACATTATATTCTGTACACTTATTCTCTTATCTTTTTAGATATTTGTCTAAATCGTTCGGTTCGTATGCGTACCGAACCGAAAGCCTCGTACCGAACGGTTCGATACGAATACGCGTATCGTTACACCCTTAATATAATATATATATATATATATATATATATATATATATATATATATATATATATATATTTATTTATTTTTTTTTTACCTTAAAAGAGCTGAGCCCCCCTAAAATAAAAATCCTAAAATCGCCCCTGGTTTAGGCTATTTCATATTGAGGAAAAAGCCCCAATCAGAGAGGTGAATGTCTGTAGGCCCGCTTCTGTTTTCAGATGTTTTCCCCCATCCACCCCAAACACAGAGCAGCGGCATTTTCAGACAAAAAAAGAGCCTTCTCAACGTTTCCAAAAAGCTCAGATTACGGCGCTCAAAAACTTCTGTGTAGTGTGGACAGATGGCGTAACTGTAGCAAAACCTAAACGTTTTCAAACTAAAACGTATTAGTGTAAATGGGGCCTTAGTACCTTTGTAAACTGTTTAAAGAGGGATATTTTGAAATTATAATGTTATAGTATGGAGCCAGAATTGTTTCATATTTACAAACAAATATAATACAATCCACAAATAAATGTGAAGCGATTGACAAATACCAAGCATATTCACAAATAAATACAATGAGATCCACAAATTAATCTTAGAGTTCCACAAACATTAATTATATTCACAAATAAGTAAAATTAGACTTGCAAATAAAAAACATACTCGCACATACTTTTTTTTATTCTACAAACACATTTGCTTGACATTTGTGGTATTTGTGGGTAGCTCTCTGTGCATTTGTAGATCACTGTGGGTATTTGTGGGTAGCTCTCTGCGCATTTGTAGATCCCTGTGGGTATTTGTGGTATTAGGCTGCAGGTTTGAAATATGTTATTTATTTAAAGTATCTGCAATACACAATTTTATTTGACTAATTTAATACTGGAAGTAATTTCAGTACAGTGTAAGTTCCTTAACTAAAAAGACACCAGTTTTTTTGTTCTCTGCAACTTGGCATTTAGGAACCAAGGAGTTAAAAGAAAATTCTTTCTTTCTAAAAGGCACTACACTTAGTTTATTTATCTGCAACATTGTGTTGTTTAATTACAGTTTTGCTTTTGCACAATAAATGTTCTCAAAATGACATGCAACGTTTCTTTATTTCTTTAAAAAAAAAATAGCAGTTTGGCTTTCCTAAGGGTCTCTGTAACCTGTTCTGAAATGGTTCTATTATAATTTATATTTCGCAATATATATCGTTATCGCAAGAGGCTGCAATGTATATCGCAATATGGATTTTAGGCCATATCGCCCATCCCTAGCACAGAGAGCTACCCACAAATACCCACAGTGATCTACAAATGCACAGAGAGCTACCCACAAATACCCAAAGTGATCTACAAATGCACAGAGAGCTACCCACAAATACCCACAGTGATCTACAAATGCACAGAGAGCTACCCACAAATACCCACAGTGATCTACAAATGCGCAGAGAGCTACCCACAAATACCCACAGTGATCTACAAATGCACAGAGAGCTACCCACAAATACCCACAGTGATCTACAAATGCACAGAGAGCTACCCACAAATACCCACAGTGATCCACAAATGCACAGAGAGCTACCCACAAATACCCACAGTGATCTACAAATGCACAGAGAGCTACTCACAAATACCCACAGTGATCTACAAATGCACAGAGAGCTACCCACAAATACCCACAGTGATCTACAAATGCACAGAGAGCTACCCACAAATACCCACAGTGATCTACAAATGCACAGAGAGCTACTCACAAATACCCACAGTGATCTACAAATGCACAGAGCGCTACCCACAAATACCCAAAGTGATCTACAAATGCGCAGAGAGCTACCCACAAATACCCACAGTGATCTACAAATGCGCAGAGAGCTACTCACAAATACCCACAGTGATCTACAAATGCACAGAGAGCTACTCACAAATACCCACAGTGATCTACAAATGCACAGAGAGCTACTCACAAATACCCACAGTGATCTACAAATGCACAGAGCGCTACCCACAAATACCCACAGTGATCTACAAATGCACAGAGAGCTACCCACAAATACCCAAAGTGATCTACAAATGCACAGAGAGCTACCCACAAATACCCACAGTGATCTACAAATGCACAGAGAGCTACCCACAAATACCCACAGTGATCTACAAATGCACAGAGAGCTACCCACAAATACCCACAGTGATCTACAAATGCGCAGAGAGCTACCCACAAATACCCACAGTGATCTACAAATGCACAGAGAGCTACCCACAAATACCCACAGTGATCTACAAATGCACAGAGAGCTACCCACAAACACCCACAGTGATCTACAAATGCACAGAGAGCTACTCACAAATACCCACAGTGATCTACAAATGCACAGAGCGCTACCCACAAATACCCACAGTGATCTACAAATGCACAGAGAGCTACCCACAAATACCCACAGTGATCTACAAATGCACAGAGAGCTACTCACAAATACCCACAGTGATCTACAAATGCGCAGAGAGCTACCCACAAATACCCACAGTGATCTACAAATGCGCAGAGAGCTACCCACAAATACCCACAGTGATCTACAAATGCACAGAGAGCTACTCACAAATACCCACAGTGATCTACAAATGCACAGAGAGCTACCCACAAATACCCACAGTGATCTACAAATGCACAGAGAGCTACCCACAAATACCCACAGTGATCTACAAATGCACAGGACGCAATTCACATATAAATGTCAAGCAAATGTGTTTGTAGAATAAAAAAAAATATGTGTGAGTATGTTTTTTATTTGCAAGTCTAATTTTACTTATTTGTGAATATAATTAATGTTTGTGGAACTCTAAGATTAATTTGTGGATCTCATTGTATTTATTTGTGAATATGCTTGGTATTTGTCAATTGCTTCACATTTATTTGTGGATTGTATTATATTTGTTTGTAAATATGAAACAATTCTGGCTCCATATT
The DNA here is from genome assembly GCA_903798195.1 of Danio kyathit. NCBI lineage: Eukaryota > Metazoa > Chordata > Actinopteri > Cypriniformes > Danionidae > Danio > Danio kyathit. Next base: position 3,527,684 of record LR812521.1, read on the forward strand.
ATAGTGTCTAAAATTTTGTTAGAAAAAAAAATGTTTTTTTGACTTTAAATCGATTTAAATGAAAAGGCGGTTACTTACATTGTTTATGGCAAAATAATTCAATATATAAACATTCAATTACTTCAATTAAGTCAGTGATTATACAGTTGCTTTGGTAACACAACGACTATAGTAACATAAAAAATGACCTAATACTGTAGTTTTCTACAACTATAGGGTATAATATACAATACACCACAGTTTACTCTAGTAAAAACTAAATTATTTATTATAACAGTTTAGCATTCATTAACAAAGCATTGTAAATACTATAATATATAAAGTATAATACACTTACAATAATATTGTTATGTCGTTCAAAAACATTAGTTTAGTATATATGTATATTTAGTATAAATTGTAGTATTATATTATAGTATATGTATATTTAGTATAAATTGCTTTAGTATATATATTTATTTATTTTTTTCTCATGTGGGGTGTACATATTCCATAACCTGAATCAGCATTGCTAAAAATAATCTGAATGAATCTGATGCTAACAGAATATAAAAACAAAATCTGATCTTGGACAAAAGACAAAGTCTGCTTTAACTGCATATACTTGGAAAGCAAACACAATCTTCTTCGTTCTTTAAAAACGTTGTAGGCTGTAGTCCAATACATCAGTTCTGTATAAACACTGGTAAACAAACTGGTAAATAGGCTACTGGCAAATCGCCCGTAGAACGTAGGCTACATAATAAATGCTGCATGGTTTAATTCACGGTTATTTTCTAGGCGGAAGTGTGGACTATGTCTGTGAATAACAACCGTCTGATGTAAACTGTTACTTACTAGGAACATGTGCCATCTCTGCCAAGTTTCAGAATTGTAGGGAAAGAAATAGCCAACTGTAGACGCGCACACGTTTCAGGACACAATCCAACACAAACGACATAGGCAGGGGCGATCCATATATGGGGCTGTTTCAATACCAAGTACGCATAGTCCGGACCTGCGTACTTGGAAGTTCACACTTGCCAAGATTAGACTTGGAAGAACGAACTCCAGAGGACACAAGTCGGGCACTTCTTCAAATGGAACGACAGCGTACTTGATAGCGTCACTCCGCACGTCTTAGAAATACGTGCCTACACCAGCTAGGAAAATTGTCACTTGTTTTTATTCATGCAATGTATCTTCATTGTTTTAGAATGATTTAAGTTCATATTGCTTCTCCAAGGTTAATACGAGTGGTAATTTGCACCTTAAGGACGTTATTTGCTATTTTAAAAACCAAAACAAGTAGTTAGAAGCCACTGTCTGTGAACTTTCTTATACTTGCTGGGAAATTTTACTTTCACAAATAGAGGTTCCTTAAAATAAAAATCTCTTATGCGACTTCTTATGTGAAATGGAATATTTAATTAAATCACTTTGATTAGAAATGTGCTTCTTTCTTAAATTAATATGAAATCTTTCATGCTGCTTGAATTTCTTTTTTATTGCATTATTATTTCTTTTAATTATTTATGTACCTTTCTGGTTTTGCTCTTTATCTTGTGTATCTAATGTGAATAGTGTGCAAAAGAACTGTTCTCGTTTACCGTATCCCAAGTTGTATTATACAGTTTTTTGGAATTAATAAAAAAGCCCACACCAGCTAGTTTGCAATTTATTTTGTATTTTCAATTTCTATTTTTTTTTTTTTAAGGCAATTAATGCATACTCGGGTTAATTTCATGATGTATTCATAAAATAAAATATGTAAAGCAGCCTCTTTTTCGTTATTTAACATTATTTTTAAATTTTAAAAGTGGAGGAATAACAGTTGAGTATTGCGGGGTCAAAATAATTCACTAAAGCGGAAAAACAGAAGTTACATCAAAATGGACCAGGTACCAGTTGCTACTGCGCCTTGCATCCTTTATCAAAAGGCTGAAGAGGAGGCTGCCTAAAAAAGGCGTATCCATCGAGTGAGGATGTGATGTGACTTATTTGCATTATTCCCTACCTTTAGTTTACTTGGTATATCTTAAAAAATTATTTAGTTTAATTAGCTCATAGATCAAGATAATTGATCGTAGATTATCTCATTAGATTTATCTCGGTGAACCAAAAAAAAAAAGGACAAGTGAGGTCGGACAGTTATCTGTTAAAAATCAATAATCCTACATTTCACACATACCTATGTCATTTTGATGCTCAAGACAGGAGGAAAGCTTCTGCAGTCCATTACGAAAACACTTCATAATGCATTTTTTGTCTATGATTTAGTAAACATACAAGCGATAGTTACTTTTCAACCCTTGGATCATAAGTCTGCTCTTGCATTGCCTAATAAAAGAAACAAATACTTGTAAAAACAAATACTAGGAAACAAATGTTTTACGTCTGGCAGACCTCATTAAGACAATAACATTAGAATACCCTGAAACACATTAAACAGCACAAACATCAAAACACTAAATAGTAAAAATAAACATTAGAACACAACGAAACACTAAAAGGTTAAAAAAAAAAAAAAAAAATACATGCTGAAAAGTTAAATATTTTAAAACATTGGAATCCGTGAATTAGTTAAAATAAATAAAATATTTGTTTTTTCTTTCAGGAAAAAAAAACACCTTTAGAATGTACTCCATAATTAATGAGTATTTATGAGTAATTAACGACCCATCCTGGTCACATTTTTTTCTGGAAGGGACTTAAAACCAGCCTTTAGTCTCTCGCAAACAGCTTTAACATGTTGGTCCAGATGCTTCCCTGACAAAAAAAAAAAAAAAAAACTCAATGGATGGAGCCATGAAATTGAGATCCTGGTCAGTCCACTGGCTTGCCTGTGGAGCATCCTTCCGGGTCACAGTTGATATTTTTAAAATACCACAAGCAACAGTTTACAGGACTGTCCACAATGTTGTGGAAGAAATGATGACCATCCTCCACAGGAGGAAGTGGGGGGTGGGGCTTTGCTCATCTGGCTGGTCATGAGGCATTCTACTTGGCTGCTGGGGTCATTGATGGGTGCCACATCAAGATTCTTCCTCCAGGAAAGCTGGTAAAAAAAGATGCTAAACAGAAAATGATTTCCTTCCATTTCATGACTAGATATTTCCATTTATTTCAATTAACAGGCCAAGACAAGTTGAAGCCTGCTACAACAGGCATCATGCAAAGGCAAGAAATATCATTGAGCACACCTTTGGGGTCCTAAAAACAAGCTGGCTTGCCATTTTTTTGAGGGCCCTGGAAATCCGGCCCCTATTTGTGCCAAAGGTAATTGGTGCCTGTTGCATCGTCCACTGGCCATAGGGAGCACCAGGATATTTCCCAGTGGCTTGATGGTCAATGGCCTGCCACCATGGCCTAACCACCCTTGGGATGTCTAAGTTACTGACTGTTACACCCCCACACCCCCTGTTCTCCATTCAAGTGGCCTGATGTTCAATAACTGTCCCGGGCAAAAATACTGTCCCAGTACGCCCCTAGTGACAGCAGACGACATCCTAGAGGAAGATGACAGTCAAGGGCAAGACGACATCTAGGATGATATGGACAATGGAATTGTGGATGAGAGAGACCTTTCTGGGAACCACCTCAGAGGACAAATTGCTGCACACCTGTCTTCTCCTGAACAACTGCCAGAGTTTCTGGGTTTAACACGACTACATTTAAGATATATGTGGACCAGTTCACTACAAGTTTAAAAAAATTACAATGTTAGAAATGTAAATAGTTTAGAATGACATAAAAAGATAGGCGTTTAGGTATTGACATTGATTAGTTCAGCTGGAGAGATTGATTCAACCATTAGTGTAAATATATTTTACTGTAGAACAATGGAATGTATGCATTTTTTGTAGTTTTTATTTAAATATATAGAATAGACTTATAAAAGAAATCTAACAAACGCATAATGAATAATATTACATTTTTTCAAAAAGTTTTTTCTAAAAGCGAGGTGTAACGCTCCACTCTGGCTGTTGTTGCCTTTCTTCTCTTGCCAGTGCCTGTTTTACCCTTTCTTCCTCCCTTTCTGCCTGCATTTTTTTTAAATCCTTCGATCCAGATCAAAGGTTGACTACTGTATGTTAGTGATGGCTTAGAATCAAATCTTTTCAAATCAGTAGTTCTTCACCAGATGCTCCACACTAGGGAAAATGGTCTTCATATCAACTCATGACCAGTCAAGGGTCATTGTTTAGCAGACCTATTTTTGGCGCCAGTGATAAAAAAAAAAAAAAAAAACAGCACATAACATAAAGGAGAAATAAGGATAGTGGTGAATTAAATGAAATTAGTAGAAATAATGTAAGTTGCGTTAAATTGCTGGTCACTAGTATGAATAACCCAGTTGTGTGAATTCCAACAACATGCACTTGTTAGGGTCTACAAAGGATTGTGTGAACTGCTGGACGCGTAGTAGGAGGTGAGCTTCCCTCCCTCCAGGACATCTACACCAGGAGGTGCATGAGGAAAGCCAAGAGAATCATCAGGGACTCCAGCCACCCAAGCCATAGACTTTTCTCTCTGCTACCCTCAGGCAGACGGTTCCGCAGCATCCGGTCACGCACCAGCCGACTGAAGGAAAGTTTCTTCCCTCAGACTATCAGGCTGATGAACACTTAACACACCCCACCCAAACTCTTCCATACCCCGCACTGCACACCATCAAGATGTAGCATGCACTGCACTTTAACAAATCCATAATTAAAACAATACTGCCTACAACTATGTGTACACCTATTCATCGTACGTATCGCTGTCAACATTGCCAATTTCACATTGTCTTGTTTTTTTTTTTGTGAGTATGTTGTTGTATTCACTGTCTGTATTTTGCACTGTCTGGAGCCAGCACCTAAGCTTTTCACTCATCATAGCACACGTGCTGCTGATGATGTGACAATAAAAGTGATTTTGATTTGTAAATCCAAACAAAACCTTTGGTTTACTTTACAAAGAGAGAGAGAGAGAGAGAGAGAGAGAGGTGTTGCTATAGGGTGTTCAAAGTCATTGCTACACCATTGCTAAAGGAGTTCTGGGTTGTTGCTAGGGTGTTTTAGTTGGTTACTAAGGTGTTTGCTAGGCCGTTGCTTATGTGTTCTGAGTGGTTGCTAGGCAGTTGCTAACATAAATTGTTTCTAGCATTGTTTCCGCATGAATTAGCATGTCACTAGCATGTTTCTAGAATAAACTAGCATTCCGTTAGCATGCATTTAGTATGAATTAGCATGTTTGCTAGTATGATTGGTATGTCCAATGTAAAGTCAATGGCAGTTTTTTTTTTTTTTTTTTTTTTACAAAAGTCTATGGAACAGTTGCTAGGGTGCCGCAAGTGGTTGGTAGGGTAGACTGGTAATATTAATTAAAGGAGCATAATCTCAAGTCTGTATAACAGTCTGGCGGAAAGTTATGATTTTCTCAAGCCACCATAAATATGATTAGTTGTAAAATATATTTATATTTTGTTTAATTATATATATACACACACATTTTATTTTTACTACTACTATCTACTATTGTGTGTACTGTTATATGGAGATAAATATAAACAAATATACATGTGTTTATATAATCTCTATAAATGCTTTAACAATACATTTGTCAGGCTAGCAACTATTTAATTAAAAAAAAAAAAAAAAAATATATATATATATATATATATATATATATATATATATATATATATATATATATATATATACACATATATACATATATATATATATATATATACACACTCACACACACAAAAAAAAGATACAAAATTACTCAACATGTACAAACTGTAGGGGTAATTACAGTTTTAACCCAAAGAATGAGCAGTCTGTCAGATGAAGAAAAGATGGAGTCAGAGATTCAAATAAATAAAGTTTACTGAAGATAGTTTGCAGTTTCATCAGCAGAAGCCAGCTTCAACACACTCGCAATGAGTTCCTAGGCCGCTCTGACTTAGTACAACAACGCAGCAATTATACTCTTTACACAATGTCATTTTCTGCGTCATACATATAGGTGTTCTAGCCTGATTGGTTAAAACACAGATAGACTAGGAAAATTTCCACGTGTGTGCGTGCGTACAATTCTGAACAATATCTTAAGCATAAACGTCAGACATTCAATAGACTGTTTAGAACTGACTCCAGACCTGTTAAAAGTATCTACAATCAAATAGAGCACACACACTTAAAGTACAATCTGCTTCTTATCCAAGGCTGAGTGTACTTCTCAGCCGTCTTTATCAAAACTGGTTAAAAACCGCTATAATCTACATTCAGACAGTTCAATTCTCACTACATCAAGTCTATCTTGAATAAAAAGTAAAGTTACTTTAAAAGAATTAACCGTAAAAATAGCAAAATCACTTTAGACATTTTAGATAGAATTAACTCATAGAAATAACAATAGAAACAATAGAAGTTGTTTCAAGTCCTCAGCCGTTCATTTCCACTCAAGGTCTCCGTGACCTCTGACCTAGTTTGGTGGCTCCTGAAAATAGTTTCAGAGACAGGCAATGCACTGAACATTATTACATAAAGCAGTGTATTTAACTTATTCATTAGTTAAAATCATTTCAAAGTTAAATACTCATTCAAATAATCAATTAATTATCTTTAATGACAATGAGAAATAAGATGAGGAAAGGATAAACATCCACACTGATATGAATAGAATCGGATGGTAGAAATCCAAATCCTTCAAACCATAACCAGTACAAACAAATGCATTAAATTACACACATGCATGTACTTTATTTTACACAAGCACAGACACATTGATATTCATTCATATGAGATTTAGAATATGTTGTTAAAATCTCAAAGTCCTTCATTGTACCTCAAGTCTTCCTGAGGGCAAAGGGCTGAAAAGTGCACACAAAATGGAAATGGTCTAACAATGTTGCGCACTCAAAAGATGGTTAGTTTGCAATATTCCACACAATCGTTTTTTATATATATAAAAAAACAAAAAAAAAAAAAAAAAAGAGGAATTACATTTGCACTTCCTAAAACAAGTCATTTTGCCTGTTAACGTGTCATGTCAGTCATTGTTTTGCATCTCCATATGCAGACTTGTCTCTAGAAATGTGCTTATTTGACCTCACACTTAATTTTTTCCCCTACAGAGTAACTATGTTCATCTATTAGATTATATGCCACTCAATCGTTGCAAGAGAGGAGGAGAAGAAAGAAAAAAAATAAATAAATAAAACTTATTGTGAGACACAGAAGATGTGCTTGTCTTTTGAAAGTTTACTGCACTTGTTTTCAATACAGCCTCTGTTCACAGACTCTGTTCTGGTGATGAGCTTCTCCTCAATGAGCCTCAGATGGATCACATCAACCTCTGGTATATCTCATGCTCAGTTTCTGTTCGCCGATCAGTCAGGGTAACTGTGTGTTGATCCTTCAGCACAGCTTCAGACATCCAGACTGAGTCCTATGTTGGTTTATACGGTGATTTGAGCTGCACTGTACGAGGATGTGATGGAGTGAAGAAAACAGCTTTATCACTGTGCTTTGCTCCATTGACAAACTTAAGGCCACCTTTGCCATTAACCCTTTAAATTAGGTTTGACATTGTAACAAGTGACCCTTGGGGAAACAACAGTCAGAATTCATACAAACTGAAGTTAATGAACAATCCTTGTTAAATTCACACTTTTCCTCCAACTAGACGTTCAGGCATGATGAATGTGAACTGATCAGATCATGTGACGAGCACATTTTAAAAATCTTTTTTTCCTCAATACATTTGTTTTTGTTGAGAAATAGTCAATTATCAGAATCAGAGTGTCTGCCATCCATAACTGTGACATCACTTCCTCTGAATCGAGAGTGAATGGCAAGTTCCTTCAGCAGTAGAGAGCAGCGTTTCTTCAGTCTCAGCTCATACCTGCAGCAGTTGTGCCTCATTTGCAGTATTTTAAATAAAGTTTCTGTACATGAGATTTTGTTCCTGTGCATATATTAGGATGTACATGAGGATTTGAATGTTTAGGGTTGAGGTGTGCGGTTGAGCTTTTCCAGCAATGTTTAAGCACTTTTTTTTTGCACTTTGTGTAGCCTTTGATGCATCAGAGATTGAGGTGTTTTGAACACTGCGTAACTGCAGACACATTTCTCCAGTTTTCTGTATTTTCATCATGAAATGCAGCAAATGTTCAAGCAGAAGAGTCCCACTGAAGATGGCAGAGTTTCATTACAGCATTTAAACTCAAGTGATTCAGTCTCTGATTAAATCCATGCTGCTGGAAATGAAGTTTGTCCAGAGGACGGAGTTAAACTGAGGAAGTGTCAGCTCTTTATTTATTTGGAAAAGCAAGCTAAACTTTTAATGCAACATTAGAGTTGTAGGTTGGATTCAATTGCTGGAAGCCTCCATTAAATGTGCACATGTGTTTTGACAGTCTTTAACTTCACATGAACAGTTTCTCTAGAGCGGTTTGTACTTCAGTGTTGGTCTTGTGTGGTCATGAGGAGAAACTTGTCAAACAGAAGCAGACATCACTCTGTACAGTACTGCACTGTCTTCATGGAGGATTGTCAGAAGATTCTCCATAAGGTAAATGACTGACGGTTAGTTCTTCAGACCTGCTGGATTTATAACGAAAGTGTCAGTCTATGCTGGATGTTGTTCTATAATCTGGGACTCTGTGATTCTCCATGAAGTCAGATGAGTTCACCCCAGTCTGAGTCCTGCAGTATTTTCATCATTCAGGGTAATCTTGAAGAGTCTGAAGTGTTGAATAATGGGTTATTTTGAGAGCAAGGACTGGTTTAGAACTCTTTCCACAGTCTAAGGCCTGTTGGAGGGAAACAAATACTATTTTTTGCATTGACATTCATATTAAAAAGACACAAAATCTGGTCATGAAGTTTGAGAATGTAAATTTAGCAAGATTGATTATAATTAGAAATGCATCATTCCTCTTTCCAAGCATATCTGACCCTGATGCACAGAACCAGTCTTTTGTACAGGTCTATGCCAAACACACTGTATGGGTCAGAATCACTTATATGCCATCATCATCATATGAATTGAAAATGTCCTACTGTAAATCTAACCTTTATTTGATTAGTAATGTGCATCAAGTACTTCATTCAGACCATTTTTTTAAGAAAAGGAGATTGTCTACTTGCATTAACTCTCAGATTCCCAAATAATTCCCATTAGCTTTCAGGTGATCTAGACATCTCAGTATCACACTTTGACTAGCTCTGTTGTCTCACATGCTCAAAGAAAAGTGAATTAGATTATGAAACCTTTGCAGACAAAATAATCACTGCACTGCAAATATGCTTTTCAGAGTTAGATTCTAGAGCAAATAAATGTAAAATATTTTCTAGACTAGTTTGTATATTTATATTAAAAAATAAATAAATAAAATAAAAATGCAATTGAAAAAACATGCCATTAAAATAGCATGCAAAAATAATGCATTAAAAAAAAAAAAGCTGCATAGTTAAATTAATTGTTACCAGCTATTTCTGCATCTTTTCTATAGTCGTCCAGCAAGTCAGATGAAGGGTCTCTGGAGAGCTGTTGTTCACATCTCCTGAATCCAAAAACTAAAAGACTGTTCAGTTTCTGTATGAAGTCACATTAAGATGGAATTGTTCACTCAAAAAGGAAATTTGTCATTTACTTTTAGAATATGCATGCATTTATATAAAGCATGCATTTGAAATTTGCATTTAAAAAAAAAAAAAAAAAAAAAAAAAAAAAAAAAAAAAAAGAGCATGTCTTGTTAAATAAAGAGCACGCATATATAAAAAGGCATTCAAATAGAGACATTTATCATTAAAAAAAAAAATAATAATAATAAATAAATAAATATATATATATATATATATATATATATATATATATATATATATATATATATATATATATATATATATATAAAATAAAAATCAAAACTAAATACATACAATTAAAAGCAGAATTTTTTTGAAGAAATGCATGCACTTAAAATAATGTATACATTTGTAATAGGCATGAAATTAATGCATGCATAAATTTTAAAAATGCATACATAATCAAAAAAGACATTGAGAAAAAAAGCCATGCATTTATAAAATGTGCATGCATTTATAGGAGGCAATTAAAAATATGCATGCAAATAAAAAAAAAAATAGCTTGCATAACACGTTTTCAAAAGAAAACTGCATACAATTAAATGCATTCAATTAATGTTACCAGGCATTTTCTGCATCTTTTCTATAGTTGTCCAGCAGGTTAGCTGAAGGGTCTTTGGTGAGCTGCTGTTCTCCACTTCTCCTGAACCCAAAACCAAGACAAAACATGAGCTCAGTTTTTCTATGGAAAGCCATATTTTATGATAGAACGGTTCACCCAAAAATGTCATTTTTGCATGCATTTACCAGTTAAAAATAAATGCACATAAATATTGAGCATACGTTTTTTTTTACTGCATGCAATTACAAGTGTATGCATTAAAGGCATGCATTAAAAAAATACTAGGCATGCATTTATAAAGGGCATAAAAAAAAAAATAATAATAATTCATGCAATTAAATTGATTAATCCATACAAAAACAATGCATGCATTTAAAATAATACATTTATAGCCATGAAAAAATTAATGCATGCATATTTTTTTTAAATGCATGCAAAAAAAGGGCAAAGGCAGAAATCCATTCTTATGCATCCATTTTTTTAAAGGGCATTTAGAAAAGGTGCATGCATTTATCAGGCAATTATAACCATGCATGCAATTAAAACTAAACGCATGCAGTTAAAAGCAAATCGCTTGCATAACATTTTTAAAAGAAAACTGCATAATTAAATGCATTGTTACTATTTCTGCATCTTTTCTAGTTGTCCTGCAGGTCAGCCGAAGGGTCTTCTGGTGGGCTGCTGATCTCCACATCTCCTGAAAACCAAAACAAAATCATGAACTCAGTTTCTGTATCAATTAAGATGGAAGAGTTCACACCCCAAAATTTTTGCATGCATATAACAACTAAAATGCATACATGAAGCAGCATGCATTTTAAAAAAGATGCAATAAAAACGTGCAATCATTAAGGCATGCATTTATAGTAAAGGCCATGCATTAAGACATGCATTTATAAAGGGAATAATAAATCATGCAATTAAATTCAGGAAAAATCCATACAAAAATAAAATGCATGCATAAATTTAAAGGCATAGATTTATAAAAAGGGGCATGCACTCAAGGACATGCAATTGAAAATGGGAAGAGGGGGGGGGGGGGGGGTTACATAAAGCATTAAATTAGAAACATTAGATTAAATTAATAGCGTGCATTTATATAAACAAAGCATGCACTCATAAAAAAATGAATTTCTAAAAAAAACTGAATGCATGCAATTAAAAAAAATATATGCATAATAGCGTAATTAATGCATGCATTAAAGCATGCAATACAAAATGCCTGTATAAGGTATGCATATAGAAAGCACATGCATTTAAAAAAAAAAAAGGAAGCATGCATTTATTGATTATATGCAATTAAAAACTGATGCTTGCATAAAAATGCAGTTGTATGCAATTAAAAAACAACAAACATGCAATAAGGCATGCATTTATAAAGGGCATACGCTGAAACATATTTAAAATATACATACAATTAAAAAATAAATAAAATTCAATGCATGCATGATTTTTTTTAAAAACACTTAATGAATGTTTACTTAAAAAAAAAAAAAAAGGAAGCAAGCATTTATAAAAAGGCATGTATACATGCATTTATATAAAAGTGCATGCACTCAAGGCACACATTTCTAATAAAAGGCACATGTATGAAAAGGAATGCAAATAAATTAATGGATGAATAGGCATGTATATAAAACAGCATGCAATTAAAAATATATGCATGCATTTAAATAAGACATGCAATTAAACATCTAAAAGTCATGCGTTTAAAAGGTGTATAAAAAAATTAAATGCATATATAGAGGCATGGAATTAAATGCTTATAGTTAAGTATACAAAAATGCATGCAATATGCATGAAATCAATAAATGGAATTATAAAAATGCATTCATTTAAAAATAAATGCTATACCACAGTAGCCAATATTTAAAGTGGACCAAAATTGGTTTTATTAGTCCTAAAACTATTAAAAACTCTGTTACTACAATCTAACTTTTAATTCCTCTTCAAACTGATTTCTGTAAATACATACAAACATGCAATTAAAGTAAATGCATGTATATACAGAATTAATAATGTTTACACTTAAATTAGTAAACAAATGCTAAATATAATGAATGAATGCATGCATAAAGGTCTTAAAAAAAAATAAAAAGTGCATAAATCAAGTTAAGATGCCACCGACTTGATCAATTCATCTGAGTAACGGATCTCATAAAAAGGAAAAACAGGGTAGATGAAGACTCACCAGATGAGTGATCCCTGCAGAGAGAAATGTATGCTGTTATTTGCAAATATTAAGAGTCAAGACACAGTCAGTGATCCGCTTAAATTTACACACCTCATCTGTTTACCCCCTTCAAGCCTCATTTCTATTTCCTGAAGGGTCTCTGTAGGATCACAGTGATCATGACCATCAGCTTCTCTACATTTCTCTGAAGCCCTGTGTTTGATCCACCATTCAGCACAAATGTCAGATTGCCAGACTGTAGGTGTTACACAAGCAGACCTTCAGGAATCCAACAGATTACCTAGACACCACAGCGGAGCATAAAACATGTCACTTTAAAGTGCTTAGCAAAATACATAAGTGAAGGATTAAAAGATCAATACCTCGGTTCCTTCTTGGAGTCCTTGATTTGGGCACACCAGGATCTTGAAAAAATGGCGCAGATTCCAAAAAATATAATTCATGACGCATACATTTCCATCAGTATATTTAGTGCAAAATCACAAGTAACCCGGTATTGAACACCTCTGTGTGTCTGACACTGTTTTGCATTTAAACGCAAGCAAGACTTCACAAGTAGAAATCTAGTCTACAATGATGAACCCCTGCACTGAGACGGACATCTCAGGCCCACTTAGGATGCATTTTATAAAAATGGACAAGATCTATGCCTGTACTGCAGTTATTGCATTTTAGAGAAACCATTTCACTTCGTATTTTTTTTATTTTTTGAGATGTGAACCTTGAAATGTATGAGTGTTGCCTGTTTTTTCTGTGATGTGAATGCTGATGTGGTTGTGTGGTGAGGCCCAAGATATATTTCCACTTTTGGACAAAGTAAACCTCAAACACGTTTTCCATAGCAATTAACGTACATGAATGCAGTTTAAGTGCATATCTGATCAGCATCTATTATTGTATTCTACAGGTTGTATAACGGTAGTGTGGACGCATATGATGAATCAGGGAATACCATGCAATCAAGGCCAGTCAAAGAGAGATCATGAACAGTCACAGCCCAGATTTCAACAGCAGGCATTACGGTCAGTCAACACTAAAATGTAACCCAGATTTGACTAATAGCAGGTCTGCAGAGCAGTGTGGACATCAGGTGAAACCATAAAATAGGCACTAAAATGTAAACGGCCTTAAATCAATGTACAATGAAAATGCAGCATTCATGTGTTAAGAGCATACTTTGCATGATCTGACACGGCAGATCCAAACCAACAAACAAAAGCCATAACACAGAGAAAGACAAGAGCGACTGCCATGCATACAAGTTTAGAAAGAGGTTATGAGCATGTGACATTCAAGACTGTTCCCATCCCTTAAATAAGATTTCAGATTATGCCATTTAAAAAGATGTTTAGACAACCTCAATTAAAGAAAAGTGTATCAAATGTTTATCGTGCCAACTGCAATTACATTTTAAAGATGGGGTTTAGAAGTATGAATAAGGTTAATGGAGTTATTAATGTGCTTAATGTGATGTTGAATGCATTTGTGTTGTCTATTTTTCTGATGTGATTGCTGATGTAGTTGTGTGGTGAAGCCAAAGATAGGTTTCCACTTGTGGACAAAAAAAAGTTAAAAATCTGACCTGTTTAAAGTCCGGCGCTTGGTCCTCTGCTCTTGAAGGATGTCAGACGACTGTGCAGAGGAGCAAAAACAGAGGTACTCACGTGCCTTCTCAGGATGCTTGCTTCATGGAAATGCGCATCCTCACATGGCTGAGGCTTTCAAACCACACTTCAAAATCCATATTGGTTTAATGGGAGTAATAGGTACCCTTAAAAAAAAAAAAAAAAAAAGACCTGTTTTAATAAACCATACTGCTCTTTAACATTTAAATAAATTGTCAGTGCATCTTCCACCAAATATCTAGGTTTTCACTCTTGATAAATCCCTACAGGTCAGTTATTTTGGTCTCTAGGTTAGAGTTGCCACTGTCTGAATAGCTTAACCTATCAGATTTGGAAACACCTCTGCATAACCATAACTTTACAATCCACCACATTGCGATGTTCCTCAGGTAGTAACGCATGCAGGTGATAGGTCATAGGTAATAATGATTAAATCCTGCATTATTGATGAAACTGAAGTTCTCAACTTGCCTATTAAGCAGACCAGAACCCACAATGAAGTACAGTACAGTAGTTGAGTCAAACTTGTTACATTACTGCTCTGCATTATGGAGTCACAATCCTGGATATCATTTATCATGCTGCCAGCATTAATCATTCATTGAAAAAACAATATACATAAAACCTGACAGAGGACATTCAACAATGACTGATACATACTCAAGTTTGCAGGATCTGTAAACCAGGGCCCATCTTCTGCACTCGCATCTTCTGTGTTGGGCCTGTGGTGTCAAAGGATGTCATATCACTGGGATGTGAAGGAAATATCAGGTAGGGCAGGGTGATTAAATCAAAATGAAAATCATAAACTACTGAGCAAAGCTGTGATAGTCAAAAGCAGCATGATAATCTGATCAGTGGTAAATACCTGAAGGCTAGATGGCACTCTCAAACACCTAACATTTAATGGCTTTCATTGACTCAATGTGACTAATAATCTACAGAATAAACTCAAAAGGATTTAAGCATGCAACTTATGAAGCATGCAGAGTAAAAACATGTGGTAACTTCACATGCAGCATTTACTACATAGTAAGTATCACAGAATCCCGAAGTAATAACTTTCAATTCATTTTTTACATGCTGAAGGTTTACAAGAATTAGCTTTATACATAGAAACCTTAATCTCCCAGCCCTACATGCAGGTAGTAAACTGGGTAAAAAAAATAAACAAAAAGAATACCTTCTCGGGATTTTGAAATGGTAGATCTGATCAGGCAGACTTGCAAGTCCTTGTATGGCCCAGGCGGTCACACAGTGGTCTTCAAACCAGTCAATTCCACACCGATTTTAACTGGAGTATTAAGAACCACCCTTAAATCAAGCAGAATTAGAAGACCAACAAAAACAGCAAAGGGGTAAACAAAACCAACATTAAAACATGCTGATCAAATAAAAAAAAAAAAAATAAAAAAAAAAAACCTCCAGGGTTGCCAGGTTCACCAAAAAAAGATGCCCAAGGTAAACCATTTGTACCTAAAACAAAATCCGCTCGCAAATAAACTTCAGGATAGCCAGGCTCACTACACTAAAATAGCCCCAAAAGATGCTCAATCTAGACCAGGGATCACCAAACTTGTTGACTAACAAATAATAGAGTAATAGACCAATAATAGAGCAACAATGTCCAACGCATATCTCCGTAGATGGCATAAGCATTACTGGGTGCTGGTTACACCTCTGCATGACTAAATTTACTCTTCAGCACTTAATATTCTTCCATGAAGTGCAAACATTTAGTTTGTCAGATACTATAGATTCAAATACATGGATTCTCAAAGAAACCATGTTAAGGGCCTCTCAGCAAAATTGCTGTAGAAAAGCAAAATGCACAAGCTGGATGAGAACTGTTGCGCCACTTACATAATTCAGTGTTCTGCACATCAAACTTGCAAGATCCAAAAGCACCTTAAAGTCTGATAGCAGCAACTAGTGCATGCCAAAGTTAGGAAGTATTTTACCTTGGGTCCACTGTTGTCCAATCACTAGGCCCTGTGGAAGGTGCAGAACAAGTAAGCCTATAAAACAAAGTCTGAAGCAAGACTGATTCTTGCATACCTTACCAGAATTTTCTTGTGGACTTAGACTCGAATGTACCTACGGCTCAGGCTTCCATAAAGAGGTCCTTCAAAATGGTCTAAATTTCAGCTTCATGTGACAAATACTCACCATCCAGTCAGAGACAAGCAAGAGTGAAGCAAAGACAAAAGCAGCAGAGAAAATGAGGAGTGACTGCATCAACACTGAAACATTCAGGTCTTTAAAAGACAAGTGTACATTTTGGCTTAAGCATTTATCAATGTGCCTCGACCAACCTTCCCTACACTGATCAAGTGTGCACACCGCTAAAATAATTTATACCATCTATGTTGTCACGATGTTGGGGTACCCCTGTCTGAACACAATGACTTGTGTAATTGGTATTGAACACCTCACTGACTCTACCCTGTTCTAACTGCGTTGAAACGTTCATCTAGTAAACATAGGTTGGTCAGAGGCTACAATGACACATGCCTACATTCCCCAATCATGGAGGTTTTCTCATTTACATTAGAGCAGAATGTACAGTGAAAAGTCAAAACTCCATCTGGTGCTTCAATCTCAATCCTGGGTGTAGCCCCTCTATTACTTACCTGCTCCAGGCAGGCTTAAATCAGGGTCTCTTGCATAAGTGGGTGCTCTAATGAGGACCCTAAAGATCACAGGCTCTAGCAGTTTTCAAAGTAGCATCTCGAAACCAGGGGAGTACTGGTTATATGCATTGCACTTACCAGCTGGGCCCAATTACATGGACCCAGTCTATGATCATCACTTATGCCGCTAGGTTAGTTTTATCGTTTGTTTTTTAAACCAAGCATTTTGTCTGGCCATGGGAGAAGATACACAAGCAGGCCTGGAAGAATAAGATAAGATACTTACATGACTATGCTGGATCCTTGCATGGAAATGAGCAATAAGACTCACAGATCCTCGCACAGCTCAGGCCTTCAGACATAGTCAAACTAAATCCAAACACTTAAATTCCCAAATCCAAAGAGACAAGTTAGAGGGGAAAAAAAGCTTTGCATTCTCCATAAAGCAGTTAAATGTCTCTCAGCCGGACCTCATTAATAAACGAGAACGCACAGTGAAAACATCAAGTCACAGTCCATGTGGTAGATTGTCCACAATCACAAACCTGGGCAAATCAGTATTCACATCATGGCAACATGAGTCAAATAAAAAAGGACTGCAAAAAAAATATCTACCAGGGTTAGAATTATCTAACCCAGAGCCCATCAAAAAAAACCTCAAGCAGAAGGTTAAAAAAAAAAAAAAAAAAAAAAGTCATACTTACATGTTGAACCACAATTCTGTGGACTTATTTTAGATTCTACATCTATTTAAATCACGAGAAACAATGCATAGACAAATTTGGAAAATGTAGTAAATTAACAATTGCTTTTCTACATGCCTTGGCCAAACATCCCTATTAAAATCTAGAGTACACAGCGAAATTCTCTACAGTCCACTTTTATGGACTCTGCATTTAGGGCACCCTGGTCTGAACAAGCAAGCAATATTAATTAAATGCACAACTCAAGAGTGAATTCAGTGTTTGACTCTGTGTAAATTTAAAAGACCATTGGATCAGCAAACATGGCAAGAAAATTAACGTCAGTATAAAATGGGTTAAAAAAATATTGTACCTACTCCTTTGGAATATGTACCTTCTACCAGAGGGCAACAACTCCTACTTCGTGCATTACTCAAAATGCTCGATGAACACTCAGTAACAGAATTTGGGCCTCTGTTACAATTCATATCATGCAGTCAGCACAAGTCAAACTCAAATCAAATAGACCAAAAGACATACAGGTACATACCAGAGTTTGCAGGACCTTCCAGATCAGATTTCAGCCCTCTATGGAGTTCGTGGCTTAAGGATGTCAGAGCACTGGGCCTTGAAGGACGTAGCAGAAACCCTAGAAGAACAGAAGATTTAAAACAAGAGGGGTACTCACGTGCCTTCAAGATCCTTGCTCGGTGGATTTCAGCACAAGACAGACTCAGGCCTTCAGGTCTCAAGTCCACATCACATTTAACAGGAAGTACATCTTTCAAATAGACAGATTTGATCAGAGGCTACAACAATAAAATGTTGGCATTATTATTGAGCTGTTGGAAATCTTAGCATGAGCCAATTATAAAAGACCAGAATGCATAGACAGTGAGTTAAAGGTCCATGTGGTGCACTGACCATCACAATCCAGGACTTTATTGGTCTTCATGTCCCATGCGGTCAATTATTAAAAGAACAGACAACAGCACACATACAAAGATTAACTTTTTTTGCCCAGCACTGGGTCTGCAGTTTGTGAATGGTAAAGCACATGCAGGCCAGGAAAAATACACTTAGGAAAACGAGTGTGATACTCACATGCCTACACATTATCATTTGGTTGACTCGAGCATAGACTTGTACAGCTCTGGTCTTAATACAAAAGGGTTTCAAACCATCTCCACTCCACACCAGATCTATCAGTAGTAAACTCACCTATTAAATCAAAAGAAAATTAGAGCAAGAAAGTGGTGGAAAACATACTAGCAGCATTTCAACATTGAAACAAGCTGGTTAATACCTAATGAAGATTTAATAAGAGGTCATCGGTGCGCCTTTGACCAACCGTCAATAGATCCCTCGTGTTCCAAATATCTACACTGCTGAAACGGTCTGCGTCTGGGGCACCCCTGTCTGAACACTATAGCTCAAGTAAATGGTTTTGGATCTCCGTACATGAACTCTCATAACTGACTCAACCCTCAGTTCTGAACTTAACTGCATTTCAACATTCCTTAGTGGTTGGTCAGAGGTGACTAATGGATACTTGCATTATATAAATGGCATTTAGGGGTCTATCAGACAACACTTCTTGGGGCCACTTAAAGGGCACATGATCGTATTTGTCGCAAGAACAAATTAGCAAGATCTTTCACAGGGTTATCATCATCATCATCATCATCATCATCATCAATCAAAAAGTGATACTCACATGCCAACTCAGGATCTTTACTTGGTTTAAGCTACTGGCTAGGCTCAAGCCAAGACTCAAGTCTTTAACAGTGTTACAAACCATGTTCTGGATTCCAGAGATCACAAACGTAACAAACACCTTAAGTAAACAGTCCAGTTAGAAAGTCAAAGTAGCAGTTTAGAAGCACAGACAAATGGTTTAGCATCAGTGAACATTAAAACATACTGGTCTTTGACAATTTAAACAAAGCAGTTATCAATGCACCCTTTGACCAAGCAACCAATACATTTCTCCCTATATTCAAGCACCCTTGTCTGAACGCAACAGCTCAAACACGATCAGATATTGCTATACAGATTGCTGACCCTGCCCTACCTATCCTCCCTACTCTGATCTCTGTGATGGTCTTCAGCAAATAGTAAACAGGGTGGTTGATCAGAGGCTACTATGATTAATGCACAATGGTGTTTAGTCATTGATCATAACAGTACTGGTCTTTTGATAGTTGTCAAACATGCACAAATAAAACCACTGGCAGAAGAGGACAAATACAATACATACCATGGTTGGCAGAATTTAAACCAGATCTTTCGATTTAGAAGGATGTCAGATCATTGGTTAAGGACGATTCACATGCAATCCTGGAATGTAGAAAGATATTATAAATTGGGATATTCATGCTTTCAAGGTCTTTGAAGCACATGGCTCAGACCTTCATAAAAAGAGGACCTCAGACCAGTACACATCAGTTTTATCTGAACAAATAGAGTAGGAGATAATGAAACAAAGCAGCGCAGAGGCAAGCAAGTTGTCAACATTGAAACGTGCTGATCTTTAAAAATTGAATACATTTACGTGGGTTCATCAATGCACCTTTGACCAACCATCCCTATATGGCCTGTACACTAAATTAACCTCTAACACTAGCTTTGGTCCCTACATCAAGCGGCTTGTCTAAACGGAATCTCAAGATAGCTGTATTTAACATGCCTCTACACAGAACTGACTCTACCCTCAGTTTTGCACTTAACTGCATCAAGACATTCCTGAACAAATACAACAGGTTGGTTGGTCAGAGGCTACAAATGATGAATACATTCATGGACGGTTACAGGTTAGCAGACCAGAATGGCCAATTAAGACATTGAACAAACTTACAGGTCACAATCCTGGGCTTTGTAGATCATGTCCTCTACTCTGAGCAGTAAGACAGACTGACCACAAAATAAAGACAGAAGAGAAGACAGGAGACAATACATACCAAGGTTTGCATTCAAGTTAGGCTTGCAATTTTTAGAAGGATGTCTGATCAACAGGCATGGCAGGGGCAGTGGAAGTAGACCTGAAAGAACAGAAGATTGAAAAATACTTTCATGCCTTCAAGAATCTTGTGTAGGGTACTTTGAGCACAGACTCCCGTTCAAAACAATGCCTTCACAGATACTCAGAGTTAAATGAGAGTGTCTAAGTAAATTAGTAGCACAGAGGTTTAATTTTAGTCTCCGTAAAACATGCTGGTCTTCAACCTAAACAATTTAGACAATCATTATTAATACACCTTTGACCATCCGTCCTTATGTTTAGGTGCCCTTCTCTATACATGACATGTTACACAATTTAATTTGCTTCTACTTTGACTGACTCTTCCCCATCTCCCTACACCAACAGCATTTTGATGTCATTCAGCTAATAGTAAATGGGTTGGTCTGTCAGAGGCTACAATGACAAATGCCTAGATTCTTCATGATTAAGATGTTGAAGGTCTCAGCAAGAGCAAATTATAAAGGACCAAAATGCACAAAAAAAAAAAAAACCCGAAACTTAATTTGGGCCTCAAGTTTCAATCCTGGGCACTGTCATTTCTCAGGTGTAACAAGTTTAAGAAAGAAGAAAAAAAAAAAACTCAGACAACAGGAACTGATACATACCTGGATTAGTTAGATCTTTAAATTGGGGCGGTCTCTTGACCTCCATTGAGTCAACTGTTGTGATCACTGGTCCATAAAGAGAACCGCAAAAGAAAAACCTAGAAGAGTAGATTGTTAAATACAAGGGATACAGACGTGCTGTTTCAGGAGCCTTGCTCTTTGCTTTTCTTGGGACTTCAACAAAAATGTTCAAAACACCAAATTCTACAGCTTTAAAGTGAGGGGAAAATGCACTTTAAACAAAGCTAAAAAGTGTAAAAAGCAGCAGTTAAGCAGCACAGGTGACTTAGTCATGTCAACATTAAAACATTCTGGGCCTTCAAACTATGATATATGATTTGATATGATATATGAGAAGACAACAGTTATCAATGCACCTTCAATCAACCATCCAAGATTTCTCCCCATTTATGTGCGCCTATCTGAATGCAACATCTTGACCTTTACACACTACCCTACCTATCCTCTCTACATCTGACCTCATTTCAACACTCAACTAATAGTAAACGGGGTGGTTGGTCAGAGGCTACAATGACAAATGCCTGCATTCTCCATGATGAAACTGTTGTGTGCCTCAATTTAACCCAGTCTTAAAACCAGAATGTCCAATGTAGTCATGGAGTCAAAACTCCATGTGTTGAGTTACCAATCATCACAATCCTGGGCCCAGATCAAATCAAATTAGACACATACCAGGATTAGCAAGATCTTTACATTGGAGCAGTCTCTTGGCCTGCCTTACGTCCAGAGATGGGAAGTAACGAAGTACAAATACTTCGTTACTGTACTTAAGTAGTTTTTTCGGGTATCAGTACTTTACTCCACTACTAATTTTTTTGACTACTTTTTACTTTTACTTCTTACATTTTTACACAAATATCTGTACTTTCTACTTCTTACATTTTTTAAACCACAGTCGTTACTTTCGTTTTTATGTGTTTGGTGGCGCGATCTATATTATTTCTTATCATTGCGCATTAATATGAGCGCATTTTTGATGCAGTCAGTCTCTTTTTCCTCATTGCGCGCCTGCGTGCTGCAGCGCGCGGCTTCTTCAAGCCTATCGCACACCGTACATGGCCTAGTTCATAAAGATTACTATGAGAAAGGCTAGGATTACTGCGCATTGACAGAGGGAGTCGGCGAATTTAACATGACTGATGCTGCCCTGTTTACACGGTAATAAGACAACATTTGCTCGATTGGATCACAGGTAAACGAGACACATTCCAGTCAAAAACATGATGTTTAAATGCTTAAGCCTTTTGTCCACTTCCGATCATACTGCACGGGCTTTCTCTGGTCTTTCATTCTAATACCGCGAAAATAGTGCTTTTTGTAAAAAGTTGTACATTTAGGACTAAAACAATCAAATACTTTATAAAAAATGTATGCATTGCGGTTTATTTCCTTTATTTCTGATGAGTTTATATTTTCTAATACAGAATTTGTAATGGCTGTGTTCTATTCCCACTTATCCTATGCCCTATTCATTTAGAACATTCTAGCATTCAAAGTTTGAATTATTAAAAATAAAAAAGCATTAAAGTCATCTCTCTTAGGTGTAATTTGCTTTCAAAGTATTTTTACAGTTCAGTTTTAGCGATCTTCATGTTTACAATTGTGCTCCCTTTGCAGTGCACTTTGAAAACTTTGATGTCATTTTGAACACAGCCTCATGACAAAAGCTATAGGTGACTATTTTTTAAAAGCGGACTTTATGTTACATCTCCAAAGCTTGTGAAAACAAAAAAAAACATAGCATACGTTAATGCTTTTAATTTATAGTAGGTTATTTATTAAGTATCTGTCCTGTATATGACATGGGCCTGCTGGTTAGAGCATATCTGCAGTGGTTTGCACGTGCTCAAATTAAAACTTTTCAAGACTTTTCAAAAAATAAATAAACAATATCCTACTTAATAATAATAATCATCATCATTAATATTATTATTAAAATAGGATTTTTTTTTCACTTTCTAATAAATATTACATTTCATTTCTTAATAAATAGCCTCATTATTTGTTTATTTATATGATTTATATGATATTATATATGACAAAACTAATATTGGATTTTATTTTAAATGTGTGTTTGTGTAAAACAATATAATTTGCACAAAGAAATGATGGGGTTGTTCTCTAAAGAAGTTACTAAAGAAGTCCACCCCGTTTAGAGCATCATTATGGACGTTTTACGTTATAACTAACGTGGTTCAAACCATGGATCTGCGACAGAGAAACTAAGGGTTTTGGGAAACACTCGTCACTACATCGTTCTTTTCCTAAACGATGCATGGTACTATGATAGTTCAGCAGCAAGTTACGTCGTTGTTTGGGAAACGCACCCCTGGGCAATTTATGTGTATGTTACCTGTCTTACCTGTGTATGTTGCTTTTAGCATAGTATTGTAGTGTATTACAATTTTTTCAGTCATTTTGGCACATTTCTCAGATCAGAACTGAAATTTGTAAAACAGTAGGACAAAGTGCATTTCTCAAAAAAACACGTATAAATAGCAAAACACCATGGATTACCTGCAAAAGCCAGTCTCCTGCTCAAAATCCCTCAGTTCATCCCTCAAAACTAAATTTCTGTGACAGTGAACATGTCAGTGGTGTCAGAATGACATGTCCTTGTGTCATTGTATATAAATAAGACTCAAATTACTTAGTAGTCATGTTGTCAATAACAGTTTACTCTGGAGGGCTGTTCTGGTGTAAACTATGGCAATATTTTTGCTGTTTGTACTGTAATTTGTTGCCAGATCATGTCATTCTGATACAGAAAGGAAAAGAGAGCACCACATAGCACAAAGAAAAAACAAAAGTAAAAACGTGAACAGGACAACCTCCTTTTAGACCTTTATTAGAAAAAGTCAAGATTCACCTGGGAGAAATGTAAAAAATGCATTATGACTAAATATTAAGACAACTTGTTCAGGCATTTGAATGATTAAATGTTGTGGGGGTGAGTCTCTTCAACACAGATAAAATAAAACATGTTGATCAACATGACATAAGCAACTGATAATATAGGAAACATCAGAGAATTGCACATAATCATTTGCATGGATGAACAAAAGCATTTGCAACTTGTTCATAAAGGGAAACTGGTTTTCTGATGTGCACAAGTGACACAATGATGATCTGAAGATTGAACAGTGGGTTTTGAGAATTTCAATTCTGATCTGAGAAATGGACCAAAGTGACTGAGAAAAACTGCAACAGAATTAATGTTTATTCATTAAATAAAATAACCACAATACCTGAAAAAAAAAAAACACTGAAATAGCGGGTTATATATGAGAGCTGCTCTCTGAAGAGAATAAGCAGCTTTAGCCTAATGCAAAAAAAATTGTTTACAGTTATATCTGATTCTGTATTTATTTTAGCAAAAGACAAAATCAACATGAATGGCAGCTGTTATTTTTGATCTAACAGCGGCAAAACTACATGCTGAACACTGAGTTCGCGTCAGGATGATTACCTACCTACAGTATCTCACTTGTTATCCTTCAGCTTCGTTCCTGAATTATCAGGGGTCGCCACAGCAGAATGAACCGCCAATTATTCCAGCATTTGTTTTACGCAGTGGATACCCTTCCAGCTGCATCCCAGTACTGGGAAACACCCATACACACTCACATTCACACACACTCACATTCACACACACACACACACACACACACACACACACACACACTTATAAACTACTGCAAATGTAGTTGAATTATTATTCGCCGATACCGCATGTTTTTGGGACTGTGGTTGAAATGAGTACTTTTTACTTTTTTACTTTTGTACATTTTTCAGGCGGTACTTTTTTACTTTTACTTAAGTACAAAAGTGTAGTCAGTACTTCTACTTTTACCAGAGTCGTTTTAAACATGAGTATCTGTACTTCTACTTAAGTAAAGGATGTGTGTACTTTTGCCATCTCTGCTTACGTCCAATGTGTTCAGCCAATGAGGGCATGCCTGGAATAGATGGTTGAATATAAGAGTAATACTCACATGCCAATTTAGGATCTTTTGTGAATTTGAGAAAAGATACCAAGTGCATGCATTAAAGGTGATACAAACAACATTCTCGATTCCACATCAGCAGTAAAACACACATTTCAAGTAAACAGTCGAGTTAGACAGTCAAAATTTGAAAGCACCATGGAATGGTTTCAGATCAGTTTTAATAATTTAAACAACAAACAAGCAGTCATCAACGAACCTTTGACCAACCATCCAAGATTTTGGTTCCTATGTTCAGGCAACCCCAAAAGTGTAAACTATTGAATGCACCTCTACATATGACCGACTTTGCCTTACCTACCCTCACTACTCTAACCTAACCTGATGCTCAACTAATAGTCAACAGGATGGTTGGTCAGAGGCAACAACAAATGCCTGCATTCTCCATAAAGATGCGGAGTCTCAACTTATTTATAAGACCAAAATGACAAATGAAAAAGTTAGTCATTTAAAGACAACAGTGAAGGATATATACCAAGGTTAGCAAGATCAATACATTGAGATTCTTATGACCTTACATTAGGTGTGAAGTTTTTTTTTTTTTTTTTAAGGACGTCAGATTATTGGGGTGTGGAGGAAGCACAAGCAGGCCTGTAAAAGCAAATGGTTGAAAACAATAGTGCTCGCATGTATTACAGCACATAATTGCCCAGTTCTGGCACACAGTTTTTCCAAAGATGCTCAAAAATCTCCATCTACTGTATTCAGACCGACAGGTTAGCATAAGAACAAGAGTGGAAATGCAGCAGGATATGTTGCATCTGTCAAAAGGAAAGCTAGCTAATCTTTAAAAGTGAACAAAATTAAGATTAACAAGTTGTCAGTGTACCTTTGACCAACCATCCCTATCGGTCTTTGTCAGTCACGTGCATTTGTTGTGTGTGACGTCACACCTGCGCCATTTTTGTGGTATCGTTTCCCGAGAGAGACACATAACGCTAGAGAGATGCATGCCATAAAAAGGTCAAGCTGGAGAAGTACAAGAAAATCGAGAGTACGCGGTACCACAATAAACTAAACAAAGATGCCAGGGATCGTCATTTTGATAAACCGTCTTAAATTCAGGATATAGATCTGTTTGAATTAACTGCAAACCAACGGAGTGCACTGCCGCCAACCCCTCATTGCTGATAATAATAATGACATGTCATACTGTATATCATCAGTGTCTTAATATAAGTTTAGTTTGAACACCATTAAACTACAGTAAGTATTTCTAATTATTTATTGCAGCTTTTAGTTTTATTTTGTTAGTTACATTCAATATTTACATTTACAAACTGTTGGACAGATGTTTGTATCCAAAGCATTTTACAAATATGAACAATAAATGTACTTAAAGCAACAGAACAAAAAATAGTAAGTCACTTTAAACTATCTATTCAGTTCAAACTACTGATTGACCTAATGTTTAACTTAGAGCAAAAACAATTGTCTCGGTTCTTTAAAGGATTATTTAGTTCAGTAATAACTGCTTACCTTGTGTTTGGTTCTGATGTACCAGTTTTGTTAATTTGAAGAACAAACAATAAATGAGTAAACAACAAATCTTATGTCATCTTCCATTTATTTACATTTATACAAATGATATTTTTATTCAGGCACTGAGGGAAAAGTCATTTCTGGAGGAATGCATTATAATCGCTTACATAAGACAGGATGAAACATCAGCAAAACACACTCATACACACTGTGGAAGAAACAAAGTTACAAAAATGTAAAGGATTTAGCAAAGAATGTATCAGTTAAGCACAGAATGCATTTATACACCTGGGCTTTAACTCTTTCTGACAGATAGACAACAGCTAGTCAGAATGGGCAAAATCACATCCGACAGCCGCACCATCAGCACTGGTGCCCCACAGGGATGCGTTCTCTCGCCGCTGCTCTTCTCCCTGTACACCAACGACTGCACCGCAAAAGACCCCTCCATCAAGCTCTTGAAGTTTGCTGATGACACTACTGTTATCAACCTCATCCGGAACGGTGACGAGTCTGCATACAGACAGGAGGTGGAGCGGCTGGCTTTATGGTGCAGATACAACAACCTGGAGCTGAATACGCTCAAAGCAGTGGAGATGATAGTGGACTTTAGGAGAAACCCCCCTGCACTCCCCCCACTCACCATCATGAACAGCACTGTGGCTGCAGTAGAGTCATTCAGGTTCCTGGGCACCACCATCTCTCAGGATCTGAAGTGGGACATTCACATAGACTCTATTGTGAAGAAAGCCCAGCAGAGACTGTACTTCCTTCATCAGCTGAGGAAGTTCAACCTGCCACAGGAGCTGCTCGTACAGTTCTACTCAGCTGTCATCCAATCCATCCTCTGCACTTCAATCACCGTCTGGTTCAGCTCAGCTGCCAAAACTGACCTCCGTAGACAGCGAATAGTTCAGACTGCTGAACGGATCACTGGCACTACCCTTCCTACACTTCAAGAACTGTACTCTTCCAGAGTGAGTAAAAGGGCTCGCAAAATCACTCTGGACGCCTCACACCCAGCACATTACCTGTTCGAACTGTTACCGTCTGGTTGGCGCTACAGAGCACCAAGTGCAAAAACAGCCAGACACAGGAAAAGTTTCTTTCCTCAGGCCATCTACCTCATGAACAGTTAAATATTCCCCTACTGTGCAATAAACGTGCAATACTTTCTCATACGCACTTGTACACAGCACCTTATAACGATATACAATGCAATACTTTCTCCATTCGCATTGGTACACAGCACCTTATAACCTGTATATTTACAACATATCTGTACATACAATTCAACATCCAGATATTTTTTGACTTACTGCATCTCTGTTTAATGTTTAATGTCTATCGCCTTTTTTCTCATATTTAATTTTGTGTTGTCCCTTGTCACTTTATGTACACTGGAAGCTTCTGTAGCCAAAACAAATTCCTTGTGTGTGTGAAGCACACTTGGCAATAAAACTGATTCTGATTATTGACAACTCCAGCTCCTCTACACTAGAGTTGGACATTGGTTTGTTTGTGCACAACAGACAGTTACAATCCTATGCTGTAATGTGACATCTTCACCTTCACAAGGGAGTATCATGTTGATGGGTCAGTGCTTATTAAGATTGTGTTTTTTACAGATTAGTACTTTTTAGCATCATTCTTGTTGCAAAATCCATCGGACATCTTGTATTCTTCAAGTTCACACAGCAGCTGTCAGTTCTCCTCCAACAGGCGCTTTACTTCTACACATCTGTCCATACACAATTTACACTCAGTTGGTCTCGGCTACTCGTCAATATCCTTTCTTCCGAGTGGGAAATGTAAAATATCTGTCGTCGTGATATTTTTTGTTACCTTTTCGATCGTGTGATTTACTATTACAGCCCTTAACACAACAATAACGTAACACTGTATTTACTATTCGAAAGACGGCTCACGTTAACTCGGATACAACACAAATGGTGGCTATGTCCCATAATGCAACTCGGTGTTTACGAGCGTAACGTCACCTGACAAAGACCGATACTGGCCTAGTGTACACACTTCTAAATAACCACTAGTTTCTGGTCCCTACATACGGGGCACCCCTGTCAGTATTTTCTATGTCTTTTATAATGTGACCGGTTCTACCCTTAGATCTGCACTTAACTTCAGTGTTCCTCAATGAGTACAAACACCAGTTGGTTGGTCAGAGGCTACAATGACAAATATAGGTGTATTTCAATGAAAAGATAACAACTTAGTTAACAAAAGGTAAGACTTGAGTAAAAGTCTATGTGGTGTAACACTTATCACAGTCCTGGACTTATATGGTCTTAAAGTTTCATACTGCAGTCAATTTGTATAATGCAAAGGCACTTGTTTTGCTCACCTCATGTCTTGATCACCTCTCTCTAATGCTCACCTGCTGGCACTAACAGAAAGAAAGCGATTTTCATAATCCTATTCCCCTTCCTGCCACATTTTCACGCAAATAAATGGTGCTCAATTTAATACATCCTCAATAAAACACTCTTTTAAATGTAAACCTATGATTCTGTAATATAAACCAGTTGGACTCACAGCATCTCTGGTCTGATTCAGTGTAGAGCAGGTCAGGCCACAGAGTGTTCTTATCAGCTACTGATCTGAATCAGGTGCGCTAGTCAATCATTTTCGTCTTCTGGCTTCTTATTATTATTTGTTTTAATTGCAGTTGCAAACCTACTTAAAAAGAGCATTTCTGTCACCTACTGGACTGGAGTGTGAACCTCAACCCTGGTGACACCCTAGCTGCGTCCCAAATGGCTGACTATACACTATGCACTTATGCATTATATACTTATGCACTTACACACTCAACAGCATAGTATATGTTTGTAGTGTCGTACCAAATGTAACACTAATGGGTTTTTTACTAAGCAGAAATTCTAACCGGTTCCCTTTGCTTGAACTTGAATTTTGCTTTCACAAAACAAAATAAAGTTATCCAACTTGTGCGCCCAATAGCTTCGCCCCTTCCGCTACATGAGCAGTGTTCGTTGAGTGCTTGAAGTGTCCAACGTTACATGCTTCATTTTAATGACTGAATAAGTGCATTATCCGGGTAATTAAACTCACTACTTGCACTATTTATACTACAAAATGGCGTAGAATAGTGCATAAGTATGCAATTTGGAACGCACCTCCTATGTCCTTTCCAATAAATAAATGTCCACAAGACTGGTACTAAAACTCACTGCTATGAAACACAAGAGATTGAATATTGATTAAAAGAGATATATTTCTATGTTTGTGCGTTTACTTCACTGACTCAAATTATACATTTTAAATGTCTTTTATGTCCTTTTTATTAATGTGTATACAGTAGGTTTTAAAAATGTTTGGAAAAACAGATAACCACAATTTGTTGTATTTTTCACAACTCAATGTTTGTTTTGTTTTTGCCTTTTGTTTTTTGCAGATGTACTCTTTATTACACAATATAAATTACAATTATAATGAACATGACTAAAAATGAAAATGACAAAAAGTTTTTTTAATCAATACTTTTATTAAGCAGAATCAAATTACACAAAGTTCATTTAAAGACACCACAATGCAAACAAGAGTATTTCTGGAAAAATTGAGCACTATGCTGCGTAAAAACATATGCCGGAATAGTTGGTGGTTCATTCCACTGTGGTGACCCTTGATAAATAAGCTACTAAGCCAAAGGAAAATGAATGAATGAATAAGCACTATGCAAACAGTAAGGTGTATATAATTTAATTATTCAAACGAGGAATTTTGAAAAAAAAAAATGGGGATACATGAGTATTTGACAAACACATTCACAATCATGCACCTATATGTCATTGAATATATAAAGTAATTAGCTTTTAACACCTTTTACATGACACTATAGAGGGTATACATTGACGTCTATTCCCAACATGGAAACCCCACATTAAGCGACAAATTATTTTTAAAAAATGACAGCTTTTAATGGCAGCAGCATTAGTATACCAGTATACCACACAGTTAGGCTGCGGTCACACTAGAGTTTGAGCTTGCGAAATTCTGTTGTACGGCGCTGCGAAAAGAGGCAGGATTTAACAAGATGATTAGACATTAAAAAAAGCGAGAGATTGCTCCATGTTTTAAATCTCTGTCCAGAGAGGTCATGTTTTGATCCTGGATTGGTCACACGCTGTCAAGTGATGCGATTTCGCAGGTCAGAGTTCACCAAGCTTGAACTTTGCACCGCAGCGAAATGCAAAACTTGACGCATGACGTTTCCGGTCTGACCCATTCACATGTGTATGAAAGGAAGTCTATGGGGAGAAAAGTCCAGTGTACTTATATATTAATTGTGAGTTAATGAAAATAAATTTAATTTAGATGAACTGTCTCTTTCCGTGCACACTTAAATTAAAAACAAATGTTTCTGTTTCTCTTTGCAGATTCCATATACAGAAAAATCATCATGATAGTGGAGTTTGTTTCACAGTCAGGTACCTTTATATAATTTAACGGTCTTAAAAATTTACATATAAAGGATGACTGTGCTGTCTTTAAAGGAAAGAAATGGCCATTCTTATAATCACTTCATAATATTTCCATTTTCCGCATGGTTTACTATTTCCGGTAAACGTTTTAGGTGTAGAAAGTGTAGAAGTGTCCATACTCTAACCACTGATATTGCCCACAGTACATTTCATGTTAGACATGTATTCGATTAGAACTACAAACCAGTGGTGGAGGTAACGAATTACATTTACTCTTGTACATTTTTGGGGTATTTGTACTTAAGTATAATTTTAAGTCTGTAATTTTACTTGTACTTGAGTACAAATTAAGCTGAGTAATTAACTTGGTTACTTTTAAAATCACAATTCGTTAGAGTCATGTAATTAAATTAATATTTCAACCACTGACCTCGGTAGACAATAAAAAAATCTCATCTTAACGGACCAATGAAAAGCCTGGTACATTATTTGAACCGAAAAACAAGTTCAGGCTACTGCAGATTTACGTATGCTGACTGTCATCATACAGTCACAAAGTTATTGATTGACATGTGGAGATTCAAGACAGCAGAAATGAGGAAGAAACAGCAGAGAATAAATGCCCATGGCCACCCGGAGGAGCTGTTCACCTACAGGTACATAGAGAAGAAAGAGGACAGCTGTGCTGATGCAGCGTGAATAGCTGTGTTATCATCTAAATGCAAATTAAATGTATGCCCAAAACTGGAATATCACATAAAAGACGTGCGAATAAAGCAGCGTTTCCGTCCAACAAGTCAAAGCAAACAAAATCGCCACTTCCTGATTAACTGACGCCAAATATCAACAGTAAAAACTGAAATTGCTGCGGTAGGAGAAACTGCGTGAATATTTTCTTTATTTAATAAATGATTTGCGCCTTAGAAGACAATCCTGACACGCAGTGAACACGCGGTGGAGTTTGAAGGCGTGAGACACGGATTGCGACGCTCTTGACAGTTCTGGAGGTCATTAATAATATAATAACACTAATACTGAAATGCATAAGGCGTTTTAGAATGACCAAAATCATCATGGGTGACCAACCGTGTTTCTAGAGATCGACCTTCCTGCAGATTTCAGCTCCAACCCTGATCAAACACACCTGAATCAATTAATTAGGACCTGAGGAGCGCTTGATGATTACAGGCAGGTGTGTTTGTTATGGGCTGCAACTGAAAACTGCAGGAAGGTCGATCTCCAGGAATAGGGTTGAGCACCCCTACTTTACAATATGCTCAGCCTGCTGGTTTGTCCATTCACATTAGGATTCACATTCAATTCGGTAATAGGCAAAGTTTCTTCATAATTTGCAAGTGTATAATTAAATGGTCTATTGATCGTACAGATAAAGGGAGGCATCATTTGAAATTATAAAGAGACTTTTTTTATTTGTGTATATTTCTGTTGTCTTTATACTCATGGTTTACATGGACATCAGTAATCAAATTATTTGCTTTAATCTAATTAAGAGAATAATAAGGCTAAGGTGTTTACATGAGTTGCTTTTTGAATGTTCCTTTCATGATCGCGTTTTACATGTTGCAGCACATAATTTGATTAATAACATTGCGTCAGTTTCATGTAATTTCGGGTGTTTCATTTTTAATTTGTCGACTTTAACTGCAGTTTGCCACTTTCACTCTCATTCACGAAGATTTCATGCATGCCCTCCATGACAAACGAGATATTGGATGCAACTATGAACTGCTGGAAGAGTTGTTTTAATTGAAGTTCATACCGCATGCTGAATGGAAGAAAAAAAAAAAATCTCCGCATTTCACGATGCAAGTGTCTGTGGTCTGCACTAACTTGGTAGGTGCAAAGAGTGTCAATCAGCCGTGCATGTGTGTGTGTGTGTGTGTGTGTGTGTGTGTGTGTGTGTGTGTGTGTGTGTGTGGACTATCCTGTCGCAAAAAAATCGGCTTAAAGTCCTACATGACGGAAATACTTTGATTAAGGTGTTTACATGTCTGTACTGCACTTCAATAATGCAACCAAGATCGGCATACTCCACATGTCTTAATTCGATTTCTCTTTAGTTCGATTATGACCTTAATCTGATTAAATCAATCAAAAATCGCTGTTTACATGGTGGACTCTTAATCAGAGTATTGTCTTAATCGCATTAAAATCAAATTATTGGTGTCCATGTAAACGTAGTCACTGATAAAATAACCATCACAAGAAAATGTAAATCCATCATCATTGTAATACAGACTGTATTAATTCATTAATTTCTAATTTGTTTATTTGTTCTTATTTCATTGCTTATTGTGTACTTGTTTTAATATCTTAAATGTATATTAGTAAGGAATACTGTTTTTTTCCTCATAAATTTTATGTAATAAATGGAAATTATATATAGGCTCTATCATAACAGCTGAAACTGACCAAAAGGTTCAGAAGGTAAACTATTATCATATATGTTAACAGGTCTGTATAGTAAGGACCTTGCCCAGCTGTTTGTTATCCCATGACACTGGCATAAGTTAATACTGTTTATAGGTATGACATAGGTATGACACAGGTATTACAAAAAAGCAGGTGAAATATGAGGACATTGGTAATGTCCTCACTTCTCAAAAAGTTTCTAAATCACACAGGATGAGTTTGTTCAGGGAGTAAAGCTGTACACTGTCTCCTGTGATGGTTGGGTTTAGGGGTAGGGTGGGGTGAGGGCAATATAATATACGCTTTGATCTGTATAAAATGAATGGAAACCTATGTAATGTACCCACTTTTCACAAAAACAAACATGTGCGTGTGTGTAAATAAATATATATATATATATATATATATATATATATATGTGTATGTGTTTAGGTGTGGACAACATGGTGGAGCAGTGGGTATCGCTATCACCTCACAGCAAGAAGATTGCTGGTTCAAGCCCCGGCTGAGTCAGCTGGCAGTTCTGTGTGGAGTTTGCAAGTTTTCCCCTTGCTGGCATGGGTTTCACCTGACAGTTCAGTTAATGCTGTTTACATGGTTTCAAAAGTGTTTATAGTATCGTTAAATGTGTTATGTAAAATGTGTTTTATTTGCCTGGATCTTGTCTAATTCAGCAATTATGGATAATTCCACCAATACCACCAGCTAAACAAGTCATTTGTACTCAGTAATTTGAGTAGTTTTTACGAAGAGTAATTTGTACTTTTACTTAAGTACTTTTTAACACCAGTACTTGTATTTGAGTATAATTTCAGCAATGTAACAGTACTTGTAATTGAGTACAAATTTGTAGTACTCTTTCCACCACTGCTACAAATGCAGGTGAAAGTGTAAATAAACTACAAACATAATGGTCGTGTGACCGTAAAGTAGAGAGGCTTCAGTAAAGATTTTTGTATGACTGTTGATTAATATCTAGCCCACTGGAACATATTTAAACCATGTTTTCTGTGTTATATTTAATCTGCAACAACAATACTGAACTTATGTAAAGACTTGTTTGGACATTAATGTGTGAATGCAGACCTATCCAAACACCTGAGGAGATTTTTCTGAATGGCAGATTAACCTGCTGCTGCTTCTCCAATAATGGAGGAAATTAAATACAACAAAAATGTGGATGATGTGTGGATGTGGAACATGACAATCTGTTAATGAGAAAGTAGTGTGTCTCAAAGCTTGCATACTCATCTGTTACACACTTAGAAGTATATATTTTTCCTTCACAAAAAAAGAACATACTTTTAGGGTGTAGTATAAGTATACGAATCGGGACGCAGCAATTATTTAATGTTTGGTAGCAAGGGTGCTCCTGGTGGTTTAGTGGCCCTACACGAAGAGTAATTCTATGTAAAGAGAGGATTGACTCTGCTTAGAAATCCTGTCCAGATGCAATTTTTTGGTCCAGAAAACGAGGACATGGCTGGAAAAGAATTAATGCATTGAATCCCTTGTCTTTTTGTGTGCTCAACATTTCACTCTTCTGTCTGCCTTTGAGCTTGATGAAATCTGATAATCCAAGATACAACATCTTCATGAAAACCAACAAAGCTTCCAGCAACGGCTCCAATAAAACCTGCATGCAGACTCCATTCACGAGATCTTCTGGCAGTGTGTGGTAACTGTTCATCAGCTTCTATTAAAGCTTTAGCTACTTCTTGCTCAAGTTTTTCTCGATATTCCTGCTCTGCTTGCTCTCTAGTTTCACGTTGAATTCTCTCCTTGAGATTTTGCTTTTCTTTCTCATGTTTTTCTTCCAGGTATTTTATGAGGTTCTGCTGTTGTTCTTCCAAAGCCATTTCTGTCCTCCTAATCTTTTCTTCAAACCATTTCTGATGTTCCTCCAGGTTTCTCTGCAGCTCCTTTTGTAGACGTTCATCTTTTTCTTTCTTAATCTCCTCCTCTTTCTTTTTAAACTCCTCTTCACTGTTTCTCAGTTCATTCTGCATCTTTTCTCTTTCTCTCTCAGTTTCCTTCTTCATTTGCTCTATTTCTGCTTCATATTTGTCTCTCAGCTCTTCTTCTCTTCTCTTGATTTCATCTTCTTTCTCTTTCAGGATTCTCTTTTGTTCTTCTCTGATGTTTTTCTCCACCAGTTGAAACATCTCATTGGTGTAGAAACCTCCTCCATTTTCTCCCACCATGCGGTCAATCTTCTCCAGCAGTTCAGAAACCTGCGTCAGATCTTTAGTCTCATTATTACTGAACACATGGTATCTGTTTTGACATTGATGGAGGAGGTTCTGTAAGCTTCTGTCTCCTTTAATAAAATATTCAATGCTGGTTCCTTTCAGATCATCTCCTCTGGTGAAGAGCACCATGGTGTACATTCTGGATTGATCCCCAAACATCTCCTGGGTCATCTTCACTGCATCTTTCTCCTCTTGCGTGAACCGTCCCAGTGGAATCACCAGCAGAAACACATGTGGTCCTGGTGCTGCCATTGAGACACACTTCACAATCGCCTTCATGGTCTCATCATTATCAACTCCAGTGTCAAACAGGCCTGGAGTATCGATCACAGTTATGCGTCTTCTGTTGAATTCAGTGGTGTCTTTCTGACACTCTTTGGTCACTGATTGTGAAGTCAGAACTGATTTAAAAGATTTTCTTCTCAGTATGGTGTTTGCTGATGCACTCTTTCCAACACCTGTCTTTCCAAGCAGCACAATCCTCCGATCTTCAGCATGTGTTAAACCTTCAAAGAGAAAGGCAGCAAGACAAAACAGTTATTGTATTGAAACACACGCATATAAATTTTAATTTTATTACTACTGCTGCCTTTGACCCTTACAATACCCCAGCTAAAAGTGAAAATTTCCAAAATATTCAGCAACATTGCTTAAAATATGCGTAAATATAGGCACGTAACGTAACTAACTGTTTATCATAATGTTGATAGAAAAAATTACTTGGTAAAGGTTTAAGACCCTTGGTATAACTTAGTAGCAAAATTAGGAAAACATTCTTAGAACATTTATGTATTGTGTGTATTTATATTAGAGTTGTCGAGTCCAAGTCAAGACCAAGTCCTTAACCAGTCGAGTCCAAGTCCGAGTCCAAAAGGGTCGAGTCTGACTTAAGTTCGAGTCCTTAACATTCGAGTCCGGCCAAGTCCAGAAAGTCATAAAACTCATTAATTAATTTTCTTTTGGCTTAATCCCTTATTTATAAGGGGTCACCACAGCGGAATGAACTGCCAACTAGTCCAGCATATGTTTTACGCAGCGGATGCCCTTCCAGACGCAACCCATTCACTCTCATTCACACACACACTCACTCATACACCACAGGCATTTTAGTTAATTAAATTCACCTATAGTGCATGTGTTTGGACTGGGGGGGGAAACTGGAGTGTAAGAGTCTAAATTATCCTATGCATTTGTTTATATGGCAAAACATGCCTTTCACCAAAAAAGGTCCATGCTGACTCCAAAGGCAGATACTGATAAGATCAGGGCCTGGTATGTGGACTTTGGGGGTTTTACGATGTGGTCACATGTTGATTGGTCAGTTTGAATGTCTCAGCATTTGGGCTTTGGTCACATGGTCAAGAAAGGTACAAAATAGCTGGTAAACTTTGCTCTGTCTCTCTTTTCTTCTCTGCTCCTTCCTCAGCTCTGCTCCTTTCCTTTTCTGGAGGTTATCTTCTCTGGCTCTCTCTCTCTCTCTCTCCCTCTTTGTCTCTCCCTCCCCCTGTCTCTCCCTCTCGCTCTGGTAACTTTAAATTTACATTTAAGCTGGGTACAATTAATATTATATCTTTTTATCATTTCATATTTTATCATTTTATACAGTTATTTGTAACTAATTCAGTTGTAACAGAGAATTATTGTCATTAAATCATTTCATTTTCAAGTATTTGTGAATTACTTTTGATTTAACATCAACACTTAATTGCTCCATATTGTAATACAATACAATCACATAATATCAACGCTCTCCCACATTTATAGCTATTAATACTGCCCTTATTTCCCTTTTTGGTATAAGATTGCAGAAGAATGGTTTGACTAGAAATGTACAGTTTTTTACCATCATGCTGATTACTTTTTAGTCGCTCGGCAGAACTACAGTTCGAACCGCTGTGGTCCAAATACCATTCTTACAGGAGCACCCGGAGGAAACCCACGCCAACACGGGGAGAACATGCAAACTCCACACAGAAACGGCAACTGACCCAGCCGAGGCTCGAACCAGCGACCTTCTGGCTGTGAGGTAACAGCACTACCTACTGTACCACTGCCACGCCCTAAATAAAGCAATTGTGCATTCAAAATACTTAGAAAGAAGTTTTTGCAACTGTGGGACACGTTGAAAAAATACGCAGTGCTCATGCATTGTGAAACCTGCGTAATAGCCTTTCATGCTGAAGTGACGGCACAGTGAGTTTTGCAAGTGGACAAAACAAAAATTTAAACAATATGATGATGATCTTATTTTAACTAAACATGCTGTGAAGCAGAGAGGAGGGATGAAGAGTCAGGGAGGTAAGATTAGGCCTAAAACAGTTCACCATTCAGGTTTAAAAAAACAACAGATAATTCTCATTCATTTTCTTTTCGGCTTAGTCCCTTTATTAATCAGTGGTCGCCACAGCAGAACGAATCGCTAACTTATCCAGCATATGTTTTACACAGCGGATGCCCTTCCAGCTGCAACCCAACACTGGGAAACATCCACACACACACACACACACACACACACACACACACACACACACACACACACACAACAGCCAATTTAGTTAATCAATTCCCCTATAGCGCTTGTGTTTGGACTTGAGGGAAACCGGAGCACCCGGAGGAAAAACTTCACACAGAAATGCCAACTGACCCAGCCCGGGCTCGAACCAGCGACCTTCTTGCTGTGAGGCGACAGCGCTACCCACTGCGCCACCGTGCTGCCCACAAATAAGTCTATAAAACATTTATTTGTATGTTATGGAATTGTCGAATTAAATTAATATTCTTGCAAAAGACTTCTTAAATGATCTTAGTACATCCCTCCAGTTGTGTCTTTGTGTTCTAGTTACATTTAAGACAAATTTCTGTTATTTATTTCGAATATTAATTGTATAATAATAATAATAATACCAACAATAATAATATACTTTTATTTATTCAAAATAAATCTAAATATTTTCAATATATTTATTTATAATAAATATTATAAACAAATGGAGGGTGGGGGGCTTTTGAGGATAGGTCATGGTCCTGGTCCTCATTTCAAAAGACAGTGATGACATCAGCATACAACTATGCATAATTCTGAATAATTTCAAAATGAAATTATGAGATGATTAATTATGCTATACACATATTCTTGCGCTTTGTCATCGACTACATATAAATAGACTATTTTCAAATCAGAAATGTGTCATTATCAGATTCTCTCTTGCATATTCATCATGTAGGGCAGATATACTGCCACTCACACGCAGTAAATGTTTATTCTCACACAGAAGACTCACATTGTGGACACAGGCACACTCAATCTCTATAATGTCTCTCATTAAAATATTACCTGAATATTAATTTTTACACAAACCTCATTCTATCTTTAAAAAGATTTTATTATTGGTTGAATTTGTGGACTTAGTCTAGTGATTATCCATTCTGAATGTTGACTGGATTTAAATACAACTATTAAACATAACATTAAAACCATTTGTGTTTGTATTGACTTAATATAATATGCAACTTCAAACAAGACCATTATTACAACATTTTTGATATTCTATCATTTAATTACTGTAATTTTACACACTCTTTATACTCTCCTAACCCTATCCCCCATAATCAGAAGCTGATCTGGGATAAGTTTATTATACGAAACGCGTATACGGAAGTTGTGATGATCGATGCACAGCTTTAATGGAAAGAAAGTGAATGCAGACGTTTTTATATTCATTTTAACATGCTTCAGGCCAAAATAAAGCAAAAGCACTATTCTCTTGTTCAGCTCTTGCAGTTCTATCACATTTGAGATTGGCTGTGTTGACGGTACTTTCACTTTTCATAGTAAGATTAAACATAAGTGGGAAGTAATGGAAAATTAAACGGGATAATAGCGGGATGTCATTACAAGAGTCACTCAGGAAAACGTTGAATATTACGGAGTCTGGATTTGAGAAGCCCTGGCCTAAATCAAGCGACGAACGCATCTTTCTCTGGCTCAGAGCCAAAGTGCAAAACTTTGAATCTGA
This sequence comes from Danio kyathit, assembly GCA_903798195.1. Lineage (NCBI taxonomy): Eukaryota > Metazoa > Chordata > Actinopteri > Cypriniformes > Danionidae > Danio > Danio kyathit. The sequence goes on from LR812521.1 coordinate 3,567,302, forward strand.
CAGTTATTTGCGGATATATTGACACCAATATAAACAACAAAACATTATATTCAGTATGTATAAGCATCTTCCCTACGATATGAATATAATTCAAGAAAATAAGCTCTTACCTTCTTTGTTTTCTTTCAACACGTCGGTAGAAGGCAAATTATTACTGCTTTTGAAGACATTATTGTCTTTGACCTAGCCACACATTGTGTGATATGGCTATTTCTGGTTAAGTTACACGTTTAAGGTAAAGATGTGCTACTGCTGCCTGCCGGTGCGGTGCAGCGGCGGAAATAAATGCTGGCAGCCAGAGTTCGCTAAATTCTTGTTATAATTTCATGCTGTTATTCATTAATTTTTAATCTATTTATTTGTGTTGTGGATGATGTGGACTCAACTGGACTCGTGATATTTTCTGAGTCCAAAATGTGTCCGAGTCAAGTCCGAGTACAAGTTTACCCAAGTCCGTGACAAGTCGGAGTCCAATAAAAACTGGACTCGAGTCCGAGTCCAAGTTCGAGTACCCCAACACTAATTTATATAGTACCTGTATTGTGTATGGCCATACACCCAAATCACTTCACAATCATGAGGGGGGTCTCTCCACACCACCACTAGTGTGCAGCATCCACTTGAATGATGCTCCGGCAGCCACAGGACAATGGCGCCAGTGTGCTTACCAGGCACCATCTATAGGGGGAGTGGAGAGACAGTGATAGAACCAATTCAGTAGATGGAGAGAATTGGGAGGCCATTATGGGCAAGTGGCGATGAAGAGAATTTGGCCAGGACACTAGGGATACACCCCTACTTTTTACCAGAAGTGCCATGAGATTATTAATGACCACAGAGAGTCAGGACCTCGGTTTAATGTCTCATCCAAAAGATGGCGCTCACTGACAGTATAGTGTCCCCTTCACTACACTGGGGCATGAGGACTCACATAGACCACAGGATGAGCGCCCCCTTCTGGCCTCACTAACACCACTTCTAACAGCAATTTAGTTTTTACCATGTGGTCTCCCATCCAGGTACTAATTAGGCTCAGTCTTGCTTAGCTTCAGTAACCGGTTTTGGGCTTTAATTCACATTTACACAATGTGAATGGTATGTTCTAATAACATTTAAGTGTTAAGGCCTCTGTTGGATAGTCGACCCACTGTCTAACATAAACTGTTAAGTAGAGAACCTTTAACTGAATAATGAACTTTATTCAAAAAAGTACCTACTTATCCCAAAGAGTGGTCGTTTGCCACAATGCCTGTCCTCCAGAACCCATGCAAGTTAACACCACCCATCAATCATGCATGGAGTGTGCGTTCTGCTTGGACATTAAGGACATTTCATCACAAACTGCTCAGTGTCACCCTGGGACACCGCTGGCTGGCACCACATTCTACAGAGATCAAGTGGGACCCCTGTGATGTTACATGGTGTACATAGCTACTACCTGGCTTAAAACACACTAAAGGTTGAGTTTACCCCCTATCCATCCTGGAGTGCAATGCTTTAAAGAAGTATGCGAAGAAGACTCTTCAATAAGGCTCCATATGACCATCTACCTCACCAGCTGCATCTAGTTTCTTCTTAGTGGGTAAGAAGAATGGAGGCTATTATCTCTGCATCAGCAACCAAAAATCACAGTTCATCCAGCTGCCCTTTCCAATTCCCCTGGGCCCTAGTGTGGATTTCCCATCCAAAAGGGCAGCCAGATCACTGCTTCCTTGACAATGCCCACAAAGCATTCCTCTAGCTTAAGCACACTTTCACCATCCAAACCCCCAGTGCCTTTTTGTCTTTGAGGTTGTTTCATACACCACCAGAGACTCTAAATTCCCAACAAGCATGATGCGCTCTATTCTTCAGTTGCTTCAACTACACTATAACCTACCATCCTGGATCACATAACTGTAAAGCAGATGCTTGCCCACACCAATGTTCCTCTGAATACCTCCTGCACTGATCTTAAGCCAAATCATCTGGTCTCTCGATGAGGCTAGTCATGCCACCATCTTCCTTGAACATCCTCCACTGGGTTGCCAAGAAGGGAAGACCCTATGTACAATTCTCTCAAAGCCAAACCATCCTGGCACAGCTCACAATCTACCAGGCTCTGGACATCCAGGCAGTGAAAGGAACCTCTTAATCCTTTAAAATCATTAATATCCAGGGTGGCACCGCGGATGGCCACTTCGGTGTAGAGCTATCCAGTTTTTGCACTGTTTTTGTTAGTTTGTCCTGTTTTATGTTTATCATATGCGACCAGTTATACCAGGGACGAGCTGCTGAACATTTGGCAGTGCACACCAATTAATCATCAACCGGTTTTTGATTTCTCTGGCATTTTGCGGAACATTGTCATCGGCTGAGTAGCTACACTGTGGAAACACTACAAGACACGCAGGCACGGGAAGCGAGCCTCTGTTGGATAGCTGGATCATCAGCATCCATCCTTCCATCCAGCCTAGCATCCATCTGGCGAATCTCAGCTCTCTTCCCAACAAAATAGACAAACTACTTCTGCTCGCACACAAAAACAAGAACTTTCCCAACTCTGCTGCTCTGGGTTTCATGAAACGTGGCTAAACGAAGCCATTCCAGACAGCGTGTTATGCCTACCGGACTTTTAGCTGTACAGAGCAGATCGCAATACGGAATCAACAGGCAAAACGATGCATATCGCTCCGTCACCAGAGAAGCTCTAGGACTCTCTGACCACTGCCTAGTTCATCTTATACCAACTTACAGGCAAAAACTGAAAACTACTAAGGCAGTATTAAGGACTGTTAGGAGATGGACCAACGACACAGAGCAGGTCTTACTAGCCTATTTTGAATGCACTGACTGGAGTGTTTTTGAAGCTGCAGCCACCGACCTGGATGAGCTCCAAGAGATTGTAATATCATACATCAGTTTCTGTGAGGAGTTATGCATCCCTACCAGGACCTACTTATCATTTAACAATGATAAACCATGGTTCACACCAAAACTTGGACAGCTTCGTCAGGCCAAAGAGGATGCCTACAAGAGTGGGGACAGGATTTTGTACAATCAGGCCAGGAACAGACTGACAAAGGAGATTGGTGTGGCTAAGAAACCAGTTTTCCGCCAACGATCCTGCATCAGTGTGGAAAGGCCTGAGAGACATCACTAGCTACAAGACACCATCCCCCAGCATTGACAGCAATAAACGAGCAAACGAGCTGAATATGTTCTACTGTAGATTTGAGACCCCCGACCAGACACCCCACAACCACCCTGACCCCCCTCTCCCCTCGCACTTAGGCCCAATCCCAACTCTATTTTTGTACCCCTACCCCTTCCCCTTGGCCCTTACAACCGAGGGTTAAGGGGAAGGGCTTCAAAACTTACCCCTAAGAATTGGGACAGCACTTCAACACCTGCACACCTCATCATATGTCATCACGATCTCTTGCTTCACATGAGATCAGACGATTGCGACTGCTGTAGTTATTGCAGTAGTGTTATTTTGTGGTGTTTATCTTCAGGATATCACTGAAGGCATATATTATGGTATCATAACGATCTAATGTGGCAATAAGATCGTAACTGTACTGTGTAATTACACAGTGGCCATATTCATCTATGTAAACACACGAAAACAACATTAACATTATAGCAGACACTGTAAAAAGCTCATTTTCAGCCACTAGACTGCTCTGACAGGGTATTCGAGTGTTATCGAGAGACAGAATGTTATAGGACTGCTGTACAGGAGTTATTATTAGGGATTATAGATCGCAAAATTTAGCAGGTTTTTTTTTGCGATTTTTTTAAAAAGCATCACCGTAAAACATGAACGCGGTTATGAATATACTAAAACATGTGTTTGTTTGTCGTAAAAATTCGTAATAATGACAAAAAATACTAATTTGTGGATCTCCTTACTTCCGGGTTCAGTTGTGGAAGGTGTATTCTGGGAAATATTCTTACCCCTCTGTTTGAAGTGTGGTCCTGGAAAATCTTCATTCCCTTGCCCTTAGCCCTACGCCTTCAAGCTAAAGAGAATTGGGACAGCCCTACCCCTTGGCGGGCACGCGCAAAACGAGGGGTAGGGGTAAGGGGAAGGGCTAAGGGGTAGAATTGGGATTGGGCCTTAAGATCAGTGAGGATAATGTGCGTCAGATCTTTATTAAAAAGAATAGAAGGAAAGCACCAGGCCCAGACGGTGTTTCACCAGTGTGTCTGAAAACCTGCGCTGACCAGCTGGCTCCCATTTTCTCACAGATCTTCAACTGATTACTGGAACAGTGCAAAGTTCCATCCTGCTTCAAATGCTCCACCATCATCCCAATCCCGAAGAAACCAAAGATCACAGGACTCAATGACTACAGACCTGTTGCCTTAACATCTGTGGCCATGAAGTCATTCGAAAGACTGGTGCTAGCATATCTGAAGGACATCACTGGACCTTTGCTGGACCCCCTGCAGTTTGCTTATAGCGCAAACCTGTCTGTGGATAATGGGACTGCATTATACCCTACAACATCTAGACAAACCAGGGACCTATGCAAGGATTCTGTTCATGGACTTCAGTTCTGCCTTCAACACCAACTGACCTAGCTCTCTGTTCCTAGCTCTGTCTGTCAATGGATAACCAGGTTTCTGACAAATAGACAACAGCTAGTCAGAATAGGCAAAATTTCGACCGACAGCCGCACCATCAGCACTGGTGCCCCCCAGGGATGTGTTCTATCCCCACTGCTCTTCTCCCTGTACACCAACGACTGCACCGCAAAAGACCCCTCCATTAAGCTCTTGAAGTTTGCTGATGACACTACTGTTTTTGGCCTCATCTGAAATGGTGACGAGTCTGCATACAGAGAGGAGGTGGAGCGGCTGGCTTTATGGTGCAGATACAACAACCTGGAGCTGAACACGCTCAAAACAGTGGAAATGATAATGGACTTTAGGAGAAACCCCCCTGCACTCCCCCCACTCACCATCATGAACAGCACTGTGGCTGCAGTAGAGTCATTCAGGTTCCTGGGCACCACCATCTCTCAGGATCTAAAGTGGGACATTCACAAAGAACATTCAGCAGAGACTGTACTGCCTTTGTTAGCTGAGGAAGTTCAACCTGCCACAGGAGCTGCTCGTACAGTTTTACTCAGCTGTCATCCAATCCATCCTCTGCACTTCAATCACCGTCTGGTTCAGCTCAGCTGCCATAACTGACCTCCGTAGACAGCGAATAGTCCAGACTGCTGAACGAATCACTGACACAACCCTTCCTACACTTCAAGAACTGTACTCTTCCAGAGTGAGTAAAAGAACTCACAAAATCACTCTGGACACCTCGCACCCAGCACACTTCCAGTTTGAACCCAACCTTAACCTTGCACTCAGTTTAAACTGTTACCGTGTGGTCGGCACTACAGAGCACCGAGCACAAAAACAGCCAGACACAGGAAAAGTTTCTTTCCTAAGGCCATCTACCTCATGAACAGTTAAATATTCCCCTACTGGGCAATAAACATGTGCAAAACTTTCTCATACACACTTGTACACACCACCTTATAACCTGTATATTTATAACAAATCTGTGCATACAATTCAACATCCAGATCTTTTTTGACTAACTGCATCTCTGTTTAATGTTTATCGTCTTTTTTCATATTCATTTTGTGTTGTCACTTGTTATTTTATGTACACTGGAAGCTTCTGTAGCCAAAAAAATTCAGCAGTCCCTTAAAATAGCAGCTGCATGACAGTCCCAAAATATATTTGAACTTCTCATACCCAATGACAGAATATTAATTTTCCTTCGGCTTAGTCCTTATTTATCAGGGGTCACCACAGCGAATGAATCGCCAACTATTTAACACAAGTGGATGCCTTTCCAGCAGCAACCCAGTACTGGGAAACACTCATACACTCTCACATTCACACACACACACACACATACACTATGGCCAATCTAGCTCATCAATTCCCCTATAGCGCATGTGTTTGGACTGTGGGGGAAACCGGAGCACTCGAAGGAAACCCATGCCAACACGGGGAGAACATGCAAACTCCACACAGAAATGCCAACTGACCCAGCCAGGACTTAAAACAGCGACCTTCTTGCTGTGAGGCCACAGTGCTAACCACTGAGCCACTCTGCAGGACTAGAGATTTGTTAAATACTCATGCCACCAGCCTCGCTTCACCTCCACAGCTCTCGGTCAGACCAACAATCATCTACCAAGCAGACCAATTACAGATCTTGTGCTCTGCTTTGTTGTGAAGTAAAGTCAAAGAGCATGCAATTGTGAAAAGGCTACTCTACACTCAATGCAGAAGTGTAAAGTGGCCTTTAGATAATCTTGTACCTGCTGCTGATTGAGGTTTTGTCTTGGATCTCATCAGTTCCTCTATTTCAGCCTTGTGTTTGCTTCTCTCCAGCTCTATCTGAGCCTGAAGGAACATGAAGGAGGTGTAGAAACTGTTCTCTTGCACCATGTTCTCCACATCCCGCAGCAGATCAGGAACATGTGAGCTGTTCTCCAAAAGAAACCGTCGAGCTCCAAATGCTTGAACATAGATATCAATGTGATTAATGTGTTTTCTACCACTAATAAGTTTACTCAGAATGTTCTTCTCTTGCATTATAAGGATTATGACATGTTTGTTGATACTGGAGCTGAAAACCTTCTGGATCTCCTCCATTTCTGCTTTATCTTCTTGAGTCATTGGAGCGTCAGGAATAATGAAGAGGAAAGCATGAACTCCAGGATCACAGAGAGACACACACTGGTGAGACTGACGCATCACTTCCTCCTCTGAGAGTTGACTGAGAACTGGAAGCTCCAGCACATTGATCAGATCACCATGATAATCCAGAGCTTTCCTCACACAATCCTTCTGAGGTAAGGGAGAAAGAAGCATCTTTTTCCTGTTTATAAGTTTTGAAACTGAGGCCTTCAGTCTTCCATCACTTCCACACAGCACCAAGTTCAGATTCTGCTTTTTGGTTACTTGTACAATTCCTTAACAACAACAACATTACAAATGGGTTATTACAAGATTTTTAAATGTATAGATTACATTGCTTTGATGTGTTACATTATAGGATACATTACCCTTGGCTTGATCATGCTCTGTTCTTGATTCTGGATTACTGACTGTAATATAAATACATGCTTATGTAATTATCAGTCTCAAACTTATCATGCAAGCAATGTCGAGGCAAAAACAAAATAGATTAAATAGATAATCCTTTTGTGATACTAAAAGGGCTTTGAGAATCTTCACAGTAAGCTATGGTGGTTCAAGGGTGTTTTTAAAGCTTCCACTTGAGTCCACCCTCTGGCCTTCATATGAGATTTACTACTTATCACACAACCATTCTTCACTGACAAGATGGGCATGACAATCACAGCTTTGTATAATCGCAATTTCATTTAGTTTATCATGCAGCTGTGGAACACTAGAAACACTGGAAAAATTAGGCATTTCAATAAATTATGGTTATTTAGTGGCCTTTTGTTTTTTAAGATAAATATATTTTAAGTTATCTAGTTTTTAAAATTCATACAAAATTACTTTACATTGTTTAATAAAATATTACACAATTCCTAGTTGTTTTGGTTTTCACACAAATGCATTCTGAATTTTCGGTTTCAGCCATAAATTTTCATATTGGTATCTCTAATTGAATTAATATCTCGAATTAAAAAGTAAAACATTAGGATACCTTCTCATAGTATCACAAAATGGTAATGCTATTTTAAAAGTATGTTTCCCCAACACTGATGATAATTATACATTAATAAAACAACTAGGCTACTGTAGTCTTTACATTTTTATTTAAACACTATACGATTTGCCTAACCTGCCTAAAATGTTATATCAGAGTCAGAACATGGCTAAATGTGTTATTTCAAATATAGGAATACTTACAAAATGATCTGATGGGTATATTGAGAAGAAAACCTTTTGCTTCTTTCTTCTCAGAATGAGTTTCAAGAGCTTTTCCATCATGCTCTTCATCAGGATCTTTCTCTTCTGTTCTGAGTGAATAACTCAAGGTGTCCGGTTCATCCACAGATGTTCCTTCTGCAAGAACTAATGAATCACACGGCAGAAACTCTTCACTGTTTTCTCTGAGGATTTTCTCTGTCTGCTGTAATATTGAAGAGCGCCACTCCTCAGTGTCTTCATCAAGCTGTAGATGTCTTTCTCCACACTCAGCAGAAAACTGCTGGATGGTTTCATTCACCTTCACAGGAGGTGACCCTTCAGCATCATGTGTCTTTTCATCAGTCGTGATCATGACGACTCGTCTCATTGCCGTTTCATTAAACTGTCTGAGCACATTTTTGACTCTTCTCATTTCCTCCTCGGTGAAGTCTTCATACTGCAGAACAATCATGAAGACATGAGGTCCTGGATCAGACAGACTCACACACTCTCTGACTGTCTGTGTGATCTGATCATCTGAGATGTTTGTGTGGAGCAGCTGAGGACTGTTGATGAGCGTCACGTGTCTGTGCTTCAGTCTTCCTCCGACTCTCTCCACAACATCTGGAGGAGCTTCACTGTCAAACGCTGATCGACCCAAGATCAAGTTTCCCACACGGCTGTTTTCAGACACGCTATAACCCAGAAGAACAATCCTTAGAGGAGCCACAGCGCTCACTGAAACACACAAACATGTGGTATTTTAAATTGTCCTAATATTGTGTTGGACAGGTTCAAATGCATCAGAAAGGTCGGAAAGTTGGAGATTATGCAAATGAGAGTTTTGATTATGTAAGTTACTTTGATCGTGTTTGACGTTGATCTGTAGCAGACAAAAGATTAAAGAATTTTCACTCTGATGAAATTCTGGGAGTGTGAAAATTTCAGACACATTACTGCAGTGTGACTCTTATGATCAGTGTCAAAACAATAACCAATAGGAGCGCTGAACCTGATAATGCAATCAGTGCATGAACATTGAGAAAGTATTGTTTTTTTTTCCTGGTTTTATTGTCAGGGCACATTTTGAGTTAACAGATTGTTCATGTTTTTGTGAGGTATCATTTCAGAGCAAGAGTTACGTAATGTGTCATGCAGGGCTAATGTTAAACTTAAGATGAGTCTTGTGTGTCCGTGTTTGGCGCATCTTAATTGACATTCTAGGATCAATGTTTGTCTGACAATCATAAATGATTATTTAATATTGCACAGTGTGAACCGTAAAAAAAAAAAGATCTGAAAATGAAATAGCATTTTATATTATGAATCATTTTACAATAATTTTGCTACTTGCGCTTGACAAACCACCTGTAGGAAACTCACTCTTTCCTCTCTATATGCACCAGACACTGTCCTGCAAACTCTTCATTACAAGGACTTAATAATACCAATAAAAAGGCTGCTTGATGTTACGCCCTCTTTTCAAAGATTATATACACATAAACATAGAAGTTATCCTGGCAAATGAAAGTATGAAAATAAAAGTGCCACAGGTATCCAGTATAGTTTCAGCATCTTTGTATTTCTTCATTTGAAAATGCAATAAATTAATTAGTGATGTTTTATTCTAAACTTCATATGATCACCAAATTCACAGCTTGATTGGATTCCCCTGAGAAACAGTTACTGTCTGCTAATGCATTTATTTATATTTATCTATTATTATCCATACACTTGGTAGACCTTACAATTTTGTACTCTTGGATAAGTCTATAATGAAAAACATTTTTATTTTTTACAGAGATAAAATATTGCTGTTTTTAATAGGTTTCAATTGAGACATCTTTATCCTGAAGGCCCTGAGGGGAACTATTTTTGTACCTATAATGTAAAATAGATTTATAAAAGTAAACATGGGTGAAATATAAAAAAATTCCAGAAAAGCCATTTGCATTATATGCTGTTTGCATTATCTATAGCCAAACTGCTAAAAAATAAAATCCATAAGGCACAATTTGCTTTATGCAAAATCTCAGTTGATGAAAAATTAGGGGTATTCACTAATTACTCTGCGGTTTGAAGTCATAAACTGTCCATAATTTCCACACATTTGCATTTTCTTAGTTTTTTAGCTGACTTACAGGTGGTTCATTCTGCTGTGGCAAACTCTGAAATAGAGACTAAGCTGAAGGAAAATGAATGAATGAATGAATGAGACTCACAATCAGGAGGTTTCTTAATGCTGCTTATGCGTCTGGGAGTGCCGCAGTGTTCAGCAATTACTGAAACAAAAGTCATACATTATAAATGCATACATGTATAAAGATGAGAGAGAAAGAGATTTTCTATTTTTTTTAATTAATCTATTTTTTATTTCTATCTGTGTTTTCTCTGTATTATATTTTGTTCATATTTGTTTGCACTACTGCTCTTTTTGCACTGTCTTGTTTGTACGCAGCGACGCTACACTGCTTTGGCAATACGAATGTAGTTATTTGTCATGCCAATAAAGCACCTAAAATGTGTGTGTGTGTGTGTGTGTGTGTGTGAGAGAGAGAGAGAGAGAGAGAGAGAGAGAGAGAGAGAGAGAGAGAGAGAGAGAGAGAGAGAGAGTAGGCTACAAACAAAATCAGATTATAATATACAGAGCTTGTTTTATTTGTTGTTTTATATAGCCTTTTTAGTTTCAGATTCACAGTTTTTATATTGCTTGCATTACAAATAAATACTGAATTTGAAATTAAATGGGAGTAATTTGATGTGATTATCAACACAAATTGTAACGTGTTGAATAGTGTCTTCATATGGAAAATAGTAATTTATAGTAAATACTCGCAATATGAGATAAAATGAACAGATAAACTGCAAAATATTTGGAATAATATTCCCTATAATGCACAAGTCTTGTTATTTTATCACAGAGTCTTCATTGTTTTTATATACAGTACTGAATCCATATTTTTACTGTTTAATGTATCAAAATATTATTATTTATTATTATCAATAAAGTTATGAAATTATAAAATATATTTTTTTATTAAATTGTCGCTTTTAAAATGGGATGAAGGCAAAGGAATGGTAGGCTACTTGTTGGAAGAGCAGGGTGACATTAAAATAAAAAATAAAATATAAAAAATGTTTGGTAGACAAAGGCATGTCATTTTTATTTATTGATTTGTTTATTTTTAATAAGTTAAAATTAGAAATATTCGTTTAAACAATCAACCGTTTATACAACAAATCAAATCACATCTTTCAGGAGGACTAAGGGGCTATAAAAAGATTTTAAATAAATAAATTTTCAAAACATAAAAGGAATTACAGGTAATATACAACAACAGACCAGTGTCGGAGCTAAATGTGTTATAAATGCAAAACACCGTCGTATAATAAATACTGAAGGTACAATCAGTGAATCTGAGGTAATCAGGGGCGTAGCAACCAGGGGGGACGGGGGGGATATGTCCCCCTCACTTTTAGAGACAGACCATTTAGAAACAGCTGATTAAGAATGTAAACTTTTGGATTTCATGCAGCTGCCCCCCCCCCCCCCCCACTTTTAAAATGTCCACTCCGCCCCTGGAGGTAATCATGTGTGATTTTACTTTCAAAAATGCGGAATAAATCCCTCTATGATTACCATTTGGCGTTTTGAATCCTTTTGAACACATTTAAGTGCTGGCTGGTAATCAGATCGCGTTTCTATGTTCGTTCTTGCTGTCAATTGTGGAAAATTTTCGATCAAAGTTGTAAACCCCTCTGAGTTTAACAGAAGCGCTATGACGCGCGTGCACGCGGAGGGGAGTCAGATTTCAGTACAGCACAGGCAGCAAAACAACACAAACTGACAAAAACAGCTTTATAGTTTAAGATTAGTCCGACTTCAGTGAGATTTCACTCTTATGGTGACATTAGGCGTGTTAGTACACATATATCGATCGGTTAGTTGAAGTCAAAACTTACGCGCACTCTCTGCCATTATAACGCCGTTACGATCCTGAAATAAGTGAAAGTCTATGGCAAGCCGATTTAGCTTAACATGATCATATTCCTCATACGTGCTGAACAAAACAAACAAGTTTATGCTTTAAATGCTATTACAATCCGCTATATTTTGACCATCAAAACTAGATTTGAAAAAAACAGATTTGATATGGCATTAGTCTATATGCAAATTATGACATGTTTTGGATTTCACATACATAAAATAAATGACATGTATTGAACAGATATTTCTAAATATCTAAAAACAAATGCACATTTACATGTTTTGTTTAGCTAAATTTCAAACATGTACAGATATTTTCGCTATAATTGTACATACATGTTCACAAATGTATGAGATTTATGTAAGGGTCTCTAGTGTGTTTTGAGACAATCCATTAAGATATCTTGGTTTTAACAGGCCTTCAATGTGTGAGGCAAAAAGTTACAGACAGGACCAATAGAGCTGCAATTGAAAACAATACAATTTCTATTACGAGTTATAATCTCATTATATCATGGATTCTGTTGTTGTTTTTAGCATGAATAATTGCAGTTTTACTAGTAAAACTTAAGCTACGAAATTTTTAGTATAATTAGAAAGTTAATTGCAAATTTTATTTTACTAGTTATCTTCATTTGTTTTAGTAGTAACTATATGGCCAACTGAATTAAGACTCTCTAATTTAATAAGAATTTGAAGAGCTCTCTAATAAATAATTGCAGGAAGATTTCATTGTAATAGAGCTCTATATATTGTTACTAGTAAGAACTGAATTTAAGATCTCCCTCAGAGGCATTGTAACTAGTTAGAATTTTAATTCTTAGTAACAAAAATGCATTTAGGACAACAAACACTGAACACTTTAAGGTAAAACGGCCTGCCATGAACGCGCTCAAATGACGAAAGTGCACGCGCAGAATAAACTCACCTGCGCGCTCTTGTGGAGGGAGGACGAGCACAGATTCCGCAGATTATCAAGATATTACTCAAGTTTAAAATTAAAAACAGCGGAAGTAGTTTACACTTTTAAGCAAACATATTAGCTACACATGTTCTGTTGCTATATTTGTCATATCGTCCTCTTCGAGAATTTGATGTAGTTTTAGGATAAATTAAGGCTTTTTAATTAAAATGTTATTCATTCATTTTCTTTTCAGCTTAGTCCCTTTATTAATCCGGGGTCGCCACAGCGGAATGAACCGCCAACTTATCCAGTACATGTTTTACACAGCATATGCCCTTCCAGCTGCAACCCATCTCTGGGAAACATCCACACTTATTCACACACATACACTACGGACAATTTAGCCTACCCAATTCACCTGTACCACATGTCTTTGGACTGTAGGGGAAACCGGAGCACCCGAAGGAAACCCACGCGAACACAGGGAGAACATGCAAACTCCACACAGAAACACCAACTGACCCAGCTGACGCTCGAACCAGCGACCTTCTTGCTGTTTAAGTTAATTAATAATTTAGCTCTCTAATTGTATTTCTTGTAAAATGATAAAGCTCTCTGAATTATAGTAAGATTTCTTTTCAGAGCTCTATTTTTATTTGACGTCGTTATTAGTAGGAACTGTATGGAGAGAGAATTGTTTCGTAATTCCAAACAAATATAATATGATCCACAAATAAATGTGAAGCGATTGACAAGTACCAAGCATATTCACAAATAAATACAATGAGATCCACAAATAAATCTTAGAGTTCCACAAACATTAATTACATTCACAAGTAAGTCAAATTAGACTTGTTAATAAAAAACACTCAAACATTTTTTTTGCCTGACATTTATATGTGAATTGCGTCCTGTGCATTTGTAGATTAGTGTGCATTTGTAGATCACTGTGGGTATTTGTGGGTAGCTCTCTGTGCATTTGTAGATCACTGTGGGTATTTGTGGGTAGCTCTCTGTGCATTTGTAGATCACTGTGGGTATTTGTGGGTAGCTCTCTGTGCATTTGTAGATCACTGTGGGTATTTGTGGGTAGCTCTCTGTGCATTTGTAGATCACTGTGGGTATTTGTGGGTAGCTCTGTGCATTTGTAGATCACTGTGGGTATTTGTGGGTAGCTCTCTGTGCATTTGTAGATCACTGTGGGTATTTGTGGGTAGCTCTCTGTGCATTTGTAGATCACTGTGGGTATTTGTGGGTAGCTCTCTGTGCATTTGTAGATCACTGTGGGTATTTGTGGGTAGCTCTCTGTGCATTTGTAGATCACTGTGGGTATTTGTGGGTAGCTCTCTGTGCATTTGTAGATCACTGTGGGTATTTGTGGGTAGCTCTCTGTGCATTTGTGAATTTTGAAACATTTCTAACGTCAAGACGAACACTGATCCACAAATAGATGGACTCCACCCACCTTCTACTTAAACCAATCAGATACCAGCAACGTGGGGCTGACCAATCGCTGCTCGTTCTCGCTCCAACAAATCACGCTTTGCCTTACAATCAGAGCGGGACCAGGCCAGCCGTAATTTATCAGTCTCATCAAGTTCAAAATGGACGGCAACCGGCCAGGGCAGTTCAAGACAGGTCAGTGGTGCTCATCACAGCATTGTTGTAATAATATGGAGCATGTCCTGACCGTCCTTTTTCAAGAGACTGCACGATCCAGGGTTACCACTTTTAATACAAAAAATAAGGGACGCATACTGCAGCGGGGGCCACATCCCCAATCACAGGCCCAATAGCATGCCAGTGGTGGTAAATCGCAACTTAAAATATGTTTTCAGGAAAGTAAGAACACTTGGACATTAAAATAAACTGTCTTTTATTGAAATCTGTGTAAACAGATCAGATCAGTCAGTCTTTCTCTTCTATAACTCTGCAGCACTGTTATAGCTGGTGTTATGTTTATTAGTGTGGTACACCTGCGTTAACAGGAAAATACTAATGAACCTAAATTTAAAGGGTGGTGTTGATAACAGATTTTGGCTAAAATATTTGTCATTTTTTGCAGTAACACCTATCCAAACATGGAAACAGCACATCCATAAACTACCTACAAACATTAGCTAGTAAAGTTTTCAATTAGCCTATTTAATTAAAAAATATGGAAAGTTGTAATTTACTAGTTTATTTTCTTTAGATTGGCATTATGTTGTTTATTAATGTAATAAATGTAATATTTCATGTAATAAATTAATGCTTATGTGCCTGACTTAATCTTAACAAGCAAATCATAATATTACATTGGAACGTGATCCACTTACATTGTATTTACAGAATTTTTACAAATTACAATTTGTGACCCAGCGTGTGAAAACCAGACCAAATCTGATTCTGAGAGAAAGTTTGATAGTAGCCATTCACTTCACTGTGATTTCAGTTGTTGATGTGGTTTTACTCAGTTAATATTAAAATAGAAATATTTTTACAGACTGCTCTTTATTTTATGTAGAAAACAGTAAATTACAAAAACAAACATGTCTGCTTCGGGAGAGACTTGGGGTACGAAGAACTGTCTGTGTCTGACTGTGCATTGATTTTTGTGAGCTCTGTAATTGTGGGAATGCTGCTCTCCGGAGGCATGTTGTCGCACGTCCCGCATGAGCCACAGAGAACACTCTCCGACAAATTGTGCAGTTGGCTTGATAACAATTTCTACCACTCTGCAGCCAGGTATTTGTTTACTCCCACTCTCTGCTGTATTTTGCAGCCGCTTGCGTTTAACCCTCAGGGGTCTAAGGTGATTTTGGGGCCCCTGAGAGGTTTTGACATGCCCTGACATTTGTGCTAATTTCAGCTACATATTACAAGGTATTGGCCAACATGTATTTTATTTGTATTCAGCACAAACTGTGCTACAACAATATGTGACAATTACTGATGTACATGCTTGTGATTTTTAGAAAAAAAATATTATGCGTGGTTAGTAGGATTTGGAGAAAATTTTTTAGCTGAAATAAGGTCCAAAAAAAACACTCTAAATGTGCTTGAGCAAGACTTTTGAGTAACCAGTCTGGTAGGCTAGAATATTTACTTCACAATTATGTAAAAATTATTTTATTCTCTCAGTCAAAGGAAACATTACAAAGATTTACATTTTGTTAAGTTTGTTTGGCTCATCTCAGGTCTATGCGTGAGTGACAATGGTCATGAATAATTCACACCTGGAGAGACAAAAGACACTCCCCCACTCATCCATCAAGTGCATAGTATAGCAAAGTCCATCTGCTAAAGCTAGCCCAAACTAAATGCTTGTTACATTTAGTTAAAATTTTGTAGCTTGTAATTTTTTTTCAATATTTTGCTTGAATTTTATTGTATTATCTTTCAATTTCTGAATATATTTGGTGACTAAAATATTATTTTAATAAATATATCTGTTTAATAAATCTGTTTAGTTTAAATGCATCAAAATACACTGCCTATATTCACTGAGAAATAAAGGGAAATATTTGAAATGGTATAAAACGTGTTTGCAAAACTGTTGTAATAAAAACTTTCTTGTGCATTAATCCAGCATTTAATAATCATTTCTGAATGACTCTGGCATAATGACAAAACACAAGAATAATCACAATAATATTTTAAGACCTTTTATATATATTTTGCCCAAATAGTTGCAGCCTTAGTTAACTTTTTCCAAACTTTAACAGGCTGAACTACGGTAAAATAAATAAAAATTAAATTAATAACACGTATAACATGCGTCACGTTCTAGCCAGCGCGCTGTGGGCGTGTGGGCAGCCTACGTCATTGTTTGTATTAATGGTGGAAGTGGGAAGAGCCGGCGTGATGCGCGCTCTGCCGGGAGAATTGTATGGATTACCTAGCGAGACAACATTTGCTTTCAAAATGAGTTGGAAAGTTCACCCTCCAAGCTTTATGCAGGTATGTCTGTCATGTGTATGTCTCATGTATTTGTGGAGATTCCGCTGTGTTTTCTGACCTCAGTTTACATGTCGCGCGAGTCTCACGTGGACTATTGTAATAACAAAGCCTCGTGGGCGTGGTCTCATTACAAATAATGTGGCTCTACAGAGAAGCTAGACATCGCGTTGGTTTCATACTGATTACTTTGTCAAGCAGTATTTGTTTTCAACTCGCACCGCTGCACTTAAAAGTAGACACTTCAAGCTTTCTATAGATATGTGTCTCATGTCTGTGTGTTTAGTTTTCGCGGAGTTTCAGTGCATTTTACTGACGCGTTTGTAAAAACAGTTCACGGAGAGAGAAAAGAGAAAGTGCATTCACTGTTTATTTTCCTTATTTTGCAAAAGCACACACTTTTGTTGTTATTGTGAGTGCACCCAAAAAAAACTAGACACCTAACAGATTCGATTGATGTATTGCTCATATCTGTACGATCAAAACTGAAAGTGTCTTTTAAGTTTTTTTCTGCGGTTTCATGTGAAAACACGTCAAAACGCGTATCCGCGGGCTTCGACCCCAGGGGGTTAAACTCTGAAACTTTTAGACGCGGGGTTACCTGGAGAAGCATCTGCCAGTAGGCTACTCTCTGTCAAGACTTCAAAGACTTGACAGAGTCTGCTTAAAAGACCCGCCCTCCTCACTGGACAAAGACCAATCAAACTAACGATGATGTCAAGTATTACCCAATCAAAAGTAGGAAATGAGGCATCTTCATAAAATGCGTGTGGAATGATTTGCATGAAAAGCTACTTAAAAAAATTGATAAAAAATACTGGACAAAACCTGACTCGTATTGATTCAAAACGGGACACGCAATTTCATTCTCAAATACGGGACGATTCTGTATTTTAAAGGACGGGTGGCAACCCTAGCACGATCGCTTCTGTGTTTGTGATCAGCCATCACGGACGAGGCTGAATCCAGCTTCTTATTCGCAGCTTCTTATTGACGCCATCCGGTCCACCTTAAAAACCGCGACGTGTGGACCATATAGCGTCAATAAGAAGCTGAAAAGGGATGGCTGAGCACAAACACAAAAGCGATCGGCAGTCCATTAACCCGTCTCTTGAAAAAGGACGGTCAGGACATGCTCCATATTATTACAACAATGCTGTGATGAGCACCACTGACCTGTCTTGAACTGCCCTGGCCGGTTGCCGTCCATTTTGAACTTGATGAGACTGATAAATTACGGCTGGCCTGGTCCCGCTCTGATTGTAAGGCAAAGCGTGATTTGTTGGAGCGAGAACGAGCAGCGATTGGTCAGCCCCACGTTGCTGGTATCTGATTGGTTTAAGTAGAAGGTCGGTGGAGTCCATCTATTTGTGGATCAGTGTTCGTCTTGACGTTAGAAATGTTTCAAAATTCACAAATGCACAGAGAGCTACCCACAAATACCCACAGTGATCTACAAATGCGCAGAGAGCTACCCACAAATACCCACAGTGATCTACAAATGCGCAGAGAGCTACCCACAAATACCCACAGTGATCTACAAATGCACAGAGAGCTACTCACAAATACCCACAGTGATCTACAAATGCACAGAGAGCTACCCACAAATACCCACAGTGATCTACAAATGCACAGAGAGCTACCCACAAATACCCACAGTGATCTACAAATGCACAGAGAGCTACCCACAAATACCCACAGTGATCTACAAATGCACAGAGAGCTACCCACAAAAACCCACAGTGATCTACAAATGCACAGAGAGCTACCCACAAATACCCACAGTGATCTACAAATGCACAGAGAGCTACCCACAAACACCCACAGTGATCTACAAATGCACAGAGAGCTACCCACAAATACCCACAGTGATCTACAAATGCACAGAGAGCTACCCACAAATACCCACAGTGATCTACAAATGCACAGAGAGCTATCCACAAATACCCACAGTGATCTACAAATGCACAGAGAGCTACCCACAAATACCCACAGTGATCTACAAATGCACAGAGAGCTACCCACAAATACCCACAGTGATCTACAAATGCACAGAGAGCTACCCACAAATACCCACAGTGATCTACAAATGCACAGAGAGCTACTCACAAATACCCACAGTGATCTACAAATGCACAGAGAGCTATCCACAAATACCCACAGTGATCTACAAATGCACAGAGAGCTATCCACAAATACCCACAGTGATCTACAAATGCACAGAGAGCTATCCACAAATACCCACAGTGATCTACAAATG